>JASFXZ010000012.1:19051904-19598483 GCA_032209605.1 Mactromeris polynyma | reverse complement strand
AAGACTTGACAGTCTTGTATAAGAAAGTAAGAGGCATGGTTCCTGCTGAGGCTGGTATCTTCTTAAGACCAAGAAAACGTGGACGTAAACTTGGACAGAAAAACACCAGTGTCCTAAAGCTAAGGAAGAAGAGGAACAAAAAAACTAAGACAGCAGGTATGTTAGAATTTATCTAAATTAAAATAGTATTAGCCAATGTTCATAGTATCACAAAGAAGTTATAGTAAGCAGTAATCCAGTTATCTTGATGTGTGTTTTAAATGTTCAGTTTAATCTGATATGTACATGCTAAAGCGTCATTTTACGTTTTTATGTATGATCATTTCATAGGACAAAATGATTTGTACAAATTTAAATGTATTAACATTTTCCTCTGTATTCAGCAATTCTCATCCGATCTTTACCAGGCTTGGTGACAATGTTTATCCTGGATGAGCTTGAATTTTGAGGGCAGCATTTCCATAGTGCTTCATACACCCATTTGACAGTTATATTTTGTGACAATGTGGAACTATTGTTTTTCTTCAGGGAATACAGCCCCTTTGAAACAAAGTAAGACCACCACAAAGAAGACAATTATTCCTCAAGACAGCATCATTATAGTCAGTGAAGAAGAGAGGTAATTCATTAAACATATGAAATGTGGGATACCAAGGTGTAATTCTAATTTATTATCCATTTGTCTGACCTTGTTTCAACCATATCTTATGCTTAATATTTGGAGAATAAATTGACCTGAAATGCTCAAATATTGATACTCACTGGACACTGTTGGATTGGGAAAAAGTTTAGGATGAGAATGAAAATTGGTTTTTTACCATGGATGCCTTCTTATCAGTAAGCTGTAGGCATTGAATGTTTGTTGGCAGATTTTTGTATTTAATTTCATAGGTATAAATCTGACCAGTTACTCTTTCATATATATTCAATTTTAAATTTCAAGATCCACCAAGTCTGAAGAGAAAAACGAGATGCCTGAGCAGACCCAGAAGGAGGATAAAGGTATTTTATAACAGTCCTGTTACATTATTAATATTCTAGTACCTCTTTTGACTTATTTGCCAATCCTGTATGAACAAGTTTGCTTACAGTACAATATCTATAAATTATATACTGCATATTTAGTAACTTCCAGCACTTGTGATTAGAGATGTTACAATGTACCAATATTTCACAGTAGCGCAATATGCAACCAAACAATCCTAGGTGAATGATCAGGGGTTACATTTCAATTGATCATATTGAGACGAGTCACCTTGTCTCGAATATGGGTCAGCTATACTTAGGAATCTAATCACATGAATGGACCTTGTTATTTTAGCATAATAGAACCATGGCTTTCATAGATTGAGACTTTGTTAACCATTGTTACCATGAATACAGTGTACGTCGCACAATTTGGGAGACCGAAAATATATCTTTAAAATTATATTTCATTTTATCAGGTACTGGAGGAGAGCAAGAATATGACCATGCTCCTGTTGAGTTGAGACATGATCATTTAGGTAAGAAGTAATAACATTTTCAAAATATAGCTCATCACTTTGTTACATTCAAAACATTCAAAACAACTACAAGCAATAGATGGGGTTAAATGGGTTAATAATAGAACCATGGCATTCATAGATTGAGACTTTTTTAACCAGTGTTACCATGAATACAGTGTACGTCACACAATTTGGGAGATCGAAAATATATCTTTAAAATTATATTTCATTTTATCAGGTACTGGAGGAAAGCAAGAATATGACCATGCTCCTGTTGAGTTGAGACATGATCATTTAGGTAAGAAGTAATAACATTTTCAAAATATAGCTCATCACTTTGTTACATTCAAAACATTCAAAACAACTACAAGCAATAGATGGGGTTAAATGGGTTAATAATAGAACCATGGCATTCATAGATTGAGACTTTTTTATCAGGTACTGGAGGAAAGCAAGAATATGACCATGCTCCTGTTGAGTTGAGACATGATCATTTAGGTAAGAAGTAATAACATTTTCAAAATATAGCTCATCAATTTGTTACATTCAAAACATTCAAAACAACTACAAGCAATAGATGGGGTTAAATGGGTTAATAATAGAACCATGGCTTTCATAGATTGAGACTTTGTTAACCATTGTTACCATGAATACAGTGTACGTCGCACACTTTGGGAGATCGAAATATATCTTTAAAATTATATTTCATTTCATCAGGTACTGGAGGAGAGCAAGAATATGACCATGCTCCTGTTGAGTTGAGACATGATCATTTAGGTAAGAAGTAATAACATTTTCAAAATATAGCTCATCACTTTGTTACATTCAAAACATTCAAAACAACTACAAGCAATAGATGGGGTTAAATGGGTGACAGCTACTAAGCTGTAAATCTGTTTTTTTTATGTTTTTTTCGAATAACTTCCTCTGTTTTTCATGTTTTACGATTGAATTGAAATCTGTTATCGTTACACGAATAGATCCTGAAACACAACACATATTTTGTTTCCATTGTTGCAGACACACAGATGATGAACATTGGACCGTACGTTCTTACAAGAAGGAGCTTTGAATTCCTCAAAAGCACATTGTCTGATGAAGTAAGCTTTATTATGACATGTGGTAATAAAATACTAACATGTAAAAACTGCATTAATTATGTCCATCATTTACTATGTTTCACTTTATTTGCGATTGTCCAAAATTTGTTTTGAATATTATTATTTTAGATTTGATGGGCTTATGCATTATAAATGTTATGTTAATCAGACAAGGTCAACAGCTATGAATACTTTTCTATAATTGTGAGTCATACAGATTCAACAGGATGTACGTTGACAATAGGATTAATGTTCAAAGAAATCGTGTTTGCTTTAAAAATGTATGCAAACTTTCTTGACCCGATCAAGATGATTATGGAACCAATATTGTATAGGCCTTTCAATCCGTCATCGATTTGAAAATTGTATTATATTTGAGATAGTTTAAAGTCGACAGGTCCAATCATTAATATGCATTGTAGCTTATCTATAATATAGACCTGATACAAATGGGTAAGTATCATACATTGTATAAATTGTTTTAATTAATACAATAAGTAATGATTTTATGGAAACCTGTGAAAGTTCATTGGACAATGATACAATAGTCGTGTTTTTTGTGTACATTTAATTATTTGCTTCCTTAAATTTTAGTCATCATGACACCAACTTTTGCTACAACACATGTTCTTATTGAATATATATATATATAAGTGTGTTAAAACAAATGAACAAAATCATAATTTTAGAATAAGGTCTAATCTATATACATGTACAATGTTTTTCTCCAGTTGATTGACGCCTACTTGCATATCACGACAGCAGGAAGGAATGTTTTCCACCTTGATTGTGTTATGGCGACTGCTATTTTTAGTGGTTGTCTTGAAAGGACTGGCTACTTGAGGACAGTAAGTCATTAGAACAATTAACTTTATTTTTCTACAACACGTTATATATAATTCTGACACTAAGCAGTGTAAGGGAAAACAAAACATTCTGTAACAAATTAGCACAAGTGGCAACATTTTTCAATGACAAAGTGGAAAGAGTAGAATTATTCATGTTTAGTGTTAGCTCTTGTTATATTATTATGCTGGTAAAAACATATTTATGATTTCAAAAATATTGAGATCATATAAAATAAATGTATGCTTAACATCATTATTGCTGCAATCAAAAGTCAGTTATATATATTTAACTATATATATAGAGACTTTGTAAATCTGTTTAATTCTCAAGTTACAAGGTTCACTTTTTCAAATTAATACTTACTTTGCAGGTAGACTTTAACCTGTATGATACAGTGTTTGCTGTAGTAAATGAGAACAACTGTCACTGGATTCTGGTGGTGAGTATATATTGTTGACTATTCATATTACTTGTCGCACATTAAAAATATTTCAATTATATATTAATACATTTTAAAAATATTATATGTTCCACACTGGATTTTTTTGTTTTGTCCTCACTGTCTTCGCTAACTTTTGCTTGCTGTATTTGTTTTATGATATTTTAGTTATTCTCATTGCTTGAATTTGATGGCTGTTTTCTCTATATATACTATGAGTCAGTGAAATGCCAAGAGATCTGCTTTTAAGTTACAATCTACTTGTAGCTCCAATTATACAAGTAATCAAACACTTCAAGATTGTACCCATTTCTAGCTTGTACATGTATGTGATCAAAATTAATTTCTTGTTTGAAATTACTCACAAGATAATAAAACCAAGAGAGAGACATATTATATACATTAACCCATTGGGAGACCAAGAAAAGTCAAAACATATCTACCTTCAGAGATGGTAGTAAGTGATACTGTTCTGCTGTTTGAAAGTTGTGTTTGAATATTTGCCGAAATATTATGTATGGTTCAGTTAACATAGATGAAAACAGTAGGTTATTTAGGTTTGGGCTTTTGTTTTAAACATCCAATGTTTAATGTTAGGTTAACTACTAAAGGTTGTAGGTTCAATCCACATCATCAGTGTTGGTTTAAGAACTTCAATGTCATAAAATGCATTATAAAGCCCTTGAACTATGATTCAGTTGTGACAATGTTGAAAGAATCCATATCCTTTTATAACTTAATGAGGTGGTATTTGGTGATTGTTTCTTTGCTGTATAACCATTTATCATCTATTAAATGTAGCTGTTGCTTCTATAAACACATCTTCTAGGTAGCACTTAAATATTAGACAACCAAAAGCAGAAAGGCCTTGATATGCCTTAATTTTACCAGAAATTATAAAAGTTTAGGGTCTGCTGGTAAATGTTAGTGTTGGGTTTCCTGAACCATACAATATTTGTCTTGGCCTTTGTTTTTTATTGTTATTTTCATTTATTTTGCATACTTAGTGAAAGCTGATTGGGACATGGTACTTGTGAATTGTCATTAAATTTTGTTTCTGTCATACAAATATTGAATCTTTAATAATGAAGTTCTGTTATCGCTTTCTTCTAATTTTTGTGTAAAATTCAGTTATTAATGGGATACACATTGAAACCTCATTAACATGTTTATAAACATGGGACAGGAACCATTTCGAGCAATTAAGCATATCCCAAGTATATAATTCATGAGATAAAAAGATTAATGCAATTTTCAGTCAACAAATACTTTATTTCTGCAAAATCTTTGGATTAAATTATCCACATGTATAATGTCAAATATGACACTCTTTGCATGTAAAAAGGACATAGCCCACATAAGTATTAATTCGCAATAGGCAGTTCTGAACTGGCATTCCATATCATAATACATTTTAACATTGCTCGCCAAGGATATTTTACTGTGTTAAGTTGTTAAAAAAAATTGTAAAATATACTTATTTAGTAATCAAATCACATTTTCCTTATTTCCATTATTTCAATTTCATTCTAATCATGTAAGTTCATGTCGCAGTAGTTGCCAACTGAGACTGAACTCGCTCCTGCAGTTTGTACCAGAAAATTGTATCTTTTCCAGTGACCACCTGGCTTTATTTGCTCCATTAATGAACTACCAACAAAAATCCCATACTTAGATTTATTTTACTTTCAATTTCTAGTGCCTTTATGAATGAGAGGTTCAAGCACGGGATAGAGACATCTCCAACCCAACATTGGAACATTGATTTCCTTCCTCATGCAAACCAGATGGATGGAACTTCTTGTGGCGTATATGCTATACAGGTACAGTAAAACCTCACTTAACGACCACCTCAATAATAAGACCACCTCGAAATTAAGAACACAATTCGCAAGTCTGTTTTCACTGTTTTATCCTTTATTCAACCTCAATAATAAGACCACCTCTATAAGAAGACCAATGGTGGTCGTATTATTGAGGTTTGACTGTAATTATAATGACTATTTGAAGTTACAAAAATAATACAATTTTGAACTTAAAAAAGTAATAGAAAGTGTATATTGCCATCAAGCTGGGAAAAGAATTTCAAGAATTAACATGGAATAGTCTTGACTTTCAGTTTGTGGAGAATTACCTAGCTGGGAAGTCTCTAAAGTTTACATGGACAAAAAGGGATGTGGAGGAGAAGAGAAAGTACATAGGAAGTGTACTAGCTGCCTACAGATCTGTAAGTGATTCAATAAAGTAGATATTGTTTTAACATTTATTAAAATTGGTTACTTCCTTCTATTTTTTATAGAATAAATTAATTGGAGTTATGTTAGGGTAATGATTACTTGATGTTTGTCTATATTCAACATTTTGTTCTTCTGGTTATGCTAAATGAAATAATGAGGACAATGTTTAATTATTTCCTGGTAAAATCAATTGCATTTATTTGCTTAAGTCCTGGCATGCATATATAGGTACCATGTATGTTAAACAAATTACTATTTAAGTGTTGCACAAGATTAAAATAATTCTTAAAACCATAAATTGGCCTAACAGGTGCTGTCATCTGTTTGTGATACATATACTTCCATGTCATGTAGCTCACCATAATGTTAATAACTATTTAAGATACTCACAAATATTGGATAAGGCATGCTGTATTGTTTTGTAAGAATAGGCAGATTGATGTTATACACATATATATCCATGTATATACTCTACTACTTGCTGACTCATTCCACAAGAATGCTTCCGTCCAACTGTTAGATGTTCTGTGGCAACAGGCAAACTATTAGGTAGGTAATTAACTTTAATAGATACCTATTAGCTGATACACATGTAAACAGCTATGTTATGAACAAGATACTTCCCAGTTTTTATTATACTTTCAGATACAAATTGGAGCCATTGGTATTTTTAAACAAGATGAACAAGGGGAAAACGTAGAACCATGGTCAGCAACATGTTGAATATATAGAGACTGGTTGGATCAGAATGGAACGCCAAATAGGAGAAGGAAGCTGAATTTCAAGGAAGTGGAGAAAATGAACACTGACAATTAAAATGGATATTGTGAATGTTATAGTGACTATCTATGCAAAGTACTGAGTAACCATGTCATAAATAAACATTAAGTGTTTTTATAGCTATGTGTAACTTATAAAGTAGCATTAATTTATAGTATGAAATTGTTTTATGATGTTTTAATTCGAGTTGTATGCATGTTGTGTATTGTCCACAGGTACTTGAAGCAAATATTTTTTAGTTTTCTGTACAGACTATTTACTATAATAAGAATATTTTTTTTATAGTAAATAGTAAATACAAACTAAAAAAAAAAATTGCTTCAAGTTCCTGTGGTATTGTCTAAACATTGTATTAATGAATTACTTGTTGTTTATGTTGTTTGATAGATGGCCTCGATTGAGATAAGCCTTATAGACTTTTTGAGATCGAGCCTTCATCTTTTAATTCGAGTTGTATGCATGTTGTGTATTGTCTACAGGTACTTGAAGCAAATATTTTTTAGTTTTCTGTACAGACTATTTACTATAATAAGAATATTTTTATTATAGTAAATAGTAAATACAAACTAAAAAAAAATTTGCTTCAAGTACCTGTGGTATTGTCTGAACATTGTATTAATGAATTACTTGTTGTTTATGTTTATGTTGTTTGATAGATGGCCTCGATTGAGATAAGCCTTATAGGCTTATTGAGATTGAGCCTTCATCTTTTAATTCGAGTTGTATGCATGTTGTGTATTGTCCACAGGTACTTGAAGCAAATTTTTTTTAGTTTTCTGTACAGACTATTTACTATAATAAGAATATTTTTATTATAGTAAATACAAACTAAAAAAAAATTTGCTTCAAGTACCTGTGGTATTGTCTAAACATTGTATTAATGAATTACTTGTTATTTATGTTTATGTTTATATTGCCTTTTACTTATTAAAAAATTATATATTTAACACTATTTACACTGTTATATCTTAATTCCTTCATTAATTCTATTTATATGTTTACCAAATATGTATGGCTTAAATTGTGGGCCAAAAAAACCAGTAGGTGTGAGGCTTGCTTGTTGATGAAGATACAAACTTCACAATAACGCCAGACAGGCTATCATGGTGCATTATTGTTCTATATATAATTATGGCAATGTTAATTTGTTGTAATTGTCTGCGGAATTGCAAAAACGACGATTTGTTTTCAATCTGGAGTTCAGCACCTTTAAACTGACCAAAAGCTTGATAAATCAATTTATGTTATGAATGAACAGTATACATGTTATGGTATTGAAAAAAACTACATATGTTTGATGTAATAAATGCAAAGTGCAGTAGTTTGCATGAAAAGTTGTGGTGACAGATGTCTTTGAATGTGAATTGAATGCCTTCTGTTAGCGTATTGACTATGTTTGGGAAATAAAAGTTGTTCACTTACAGTTTGTTTGTGTTTTATAATTAAAAATACAAAAACTTGCGTTTGAACATAAGGATTCTAGCGAATGCATACACGAAATACCTGAACCTGCTTGGCCATTGTAACGAATATCTGGTCGAATGTGGTAAAAACATTATAGGAAAGCATTTTTATTATGTACATTGGAGAGTGCTGAACATTATGCACGAGGGAGAGAATGTGTCGCAATGTTAATAACATGGGCATTAAATATCTTGAAAAGTTAATTTGAAAGTGAATTACAAACGATACTATATTCGAAGTTGACCGACCATATTGGCTCTTTTCAATGCTGCTCTGTCAATCGATGCTAGTTTTACAAAAATGAACTAGACAACACTTCACAACTCGAGACTAATAGTTGTATACTTGTAGACGCATTTTGTTAAAGTGAAGAGTAGTACGTATGAATGCCCATACTCATTCTGACAGACTCAGAACAACTAAGTTAGATATCTATGTGCATTGTTCTATGAAAATCCATCAATAATATGCATGTTTGATCAAGATTGGAAATTAATAATGATTTAAGGATCACTGCGGGGTCCGGATTTGTTGTAGGGGGTCCGAAATTACCCTGACAAACTGTCTTATAATGTGCACCATGACTCCTACACATATCATATAGTCTTAAATGTGGTATGTATGGGTAGCTATATATAATATTTATACAACCACGTATAATACATATATATTATATGATCCACGGGATTGCTATGGGGTCGGGATTAGTCTAAAATAACCTAAAATTGCATTTTTTTATTTACATAATCCCGTGTAACTGTTACCATGACTCCAAATCACCATATATAAACAATATAATTGTCCTACTGTATACCTGGTACATATATCTACACAAAAATGTATGACACATTATCCTCGGAAGTCCTTGGTGATAAGGGATCGGACTTATTATTGACTAACAGTGTGATGTATAGCCGAATCGCTTCATTTCCAGCTACCGGAACTCCGTCTTTCACCTCACCTGAGCACTACAGATGACATATGATCTCCGATGAGGTATATTTCTATAGGTAATACATATATGTGAAAGTATAAGAAATATAATGACATTAAACGTACGTTTTAGAGCTACGTAAACTAAATAGCGGGTAATGACACATACTTTTTGACACATTTTAGTAAATTTTCATTATCTTAATAATATACAATAAAACAACATTTAAGCGGAAAATAAACATTATTTTAGCCGTTTCTCTAAAGTTAAACATGTCTTCTGTTAGACTATATGCTTAATATTGCTATATAATATTATACAAGGCTACATTAAGGTCCGCTGGACTTGTAATCCAGGGATCGCAGGTTCGATTCCCCGCTCCATCACTGGCCGTACTAACAGCCTTTCGGACGAGACTTTAAAAACCGAGGTCCTGTGTATGATGCTTTACATCGAGCACGTAAAAGAACCAGGGGTGCTTATGGAACTGGGGCATCTCCTGTATCATGCACTATCCTCCAAAAATCTAATATGACTAACATTCTTTTTAAAATTATTTTATTCCGAAAAATATTTTTTTCACGTAAACATGGCAAGTGATACATCATTTTGTTCGTCTAGATGAATACAATAAAAATTGTCCTATATATGTATACTTAATTCTATATCTAAATGTTTTATGACCGGCTGAATTTCCATATTTTGTGAAATCACATGTATCAAGTTTGACCCCCTGGATTTAATTAAAACATGTAGTTACTCAATAGATTTTCTATTTTCTTGATTCCATGATAACATACTTTATTTACCAGTTTATTTCATAAAGATAAGTTAATAATTAAAGGAGATATGATAAAACAAACTTTGGTGAAAATCTAAAAAAAAATTCAAGGGACTTAACTCAAAAACGGAATATCATATAGAGTTATTGCCCATATGTAATTGAGGCCCATACTTACCTCTAACATATATGTGAATATGAGTTCTTAGTCATAAGTAATTAGAAAGATATACGGTTATAACCCAAACACCCCCTAAATCTGGTGAAAAAAATCACCAAGCTCACATATTGGGTACCCACCTAGGGTACATATTTGCCCATACATAAATGAAGCTAATTGCAGTGACATTGATAGCAATTCTAAATCTAGGTCAATTTCGGATATCTTGGTCTCAAAAGATGCCCACAAACGGGAGGTAGACACATGGATTTACTCATGGTCACCAACTTCCATATAAGGAAGTTATGTCAATTTTCAAGGCCACATGTTTATATAGTTTTCGGTCCAAATTTTATAAAATTTAATAAATTTCAAAAAAATCTGATTACTACATATTTTTTACCCAATTAAAAAACATGTATGTAGGGTTTCTCAAGACCTTTTGATTGATACCAAGTATGTACCGGAGGCTCCCTGGGTCGTGCCACAGGGGCCGGAAAACCGGTTCAAAATCGAGTTTATACGGAAATTCTTGAATACTTTCACAGTCAATATCTCAACAAATTACCGTATTTCACAAATATAATTAACATGCTTATAAAGTTTGATTCAATATCTTTCGTTTCCATATAGTACACAAGTACTGGGTTCGAACTCTACGGTGGTCCGAGCTCGAACTTTGGTACCGCTTCGAGGACCGAAAATAGACATTTTCAGTGTATTCGGGTGTCGCTAGGACCTTATTCCCGGATTAGGGTCAGGAATTGTGCATGCAATTGATGTCACAACTTCGTTTTACACATTCATGGCAATTTTAGAAAAATCAGACAGTTTGTCCGTCTGTACAAGCTAATATATATGTCTGCGTCGAGGAAGGTTAGGTTTTAGTGGTCCAAATATCCCTCCGAATTCGACCCCCGATAGCTGATTACATCATTAACCCTCCCGGGAATTGATGACATATTTGTGCAATTCTTATACGAGGCAGGTATAGTGCTAGCAGTGATGAGTTAGAACACCTATATATGATCGCCGATTACCGGATGTCCGATTTGTAATCTGTTAAAATCATGAACGAGGTAGGTATAGTGCTAGCAATGATGTCCGAATTGTAACCTGTTATAACCATGTATAGGGTGGGTTTAGTGATGGCAGTGGCGAGTTCGAACACATATATGAGATTGCCTAATACCGGATGTCCTAGTATAATCACGTACAGACTAGTATAGTGTAAGCAGTGATCGATGAATTCAAACACAGGTATGATAGCCGAATACCGGATGTCCGATCTGTAACCTGTTACACTCGTGTACGGACTAGGTATAGTGCAAGCAGTGATGCATTCAAGCACCTATGTATGATAGCCGAATACCGGATGTTAAATAACTGTGTTATAAACGTAAATCAGGGATCGAAACATCTAATACAAATCATGGGTCGAAATGTTGGGGGGCGAAATGTCTTAGGGGTCGAAGTGTAGTGGGTCGAATTGTGTAGGAGACTAGTATACATGTATTGTGATTAAAATTGGACTTCAAATTGTTATTTGAGATTCATTTATTTCGAAATTGTGCTAACTTGTTGAAACAACTTGTTGAAACAACCGTTAATAACACGTTAAACATGACTTAATCAGTTCTATTTCACCAGACGCTTGCAACGCATAAAGCGCTTGCTCGTAAAAATGAATATTCATTAGACACGCCCATGACCGATTACCGTCTTCCATAAAGTATTTTCCCGCCAACTTACCCAGCTTCCATATCATCTGCGTCAACAGACGCTAATTGGTTGTTGAGTTTAAATAAAGCGTTTTGGTGAGTTCACGTGGGACAGATTTGGCGCGTTTTTTAGGTACCTGGTCATTTCGTAACCTAACCATTTCGTAACCACTTTTTTTTTGGTAATTTCGTAACCCACCCTTGGACTTTTCGTAATCCATCCGTTGGTCATTTCGTAACCTCCCTAAAACAGATTTTTCGCACATTTTCAAGGTCACGTGATATATAAAAACGTGGAAATTGTGCTGAAAAGTGTCCTGGACAGACGTCAATTTGAAGACACTTTGATTTTACATAAAATCAACGTAGAACAACCCAACTAATGGAAATAATCAAACATTTCTGAGGACACTGTCTACTTTATGAATATGTATATATTAAGGGGGTTATAAGCAGTTTACATTTAGTTATGGGGTAACGAGAATAAGTTTTCATAGATGACAAAAATTGCGAAAAAAATCATTCTGAACACTTAGAACTCACTAGAAATATTCTATATTGTGTCCGAGGAACTGACCAAAGATTGGTCAATATTGGTGAAAGGATGCTGAAAATGATATCAAAATGTCTGTATTGTCTAGCTGTAGAAACAAATTATACGAGGGATATGATCCAAAAATACCCGGACTAGGCCTCTCAAAATCATATACAGTCTGCTTGTATTTCAAAAAGCCGCTTATTTTGATATATAATATCATATTATACATCAAAATAAGCGGCTTTTTGAAATCTTTCGCTCAGTTAAAAATAATTATATTTTCTTGCTTTCTTTATTATACAATAGCTTAAACAAATACTATGGTAGCGTGCACCCGGCGCAGTACACCCAAAATATGACGCAAGCAATTACCAGGCGCTGTTCTTTTAAAACGGTAGGCCTACGTTCAAATGACGTAAAAGTTCACCAATATGTTCAGTACTTCTATAATGACGACATTTGAAAATTTGACATCATTTGACCGGGATATATACATTGGAGAAAACAAGTTTCATTCACCGTTAGTCACAACGTCTTTGTCGTACAAATGCAGGTTCATGCCCCATCAAGCATACTGGCCAGATTTAGCCCCGTTTGTCTTTGCAATATTTCCCACCATTAAGGCACAGCTAAAAGGCAGACGTTTCGAGTCCCTCCCTAATCATTGGATTGCACAATTCTGATTGGTACAGGAATGTGTACAAACAGTCGGTCCATTTGTATGAGCAATGCATTGAGTGTGCATGAGAGTACGTTGAGCAGGAATGACGTTTAGTTTTTTTAGTTCATCTCTTGCGTGTCTTGACGTCGACGTTTGTTATTCTATGCGCCGGGTGCGCATATGTACCATACTTTGAACGACTGTAACAGTTTTATTATTGTATGTATTACTCTGAAAATCGTCATGCTCGTAGCCGATAGATTCCGCAGTTTGTTAATGTAAAAATATGTGTACAACAATAAAAATATGTATCTTTCACGAGTAAAGTATTTATAGGGGTCTATGGCCCCTATTTAGGGAGCTGGATAAAAAAAACCTGTCCGATGTTTTTAAATTTCATATGTGGCATTATTTGGCGCTCAATTTTGACCCATTTTTGGGTCACTGGTCAATATATACTTGTCCAATCTAGACACATGACCCATCTAATCAAAGCCCTGTATGTCTACTTTATAGAAATGTATATGACTGATCGCACGCGATTGGGTAACATAACGTAAATTGGTATTTTTGACGCCGTTTATGCGAAAACGTTAGAACGTTGCTGTACATAGAAAAATAAAAGACATACAATACATCGTTTTATACATGTACTTTTAATAATGCATTATTACTCTCTCGGTTATCACACGAGACACTACACTAAATAATGTAAAATCACACAATTATTTCCCGTGAGTTTATTTTTTGCAATATTCCTGTTTTCAAAATACATGTAAATCCTCGCGTATATAGTATAAGTTGTTACTGTTAATATACCAAAATAAAAGTTCGCAAAAACTAAACATCGTGAACTACCTTTGAATTGAATTTTCACAAAGAAGAAGCCAGAAAACTGTGATTTTACAGTAAAGGTATACCTATATTAAAGTGAATTCAAAATTCGTCCATGTAATGAATCAGATAATTCAACCTCCCAGCAAACATGCTTATATGGGTCCCATATGAGTTATTTCTGGGCAAGCCCATATAGGCATCCCATAAAGGTCCCATATGGGTCCTATATTACCTGTAAACATGATTATATGGGTCCCATGTGGGTTATTTCTAGACAAGCCCATATGGGCATCCCATAAAGGTCCCATATTAACAGCAAACATGCTTATATGGCTCTCATATGGGTTATTTCTGGGCAAGCCCATATGGGCATCCCATAAAGGTCCCATATTGTTCCCATATTTACAGCAAGCATGCTTATATTGGTCTCATATGGGCTATTTCTGGGCAAGACCATATGAGCATCCTATAAAGGTCCCACATGGGTCCCATATTTACAGCAAACATGCTTATATGGGTCTCATATGGACTATTTCAGGGCAAGCCCATATGAGCATTCTATAAAGGTCCCATATTACCAGTAAGCATGCTTATACATGCGTCTCATATGGGCTGTTTCTGGGCAAGCCCATATCGGCATTCCATAAATTTATCACCTCCCTTTAATAGAAATCAACACAATATCACCATTTGTCACACTTAACAAATTTAGTTATGTTTTTTTTTCAATTATGACTACAAATTAACATATATGGATTAACATAAAGTGCTTCAGTCCAGAAAAATATTTTTTAAAATCCCTTTATTTTCTAGTTAGGCAAAAGTATATATAGTATACTGACTTAATTTGTATTATATTATGGAAATAAGGTGTTCCCAACACCATAATGAGCCAACCTTTTCTCCATATTTACTGCTTCGGCAAATTGGTTAATTGTCGATTTTTACCATTTTCAATGGCTTTTACATTGAAAATAAAGGTTTTATATTAATATTATAAGTACGTGAATGGCCCAGATAGGACCCATTTAGTGCATTAGTTACAAGGGCTGCCCATATGGGGCCAGTTTAGGTCCCATACTGCATAAATGGGGAAGCCCAGATAGGACCCATTTGGTGTATAAGGTAAAAATGTTTCCCATATGGGGCCCATATAGGGAACCCTAGATGGGAACCATATAGGCCCCGGTTGCACTCCCTATCTTGGTCCTATATGGGCAGTCCATATGGGCCCCATATAGGTGCCCATATAGATTGCTAGCTGGGCTGGTCCGATCCATCCAGTTCACTGCAAATGTATATAATACTAACTGCTGGTAATGCTGCTTTGATCTTTTTTACGAGTCTTTGATTTAGAAAGCTATTTGCTTATGTTTCATAATAATAGCCCTGGATTATATCATCCCCCGGCTGAAATAATGCACCCCAACCATCTACAAGCGGTTTCCGAATTTTGTATGCCGATGTACATGCTTTCAACAAATAATATGGATATGTCTCACCATCGGCAAGTATTGCACATATAAGCCCTGGATTGACTAGTGTTTTATTTATAGCCGGTTCGTCTATTATAGAACAATTAACAGACTCTTCATTTTCAGTTACAGAATGTTTTTGTTTCATTGAAATAGTGTGTTGTGGTTCAATGTTACTATTGCAACATTCGTTGTAATTTCCTGCAGCACATTTATTGCATTCATAGCATGACAGCGACCTAGTATGAATTGTACAATTTGAATCTTCCACATTTACAACCTGATGTACCTTTCGGTTGTCTTTTATCGATACAAAATAGCGGTCCGGTCTGTCTCTATTTACACTTGATAAATAGCGGAACACTTTACGTGAACATGACGAAGTTTCCTTTGTGGAGATGAGGTTTTCATTACAGAAGTCAAACATATCACTAGCATCCTGGATCACATGTGTGCCCCTTAGGATCACACGTGTGCCCCTTAGTACTGCCAGGTCTGCCATCCTCTTCACGAATCCTCCAGCAGCATCATGCGGGCCACGACCATGGGACGTTTCTAAAAAGTTTCTCGGGGTTTTTTTCATTTCATTTCATTGGGTTTTACGCCGTTTTTCAACAGTATTTCAGTCATATACGGCGGACGGTTTTCCTAACAATGTTTTCCTGGACCTACCATCACCAGTACTAACTACCCTTCCACAAGGCCGACAAGTTCACCTCATGTGGAGGAAATCGATATTTTATCGAATTTTCATGGAAGGGTATGACCTGCCGCGACCGAGAATTGAACCCGGACCTCCCGGTTACAAGGCAAGTGAACTAACCACTCGACCACGGTCGCGGCTAAAAAGTTTCTCGTAAACCGTTCCAATTGGAAGTCTTGACATGCATGGCTTATATCCCCTATAAATATCGTTTATTATTCATTTTAAAGTAATACGCACTGCCCAAGTATAGAAATACATTTTGTGAACAACAGAATTTAGTTTATTTGGGGTAAAGCATACGCTTTCATAAATATATTAAGTAGAATCGGATAATATGTTATTCCTTCCATTATAATGGTTTCTAAACGATAAGAGATATGGCTTTGAGAGAAAAAACTTACTTTTACAAATGTGATACTTTTATGAATCGGTGTATATATATAATTTCAGTAACGCAAGTTTCACTTACCTAGACAGTGACAGCTCTTATCTTGACAACTGCATCCGTCTGTAAACTCGTGTAAGGCTACGAAATTCGGTGTCATTGTGTGGATGTATTCCGTAACTAACTTCTGAATCTCATTTCGCTGTAATCATGCACAGCTATACATACAATGACCTAACGGTAAATCTTTTGCAATATGCTTCAACTGCTTGCCTTACCACAGTGCCCTGAATGAATGTCCCGGAAAACCAATTAGCAGGGACTTTAAATAATCGAACATTTCGAACGGCTGCGTGTGTTTCTTTACTAAAACAAACTTCCTGAAATTACTTCCATCTTTGTTTTGTATGCATATCTTTCCCATGAGCATATCGTGTCGTCTGAACCTTCTTCGGTCTCTTGCTATAAGAGGGGCAATGAATCTACGCCGCAGTTTGGGCAGGATCTGTTAATACACTATTTTTTTGTGTTTGCGAATATTTGATGGCGGTTCACATAAAGTTGCATTGACCAATTCATTGACATTTGTATATATTTTGGCATGCGTTGTCTCTGATTTGTCTGATGTAAGAGACTTTCGGAACGACATGCACGATTTTAGAACTGATCTTATTTCCGCGTGTTGACTACAGCAGCAGGTTGATTCGTCTTTTATGTTTGCCGATCTAACATAGTAAGGGTATTGAACACGCATACACTGTATAAATGAACTATTTCCGCTATTGCAAATACAGTCATGTTGGTGTGTCAGAGTATAGCATGTTACCCGTGCGCTGTCATTCAGAAGGACATCGCTCTATGTGGGTGTTAGTTCATACTTCTTTATTTATCTAGATTGTGATGAAAACTTTAAGCTTATCTGATCTACTTTCGAGTCCAACCAGTACTGGTGTCATATGAGAAGTCATGATCGTACATGAATTGTGTCAGAATCGAATGTTAGCCATAGTTGGCCAAATGCCATTTATGGAAATTAAACTTGCGTCCACGTTATAAATTACTTTAACATACAACAATAAAACGAGGCAAATACATATGACATCATTAATAATGCCACAACATTGAATACCACAAATACATATACATAGGACCTGTGAACAGCACATCTCATTTTTAGGATATCAATAAGATGAACTAAGAGGTACTATTTTGTTAAGACCTTTGTGTGGTTTTTTTCAAATAACCTTGCCAGGCACGTAGCTTCCAGTATGCAGAATACGCAGCTGCATACACATTGGTCCAGAAAATCGTAAAAACAGTAAATTGTTCCATGAGAAAAAGTTAAACAAAATAGATTAAAATTGGTGAAAAATTATGACTTAGTGTATGCCAAAAACCGCCAGAACATACCTGTGACGACATACAGAAAAAATAAGCATGCCCCCGAACCCCCTAGAATTATACGTACACCTGCAAAAGCCCTTACTACGCCCCTGCTTGCAGCACATAAACTAAAAGATCTTTGCAAACTGCTTATATAATATTTACAGTTGCTGCATCACAAAATGAAACAAACATAGCTTATAGCGCGTGTGTGAATGTTGCGTTTGTCTACCCCTCATCGAGAGAACTTTGGCATGAATGCACACCAACATTCGGAGGACTCACCTACTTCAGGAGGGCTTACACTCGAGTCCTCCTAATTACTTCCACTATTTTGCTTTAGTACTAAGGTACTACGCCATTTTTGAAGAAAACAAAGGGTCCTCACGTTGACGGCTAGGCAAGGGACGGTTACACAAATTACGCACATTTTACTCTGTCACGTGACCTTGAAATGTGTAAGACCTTCATTTGCATATTTAACACACAAGATTGACCCTATCCATCATTATGGGGACTTGGAGAAAGTGTATCAATATGAGGACATTCATTTGCATATTTCGCACATTTTTCACATCATCCACCATCTCGAGGACTTTGGTAAAGTGCATTTGCGAGAACCTCAGTTTTTACAGCAAAGATTCAAATCCTGGTTTTGTCCTACTTTCTCAACAGTATGTCTCTGAAAGTCTCGTCTAAAGATCTGCTTTATCACAACTGACTGCTCTAAACATTTTAAGGGTAATTACTATACTATAGTTCGTCTTTGCATTACTAATGATAGAAGTACACAGTACAGATTCAAATTTCTGTCTCACTCGTATAGAAGCTTGATCCTGGTCTGTGATTACTGTATAAATACTTGGTCATTTCACATTCTGTTGCTGTAACAATTGACCTTTCTGCCGATTTTGATTGACAGCTGACGTTAGCCAATCACAGCGCTCCATTCGCGCGCACCCCCCGGCAACGGTTTTACGCCGCCATCTTGTTAGACAAACTATGCATATTAGACACATTAGTAACGAGTAGAATTTTTTTTATCAAAACGGCGGGTTTAAAAGTGTTTTAATGATGTTAAAAATGTTTTGCTACGTTGTATGGGTTATTTGTGGATCGAAAATAGTCGATATCCTGGTGATCGATGTTAAATTTCATCCGTTTAAAGAGCCTTAGACAAATCTAAAAGTGGGTATATGAACCACAAAAATGCCCGACAGTCGCTTTGAATTAAATGCATCTTTAAAAACACCGACAGACCCCATACTGTCATTCTTCTCTCGAAAACACAGCAATCAAATTTCAGCGTGTCATATTGTTTATTGGGAGATTAACAAATCAATTGCCGACTACCGCCTTGTACGGATCGATCACATAGGCCGACGCTCTCGATTTAGATCTGATCTAGATAAAAAGTATTGCACTGTGGAATTAGCACTGATTACAAGTGTTAATTGGTCAAATTATAAAATATGTCCACAAAGTCTTAACAAATTACGACATACAGAGTCATTGTCTTATTGTCATTTCACGAGTTAACTAATTAGTACAACGTTATGAATACAATCTGATAACGTGTTCACGATTGTGATCAGAACTTAGCTTTTTATAATTAATTACTATTAATTGCAATTAATGCATTCTTGTTATTGACAATGGTGAAAAGATGTAGTTACGGGTTATGTGACAGTGATGGTAGATATCCAGATAGATTGATAGGTGACATAAAATTCGTGCCGTTTCCAAAACCTAAGACAAATCTTGAAAAATGTCTAAGGTGGATCAAGGTGTGTGGACGACCAAACGACCAATGACAATGACAATGACAATATTTTATTTGACATAGTGGCCACCGGCCCAAAATCAACATATATAGCATACAATTACAAAACATCAGTGTAATGATACATGGCATACACTTACAAAAAAATCAGTGTAATGATACATGACATACAATTACAAAACATCAGTGTAATGATACATGGCATACAATTTACAAAACATCATTGTAATGATACATGGCATACAATTTGACACACGTTCATATATATTATTGAAAGACATACAATCAACATATTCGCATATATGCAGTAAAGTTATGTGATAAGAAACATTTTTTGTTTAAAACTTCAATATAATCAAAACAGATAGTGTCAATTATAGGATGATAATAAACGCTTTCTTTCTATAAACCCGTAGTAAACATACATGGCAAGATTTTTTATGATGTTTTCATTTTTGTTGCTCATTAATATAGTGAATGATTGCATGCACACTTTATTATAGTATTTTGCAGGGATATATTTGTATCTTAGATGCGATAAACTTGGACATACTTATTGGTTTCTTTCTGGGTGTTGGAAAATACACACCAAACAGTGCAGTTTTAGGAGATATGGGTTGGAAACCAACAGTTGTCCGACAATGGAAGGGCGTTTCTCTGTACTGGTGTAAGCTAAATGTTATGTCTAACGCTAGATTAAACAAACGGATAGCACTCTGGGCGGCATTGAAAGCTAGTAGGTCTTGTTCAAATTGGATGTTTATTGTGCAAAGGTTTTTAAATGAACATGGTCTTCAGCAATTTTCTGATATAAATGTTGTTTTTTCTAGATCATTGATTATACAGTTAGAAGATGTACTTACAAGTAAATTTATAACCAACTGGAATTCATGTATAAATAGTGATATTGGTTCCTCGGGAAGAGGGCGCAATAAACTTCGTTTATATAAATGTTTTAAGACAGAATATATTGCTGAACAATATTGCAAGTTAATTTTACCGCCAAATCATAGATCTGCTTTCAGTAAATTTAGATGCGGGGTCGCCCCAATTCGCATTGAGACCGGTCGTTATGAAAATTTACCTGTACAAGAACGCATTTGTCCCTTTTGTGAAAGTGTCGAAGATGAATTACATGTAATTCTTCATTGTCCGGTTTATAATGACCTTAGAGGACCTCTATTAAATAAAGCTGTCGATCTTTTTCCAAGTTTTAATGTCTTATCTGATCAAGAAAAGTTTGTGTGTCTCTTCTCAAACTGTGATTTAATTAGATTTTGTGACAAAGCCTGTTTTTTAATTCTACAAAGAAGACAATTTTTAACATGTAAATAGGTTGTAAATTATTATGTGTGTTTTATTTCTCCGGAAGTTATTTAAATACCTTTTTATTTATATTCTTTTAGTTATTTAAATGTTTATTAGTATTATAATCATTGTTGATAGATGAAAATTGTGCTTTGAATTGATATTTTTTATGTATGTATAGTCTCTTATAATTCAAATTTGAATGGTTGTATGTATTCTATGTTGTTTAATTACTATGGTATATGTTTGTAAATGTACATACAAATGAGACTCAAATAAAGATATATATATATATATATACTAACACAAAATGCTTTTCATCTTCCACCCCAGAACCACAAAGCTTGCATAGACGTGCATGTCTAGGGATATTTTCGTAACGCCCCCTCTCAATTCTAAGTTCATGTGATGAAGTGCGTAAACGGGCTAAAGCACTGCGGAATTTACGTACAGTCAAAACATCTAGATAAGTTTCATGTAATATAGCACTTTTGTATAATTGGTATGAACACAGTTTAGAAGAATCGTGTATCGTTGTGGTCCACTCTTGTAAGTATTGGTCTGTTAATCTGTCAACAAATTGCTTAACAAATAGTTTTTCATTTGTCACATACTGGTTCTCCCATACGTATCCCATACCATTTGAAAACAACATGTTTTTTACACTATTAGCCCAATTACGTTTACTGTGTTCTGACTGACAGTATAACATATTGTAACATTTCTTAACTAGTCTGTCATCAGATAATTTGATAATTCGGCACCAGTATTTTACCAGCTGAATACCTCCAAAATTAATTGTAACAGATAGGTTTGCACAAAAGTAAGTTTTACTTTATTTATGCATAGCATGTTTGTTTTAATATGCACTTATAATATATCTATACTGTGAGATCTACAGTTCGCAAAATTGTGTGAGTATAATGTGAATGGTGCTTAAAAATTATTACTAAAGTCGTAGAAAGCTGGTGGACAAGGCACGAGGCAGTATTATGTAGGATAAATAGTATCCTAGCATGTACATAGGATTCCCATATTTGCTCAATGAACGTACTTGTATGCAAAGTTTACAGGACTAAATTTCGAGCGTTCTAGGTTTGGAGTCTAGTTGTTCAAGGGGAAACTGCATATTTTACTATTTGAAAGAGACATATGATGTACCAGTGTTGTGTCCATGCAAGTCCATCAAGAATAGTAGGCATAGAGTTAGCGCCATGGTTTACTTGTATAATTAATGTAGCCGGTATATGCACTAATTAATATTCCTTAAATAATATATACCAATCGCACGTCTAGAAACTTATGACACCTGTATTAACATACTGTTATTCTACATGTGAAGGTATACAGTCATGTCACATTGTTGCCAAGGATGTTTCCGAAAAGTAGATAACAGAATATTTCGAACCAACAACAACCTACTTATTCAGAACCAAAAATTATATAGGTGTGCTATTAAATATTATGCATATTGGAATTTTGACCGAACTGTTATAAATCCATTAGAATTGGCACGCTTTCCTCAAAACAACATCATTCCGAGCACACAATATGCAGTTCCTGAACGAGTAAGCTTACAAAAGTATGTTAAGTAAAGCAGATAACGGAAAATTCCGAACAAATTAATAAAGGCCGTAGATTAATTTATTGTTAATTGGTAGATAAATATTTTTTTAATTTAAATTCATAAAAATGATAATTAAAAGCGAAATATTTGAAACAATCGTATCCAGATCAACTGGCTGCATTACCGCATTATCACATAAGCCGCCATTTTGTAAAAAGCATGTCTAAGGTAGCAACAACGATTACCAGTAACTATGGGGGGGGGGGGGGGGGTGCGTGTCTAAGTAGCGTCTGCAGAAGGTCAATTATTACTTACATTTGTAGGATATCAGTAAAATGATTTTACTTAATGAGAAAGTATTTTCAGACTGAACAGTAATTCTTTATTGTATCGATTTCCCAGTTACAGTGTGATTTAGCCATTACTTCAACTCTAACGTAAAGCTTACTCTGGTAATATGTAGCGCTTTAATTGATGGCTCTTGTTTTACATCACATCTGTTTATCCATGCAAGTACACTGAAAAAAGCTTCTTAAAATTATTACACCATCATGTCGCTGTCCGTATTATGATGTATAAGTTTAATGTGTGGGAAATATTTAAGTCCTCCAATTGATACACACCTTCAAGATCTTATACCGATGTGCTGTCCCTAAACTAAATATGTGAAATGTCATCTGTTTCTATTGTATGAACGTGAAATTTTGATAAAGTATATTTAAGCTAGCTACATGTATATGTATGGGCCTAAATTGATTTGGTCATAAAGGGATTCCTTGCTATAGTCCTCTTAAGGTGGTAACTTGTCTAAGTCGTGCGTGCGTTTGTCTACCCCTCATCGAGAGAACTTACACATGAATGCACGCCAACATTCGGAGGACTCACCTACATCAGGGGACTTACACTCGAGTCCTCCTAATTACTTACACTGCTTTGCTTCAATGTAAAGATTACACTTAGATGTCAAATATGGTCAAAATACAGTTTGTCCGGACCAGAACTTTTTCATTTTGTTGTGAATATTGAAATAGCTTGGTACACATGTTAACCATGGTGAGGCGTTGTGTCTTGAGCAAAACCAGTGTCTGTAGCTTCAAGGTCAATGTCACACTTAGAGGTCAGAGGTCAAATATGGTCAAAATATAGCTTATCCAGACCAGAGCTACTTCATTTTTGGTACTTAAAAAATATCTTAGCACAAAAGTTTACCATGATGAGACAGTGTGTCATGTGCAAGACCCGTGTCTGTACCTTTAAGGTCAAAGTCACAATTAAGAGGTCAAAGGTCAAATATGGTCAAAACACTGAATTCTGAAATTGCGTGGGACAAATGTTAACCATGTTGAGCTTCAAGGTCAAGGTCACACTTCGGGCGTATATTGATACGCTTGGCGGAGCTCTTGTTTGGGTCTTAGGTCCACATATTTTTTACCAAAAACAGAAAAAAACTTAGTGTGCTTATGAACAGCAATATGAAAATATTGCGTAACACCTTTTTTGGTCTGGGTCAAAGGTCACATGATTATTACTTAGAATATAAAAAAATGTTTTGGCTATTTCTCTAAAAGTACTCAGGTATTTTCTTGATACTTAATATAGATACATGTGTAAATAGGAATGTTAAAAATATGTATTACCCTTTTTTATTCTCCCGCTAAAGGCTGGAGGGATCACACTGTATCAAGAAGAGACATTTCAAATTTAATAGTTTACTGTACTTTTAGTGTTAACTTGGCAGTCATGTGACTTATCATCATTTGTTTTTATTTCTCAATACACAATTCATTTGGCATAGAAGCTTGTTTTTAAAAAGGTTCTTAAATTAACTTTATTTCTGCATTGAAATAATTTCCTAAAGTCTAAGCAATAAATAGGTATACATCAAAATATAAAGTCACATGACTGCCACATTATCGTCAAAATACTGTAGGTAATAGTTATAAGAAAAATAAATTACATACAAGAACCTGTCTTTTTGTTTATTGATAAGACCAACCTGATGTCTGTTGCAGAAATTTTTATTTGAAATAGTCGCATATAGTAATGGAAAGAGGTTAGAGTCTCTGACTCGGAAACTGCTAACACCACTTCTGAGGTCCATGGGTTCGAACCCCAGTTGGAACACTTGGTAGTTTGTGTAGGAGGATCGGAGTTTACTACTAATTACTTCCCAGGAACGATGGTTAGGAAACTACCCGCCTGTATATGACTGAAGAATTGTCGAAAAGAGGCTTAAAGTCCAACAAAACAAATATCTTTAGATATTCATCACCATCAGAGTTTTGATGAACGTGCAGGTTAAGGGGCAATGTCCACATCAGTGAGCCATCTTCCTGGCAGCTGGCTTGCTGTATGCATGGCAGCTGTTATACCTGATCTTCAGGGGTCTACACTAGAAGAGAGCAAACTTGACTGGCTTGTTGGTACAAGTACTGGTCTAGTGCTAGTGATAATGCATATTTGCATACATCTTGTATCCTGCATCTGATTTTACATTCACAAGGAGAAAAACACTGTTAGCACAAAACAGGTCATAGTAATGACTGACCAGCCTAAAACACTGGTGCAAAATATGTAGGGTTTACCCTAACCCACACGTGAAGCATCATCTGCAAATTAAGGTCCTCAAAGTGATACTCTGTGTCCAAGTCCTTATTATGATGGGAAATGTGCAAATGAAGGTCCTCAAATTGATACACTTTGTCCAGGTCCTTATTATGATGGAAAAATATGAAATGTGTGAAATATGCAAATGAAGGTCCTCAAATTGATACACTTTGTCCAGGTCCTTATTATGATGGAAAATATGAAGTGTGTTTAATATGCAAATTAAGGTCCTCGCATTGATACACTATATCCAAAGTTCTCACGATGGTGTAAATTGTCTAACTTGTGTTTAATATGCAAATGAAGGTCCTCGTAATGTAGTCCTCATAAAGATACCAACAGTAGAGAAGTCATCAGTTTGATTTATGGCGTTCCTGTTATATATACAGGCAATTTTGATAGTGTAGTGTATATTTAAGCTAAATTTATGTATGCACATTGAGTCTGTGAGGTCCTAAAGTGATTCCTTAACATAGTCCTCTTAACGTGGCAAATTGTCATAGTCCCCAAAACATCACCTATACAAACGAGTCTGTACGCAGGTGTGCGCAGTGTAACACACATTATTTGTAGCACCCTGACGAATTAGCAAGTCACCGAAGATGTAGCACATGTTTTACTTACACACACATTAAAACGTAGCACGGTGTGTGTTAGTTAATCGGGTATATTTATGCAATGCTGCGATAAATCAAGCTGGGAGTTTTTTGCAGCAATAGGGTACATTATATGTCAACAAATTATAAGCGATACACTCGTCTATCATTAATTTTACTAAGAGCTACATAACAGGTCGTGTGCAAGTAAGTGTGTTGGTCAACATCCTCCATATGTAGCACATCGCACTTCAGCAAGTAAACTGCAGTTGTTAAACCTATGTCAAAAACTAATTGTGTTTTAACACTGTTTCTTGAATTACCTCCCTGCATGCCTGTTTATAATCTGTTACATTGCAATCTGTGGCCTAGACGGTATAAAACGTTTGTAGCACTTAAAAAATGTGCTACATGATTTGTATACGCTACATTCGTGAGTGTGTGTTAAGTGAAAATCGCTACCTATTACGGATAAACGCTCTCACACACACACACACACACACACACACACACACACACACACACACACACACACACACACACACACACACACACACACACACACACACACACACACACACACACACACACACACACACACACACACAACACATCCACATGCATACACAAGAATATAAACATAATGTGCGTTCACGCACCACATATAGTATATTGCATGAGGTAATCATGTACCTAACTTAAACTTCCCTTACGCAATGTGTAAGGATAGCAGAAGACGCATTTCTGACCGCACGAATCAGTGCATACAAGTAACCAGGAGCTCTGTTTCTACGAAAGCGAAAGTAAATGAAACATTGCACATGAAAAACATTGTACATAAATGAAACCAATTGAAGGGAAATGCGCCTATTTGGACACATGTACTAAAACAGTTGTACGGTATGAGATCCTAGTACGTTCATCATTAGTATAAAGATTTCACAAATTTTGCACAGCAGATTAAGAAGTTTGGATACAGTTCAATATTCACCGATTCACATAGTTGTAAGTCCACCCTACCAAGTAGGTACTGGATGAAACGTGGTCTTTCGGCACGATTTAACAAGTCGCTTGCATAGTCACTGATCTCATTGGATAAACGTTGTATCAGAAAGTTACGTTTGAAGCTAGCGTTGTTGTTGATGCATTCAAATGTGTAATGTTCAAGTTGGTCAGAATAGCTGAGTGGACACCTATCACATAAAACTGGGTGTTCTAGAGGAGGTTGACAGCACAATCTGGCAAGGAACTTCATTAGTGAGAGACTATCTGGTCTTACTCTGGCCACTTTCCAAATGTTAGCTGTCGTTAGGTCAGAATGAATTTCACGAAAGCGCGTAAAATCATAAGAGTCTAATAGTCTAGCCTGCCAAGTTGATGTTTCGGTATTCTTCACAGTAGATTTTACTATTTTCTTCCATGAAAGTTTTGACGGGATGGTTCCGTCCATGAGAAATTTCTCCATATAAGTTGTCAGGTTGTACTTATTGAGAACACGAGTAATATCCGGAACAAAGCCATATTGTTTGTTAGTAGTACGTGATCCATGTTGAAAGAGCCTGTAGGTGAACAGTTGGCTGATGTCTGCACGTGGATTCGACCTGCATAAAGTACCATAGAATAACATTTTGTGTGTATCTATATATGATTCAACAGACGTAAAGCCCAACAGACCAGTTACCATATCCGATCGGGTTAGATGTGGTAAACCTTGGGCATGTTTTAGGCAGATGTGATGGGTCGCTTCAAGTTTCTGGACGTCTGTTCGGGTTAAGGAATTCCATAGCTCACAACCATAGAATGCGCGTGGTAGGACGCACGTGGTATATATCTTGGAGATTGTTGTTGGGTTCGCACCAGAGTTTCCAGAAAGGACGTCAGAGAGTGCAAAGTATGTGCTGCGCATGCGTTGCCGGATGTCATCGACGTTGAATGGCTGTTTTCCAGTTGTTGACTGTACCAGTCCGAGGTGTGTATATGAAGTTGCTACTATGATGGCAGTATCACCGTAAACAAGCGGCACAGAGGTATTACGTACATTCCGCTTCCGGTCCATTGTCATTGTCGCACATTTTGCTGCGTTGTAAGAATATCTCCACTTGTTTGCGTATGTATTGCAAATATTCAGCATCTCCTGTAGACCTAGTCTCGAAAGCGACAACAAAACGATATCGTCAGCTTGCGTTGGAGCCGACAAAGACAGGTCGCCAATGTGTAGGCCATGTTGTGATTTCTGTAGGGTGTTCAGTAGATCGTTGATGAAAACGGTATAGAAAAAGGGCGCACATATGCTGCCCTGTCTGGTCCCTTGTTGTATAGGAAACGCTTCTGATAGATTACCATTTAATATAACGCGACTTGATGAATCACGGAGAAAGTTGTTGATAATACGGAGAGGTTTTCCTTGAACACCGATGTTGTGTAGCTTGTATACCAGACCGGATATCCATACTTTATCGAATGCAGACTTTGCGTCGAGATAACATGCCTGCAGTTTGCTGCCGTGTTCGCAGCAAAAGTCACGTGCTTCCTGTAGAATAAATGAAACCATCTTGCTGCTTTTGCCTTTCTGAAAACCATGTTGTAGGCTATTCATTTCGATTTTAGGATTGTTTAATTCCAAGCGAAGAAGAATGAACTTTTCGAACAGTTTAAATACCACAGGAAGTAGTGAAATAGCACGATAGTTGTTAGGCTCGGTGAGAGATTTACCCTTTCCTTTATGTAGAGTGACAGTAAGTCCAGTTTTGAAGTTCACAGGAACACGTTCAGTAGAGATAATGTGATTAAACAGTTTAGTAAGGGCTTTCGTTAGTGAGAAGCCACCATATTTAATGTGTTCATAGGTGATATTGTCTACAGAACCACTTTTATTGTTTGGTAGATTCCGTATTAGATTCTGCAATTCGTGCGTCGTTGCTGGAGTTCTGAACATTTCACAATCGTTAATTAGATTTTCACTGGCACAATCTAAGTAACCGTTCACAGATGTTTCTATAATCGCCCTAAAGTCACTGTCGAAGCAAGTGTCCTCTGAGTAGGAATACAAAGTTCCGAAGTATGAGTGCCAACCGGAAAGGATATTATCATCGGTTGTCTCCCTTTTTCCATTGAAGATCATTTCACATCCCTGTTTTTTACGTTGCTTTTTTGACTTAATAGCTTTCCAGAATCCCGTTTGATCTAGTTCAGAGAGTTTGTTGATTCTTTCAAATTCGTCCTGGTCATATTGATGGGCGGCAGCTCTGAGGTTTCTACGGAAGTCCCGTTTGTCGGATTTGTACTTTTCGTATATAATACCACAGCGGGGTTTACCAGCCGTTACCCACATTTGTCGAGATAGCAAAAGTGTTCTATGATGAATCCTTACTGTCTCTGACCAGTATGGTTTGAGGAATTTGTTGAAGCGACGGACTGACATCGATGATTCTGCAGCAGACGATATTGACGTTACTATGTGATTGTATGCTATATCTACGTTATTGTAGTCAATTGATTCAGCACTTGCTGTTGCAAGCATTTGATTCTTTATTGTACATGCAGACATAAATACATCTCAGTTTAAGAAAGGAACTGTGTGTTAATTATAAATGAATATAATGAGAGAACTTCGGGAATCATTTTGAGAGATATCAACTATAATGTTATGTATGAAATGTGCCATTTTTGAGCAAATGGAGTTTCTTTGTTGAATATTATTATAAATAGATTAAATATCCCCAATATTATTACAATGAAACTTGGAAGGTTTAATTATAATTTGGAGGTAGCGTTTTTTATTTAGATTTAAGATAAGGATGCAAGTCAGCTAAGCCATTGCCACAGTTGTACTGTATACCCCCCTATAAACAATATTAACAATATAAACAATGTTTATATGGGGGGGTATACTATGTTTGTTTTTATCTTATCTGCCTGCCCCTATTGCCAATTAATGAAGCTCTGTTGGTTAGGGTTCACTTGATGACACTGGGAGTTTGTTTGGGGGTATAAATGGGGTGTTGATGGTTGGTGCTGTCCTGTCAAGTTGGTGGGTCGATCTGGTGCTGGTAGTTGAGGGAGTTGACGATTGGGTGTGTGGGGTCATAGGGTGGTAGGATGGTGTGCATTCCCTGTTTCTTGGGCTGGCGGCTGTGGGCGGGGGAGGCGGTGGTGACTATGCAAGTGCAATTCTCGGGATGAAGTAGAATGTTTTGTTGGCAAGTTAAATGCGTGACACAGTTCGGGAAGAATGGTACGACTTTCAAAGAGACTGAAAGTGTCCAGTGTAATGAGAGTAGATCTTTGGAAAAAGGAGGATGAACAACAGGGCCCGTATTACAGAAGCATCTTAAGTCAATCTTGAATATTTTCACTTAAGTTCAAAACTTCAAATGGATGTAATTCCAAAACCACATTAAAACTGTTGCGCTTTTTAATGGTAATGACAACAACGTATTAATACTATTCATTTACCACTCTTGATTTGACCATATAATTGCCTATGTCTTAAATAAACCATTTAAGGAAAATGTACTTTAAAGGATAAGGATGAAATTTTACTTAAGATGTTTCTGTAATATTGCCCCAGGACCGTGTAATAAGGAACAACGTGATTTAGTGTGATACAAAGTCCGAGGCAATTAATTTCATAATACTGTTCTTATCAATTTTTAGATTTGTAGGAATCAATTTTTACTGAACTAGTTCAATCATTTATGAAAAATATTTTTATGGCCTCGCAATATATCCAGGGTTCAAGGCAAAAATGTGAAAATAGCAAAAAACTGGGATGTGTCTTAAGGGTATTAATTCTTAAGCTTTGTGCTTCTAGACACAATGTTAACAGGTTCATACCAGGCACCAGTAAGATACAGTTATAACATCTGTTACCAGGTGATCGATACTTGCATCTTATTGATGAATCTGTTCGCATGTTGTCATGGAGATTGATATTGAAATTTGTTTCCACTGCTTGGTGTTATGTTAAATTATACCATATAATCAAATTGATTATATAATTTAATGTCAGATATGTATCGAAACTTGAAAATTCTATTCAAGTACATTTGGTTGACAAGTGCCAAAACATTCCTAGGCAATAACACGATCTAAGGATTCTGTTAAGGAATGAAGTCCAGCATTTAGTCTTGTTTTATCAATTTTAAGTTTAGTAGCAACCAAGCAGTGAGATATTTACTATGAAATCATCTGATGAAATGCAAATTTGCATGCATTATGATGCATATTTCATCATTATAATTCTTACACAACCAGATGTTTTTGTTATTGCTTAAAATTTGACTTTTCATATTAACCCAAAAGCTGAAATAAAGTCAATTTACTTAATGAGCTTTTAGTTTAATGCTTATTCCCATATATCATAACATAATATATAGTTTATTTGCATAAAATATTTCCATAAATATAGCAAAACTAACAAATAAACATATAAGTACATAAGTGGTGAAAAAAAATTTGTTATATGTTAAATTTTATTAATTTCATATCAAGCCATACTTTTCATGGCATGTGACAAATTTCTAAAAATATTGGTGTAGAATATGTATTGGTCAAAATTAATTAGTGACAATAATTGTTGATGTTACAGTCACTTTCTCTAATAAGACTTCAATATCTCAACATATCGAGACTAGGTATATATTTACTTCAAAAATAATAGATTTGTACTAAACTTTGTGAACAATATATTAATCAACTTTGTAAAAAAGTGTACATAATTATTTGACTAAAATAACACCTTAAAGTGTATAGTAATATACATGGAAAGTGAAAGTTGAAAAATTTACCAAAATACACTTAGTAACACATAACTTTTTAACATATTCATAATATGTGAAAATAGCAAAAAACTGGGATGTGTCTTTAGGGTATTAATTCTTAAGCTTTGTGCTTCTAGACACAATGTTAACAGGTTCATACCGGGCACCAGTAAGATACAGTTATAACCCCTGTTACCAGGTGATCTATACTTGCATCTTATTGATGAATCTGTTCGCATGTTGTCATGGAGATTGATATTGAAATTTGTTTCCACTGCTTGGTGTTATGTTAAATTATACCATATAATCAAATTGATTATATAATTTAATGTCAGATATGTATCGAAACTTGAAAATTCTATTCAAGTACATTTGGTTGACAAGTGCCAAAACATTCCTAGGCAATAACACGATCTAAGGATTCTGTTAAGGAATGAAGTCCAGCATTTAGTCTTGTTTTATCAATTTTAAGTTTAGTAGCAACCAAGCAGTGAGATATTTACTATGAAATCATCTGATGAAATGCAAATTTGCATGCATTATGATGCATATTTCATCATTATAATTCTAACACAACCAGATGTTTTTGTTATTGCTTAAAATTTTACTTTTCATATTAATCCAAAAGCTGACATAATGTCAATTTACTTAATGAGCTTTTAGTTTAATGCTTATTCCCATATATCATAACATAATATATAGTTTATTTGCATAAAATATTTCCATAAATATAGCAAAACTAATAAATAAACATATAAGTACATAAGTGGTGAAAACAAAATTGTTATATGTTAAATTTTATAAATTTCATATCAAGCCATACTTTTCATGGCATGTGACAAATTTCTAATTATATTGGTGTAGAATATGTATAAGGCAAAATTAATTAGTGACAATAATTGTTGATGTTACAGTCACTTTCTCTAATAAGACTTCAATATCTCAACATATCGAGACTAGGTATATATTTACTTCAATAATAGATTTGTACTAAACTTTGTGAACAATATATTAATCAACTTTGTAAAAAAGTGTATATAATTATTTGACTAAAATAACACCTTAAAAGATATATGTGTTTAATTAACGTTAACAACAGCGGTCTTTCATAAGTGAATCATCTTATTTATGTAGTATTTGTTTTTCATATTATATTGTACCAATCAGTAAAGGATGAATCCAATACAAATGCAAATTTCAGTTGAATAATTTATTATGCCTCCCCTTTTAAGAAGCCTTGACATTATTAGTAGTAGAGGAATCCTATCGATTTTGGGGTCACTGGGGTCAATTGTACATGACATATTTCAGGTCAATAACTCGAGAAGGCCTCAACATACCATCCTCAAACTTGGTCAACAATGATCATGGGTAGTAGAGGAGCCTTATCGATAGTGGGGTCATTGCTCAAAATTCAAGTCACAGGGGTTTGTTGTACATGAAACGTTCCCTAGCCAATAACTCGAGAATGCCTTCACATACCCTCCTCAATCTAGTTGCCTATGCGTTGTAGATGCACCTTAGTGATTTTGGCGTAACTGAGTCTATAAGACTGTGGCTTCCTTATGTCCTTCCACGAGTCTATTAGGCTGTGTGGCTCCCTTATAACTTTCAACACGTCTATAAGGCTGTGTGGCTCCCTTATCACTTTCCACGAGTCTATTAGGCTATGTGGCTCCCTTATGTCATTCCACCAGTCTATAAGGCTGTGTGGCTCCCTTATGTCTTTCCATGATTCTACAAGGCTGTATGACTCCTGTATGTCTCTCCACAAGTCTACAAGGCTGTGTGACTCCCTTATATCTTTCCACGAGTCTACAAGGCTGGGTGACTCTCTTATGTCTTAACACAAGTCTAAACAGCTGACTCTCTTATGAAATTGTTTCGATTTTGGGTCACTGGGTCAAAGGTCAAGGTCACAGGTGTCAATTATACATGACACATTTTGGGCCAATAACTCCAGAATTCCCTTTTTCTACTCTCCTCAAACTTGGTCCTCACATTATAAGCTGGTGGTAGAGGGTCCCTGTTGATTTTGGGATCAATAGGTTGAGGACAAACCGACTATAAGATGTAAATCCTTGTATGCACAATATCTGAATTATCCTATGGCCTCCCAGTCCTAAATTAGAAGGATAGTTGCCTGTGGATTGTTGATGAGCCACTGGGGAAAAGGCCAAGGTCAAACTGACTTGAAAATCTTGTCCACCCAATAACTTAATAATTGTTAAGCTTTTTAGACTAACATATTCAAACCGGTGTATTTTATCCGTACACATTTCTATGTCATTATATTAATTAAAATTCTCTCACTGACAATGCAGCTTTAGGGGGAGGCATAATGTTTTTCACACAGTAGGTTTTATCTTTCACGACACAATGTTAACAAATTCCCCGGGCGCTGATAGGATGTAATTTCTACGCCTATGATAATTACATCTTGCTTGGTAAATTTGTTCATGTGGTGTCCTGGAAGGTAAATGTGATAGTTATTTAATTGTAGCACATTAAAATACCTGTTATGAATTGCTATGCCTGTTGCGTCATCTTCCTCGTCCTCTTGCTCTGCTAGCATTACACTGGGCACTTACACCTCGGAGAAATTCTACACTATTTAACTCGAACACCGTCGCTCATTTGACTATCCAGCTAACACGAAAGCTACACCCTTAGGGTTAAGTGAGCAGACCTCATCACTTAATTCCCCAAGCATGGCCAAGAGCCCCGGGGATCGGGCTTGCACAACATTATGCTGTGTTATGCCCCTACTCACACTTTCGCTGCTCTAACTCTGCTGCCTTCACCATTTCGTACTCTTCAGCTTGATTAGGACAAGTGGTCCTTCCATTAATACCTTCAACATTTCTCCAAACTTTCTCTCTTGTTGTCATATATTTTATTCCCTTTCCAGCAGACCATCATTAATTGGTAATATTTTTGGCAGTTTCTCTCATCTTTTTGTGCTTCACATGCCTTTGATTGAAACTGATCTCTATGGCTTGGCTGACGGGCATTAAAGGCCCTATTTTAGTCAAAAGTAGTGTTGTAAGATACTGAATTATTTTCATTTCATAGATAACATAAGTTGATGCTAAAGTTGTTAACTGTACAATTATGTACTCAGTGTTTTACATCATTTTAGCTTAAGTGAGCCCCTCATCATGCTGTTATTCAATTTATTTTCCCTTACAGACTAAAAAGGGGTTTTCTAGTAATACAAGTACCATATTATATTTATAAATTGAATCATAATTTGGAACGGTAAAAGTTTGTAACATTGAGTTATTAAAATCATTATTTTAGTTTACATGTACTTGTTCTAAGGTATTTTTAGGTTCATCATCTTGTATAATGCTTTATACCGAAACTCAAGAATGATAAGGGAGACCTATGTAGAACACTATCACACCCCTGCTTGAAGTGGAGCAACTAGGTGTGAATATGTTCATCCTGACTGTGGCATTAATCTGATATTAAAATCATTTTAAACATGTAAAGTATTGGACATGTTGTTGTGTTACATTATAAATGTGCTCTGTCATAGTACATGTAATAACAAAATAGAAGAGTTGAAAATTGTAACAAGCTCAAAGTTAACCCAATAACTTATAATACTGTTTGGGTAACAATGCTGCCTCCTATTGAATGTGTTATAATGCTGCCTTCTACTGACTGGGTAACAATGTTGTCTCCTACTGACTGGGTAACAATACTGTCTCCTACTGACTGGGTAACAATGTTGTCTCCTACTGACTGGGTAACAATACTGTCTCCTACTGACTGGGTAACAATACTGTCTTCTACTGACTGGGTAACAATGTTGTCTCCTACTGACTGGGTAACAATACTGTCTCCTACTGAGTAGCATTGCTGCCTCTTAGTTAAAAAATAAGCCGCGATCAAAAATAAAATTTTAAGTCTGTATGAACACATAAATCTGTAGGTGTATTCAGTTCGCATCTTAAATTTGATGAAATAAGTAGTCGATACTCTATTTAAGGCACACTCCAAAATGCATACATAAAAGTTGGTAAATTGTTGATTGTTACAATGTAATGACTGATAACAATGTTGGTATGTAATGGGTTAAGGAGATTTTAAGAGAGCCCATTAGCAGATTAAACAGTCTGTAGTATAAGAGATCACACCCTTAAGTCTTTGCACCAGTCTGTACAGATGTGTGATGTCCTTTAGTCTGCAGCGGTCTAGACGGTTCTATATGATTGCCTGTGTTGCCATTAATATATACCTGTGGTACCAATATATAGAGTCATGCATGTCTTAAGAAATATGTAAAAATCTCTAAGAAGACATTCCTTTGACTAATATTGGCAATTTAGTGTGGGACTGGAGTAAAAATACAATATAGAAACTACTGGGTGACTGAAGGCCAACATCCCTTGGATCAATGTACCAAGTAGTACATGTGACTGTTGTATGATGTTCATAGCACCACTATCTTGTGTTTAACCCCCGTATGGAGATGATTCACTTCATTATAACGTTTTGCAGAAAACACATCTGTTGTTGAATATTACTTGCTTCGATCAGTTTTCACACTGGACTGTCCTGTTGATGATTTCTGGGGTAAGGAGCTGGTCCATCCATGGAATAGAGGATTTGATTCAGGGTACCTCAGGAATCAATTAACAGGGTGGCGTACTGTCAAGATATATTGAGATGAAAACTGATCTAAACAAGTACTACTCCTACATTTGTTTAGTATCTATCGAGTAGCACCTATATATCTTGATATCTTTATTTCTGCTTAAACTTTGAGATTGTGTACTGTCCAGTGAAAATTTCACATTGAAATATTAATAACATTCATATAAATTAGAGAACAATTTATAACACCATGTAGATTCTTTCAGTGCTCAAATTTCAGCTAGAATAAAAAATTAAATTCTATGTTATTAAAGTGAAACTGATATAATTTTTAGCCAGTCTATAAGGCTTTGTGACTCCCTTATGTATTTTTGCTAGTGTAAGTGTATGTGTGACTCCTGCAAGTCTTAACCAGGCAACAAGGCTGTGTGACACACATATGTCCTTTTGCTAGTGTAAGTGTATGTGTGACTCCTGCAAGTCTTAACCAGGCAACAAGGCTGTGTGACTCCCTTATGTCTTTTTGCTAGTGTAAGTGTATGTGTGACTCCTGCAAGTCTTAACCAGGCAACAAGGCTGTATGACTCCCTTATGCCTTTTTGCTAGTGTAAGTGTATGTGTGACTCCTGCAAGTCTTAACCAGGCAACAAGGCTGTGTGACACCCTTATGTCTTTTTGCTAGTGTAAATGTATGTGTGACTCCTGCAAGTCTTAACCAGGCAACAAGGCTGTGTGACTCCCTTATGTCTTTTTGCTAGTGTAAATGTATGTGTGACTCCTGCAAGTCTTAACCAGACAACAAGACTGTGTGACACCCTTATGTCTTTTGCTAGTGTAAATGTATGTGTGACTCCTGCAAGTCTTAACCAGGCAACAAGGCTGTGTGACACCCTTATGTCTTTTTACTAGTGTATGTGTGACTCCTGCAAGTCTTCAGCAGGCAACAAGGCTGGGTGTTTCCCTAATGTATTTTTGTGAGTCTACAAGGCTGTGTGACTCCCTTATGTCTTTCCAAGAGTCTACAAGGCTGTACGACTCCCTATTGTTTTTTTCACAAGTCTATAAGGCTTTGTGACTCCCTTATGCCCTTCCACAAGTCAATAAGGCGCGTTGGATCCCATATGCAGTTCCAGGAGTCTACAAGGCTGTGTTACTCCCTCATGTCTTTCCACATGTCTACAAGGCTGTGTGGTTCCATTATGGTTTTCCAAAGGTCTGCAAGGCTTGGTGACTCCCTTGTGTACTTCAACAAGTCTACAAGACTGTGTGACTCCATTCTGTTTTTCAACAAGTCTACAAGTTTGTGCAATTCATGCAAGTATTGTTATGAGTCAATACGGTCATCACAAGTCTATAATGCCGTGTGACTTTGGCAAGTCTTTTAATGAGTCTATAATGCTGTGTGACTTTGGCAAGTATTTTTATGAGTCTATAATGCTGTGTTTCTCAGGCAAGTCTTTTAATGAGTCTATAATGTTGTGTGACTCAGGCAAGTCTTTTAATGAGTCTATAATGCTGTGTAACTCCTGCATGTCCTTTATCCCATTAGTAAGGTTATGTATGATTCCATAAATATGTCTGTGGTACCAATATGTACAGTGTCTCTCTAGAAATATGTCTGTGGTACCAATATGTACAGTGTCTCCCTAGAAATATGTATGTGGTACCAATATGTACAGTGTCTCTCTAGAAATATGTCTGTGGTACCAATATGTACAGTGTCTCTCTCGCTAGGAAGACCTTTCATGTACTGATATGGGTAATTTAGTGGGGAACTTGAGTATTAATACAATATAGAAACTACTGGGTGTCTCCAGGAAGATATCTCTTGAACCAATGTGTCAAGTAGTACATCTGAATGTTGTATGATGTTCATACCATCTCTATCTAGTGTTTATACCCCCAGTAGAATGTCTGTTGCTTCCAGCATGTTCCGATTTTTAATTGAATGTTATTTTTGACCATATAATGCTTTCTTGACAATCATGTGTCTCGAGATGTGGGGAATCATTAATGTTTAGATACTAGTATGTTTGCCATGGAATATGTGAATGAACTTATTCAAGGAATTTTAATGTCATGTTGCATAATAGTATAGACAATGCAGTATAATATATATAAATGCTGTATATAACAGTGCATCAAAGTATGGAAAAATGCTGTATATAACAGTGCATCAACGTATGGATAAATGCTGAGGCTATAATGGGGCAGTCTGGTCACCATGGAATCCAGTTTAGTCACTGACTAGTGTATTCATAGGCAAGTGGCAGTCTCTTATGACTTGTTCAGTGTTAAGAACGAAAATAGAAACAATAGGTATGTTTCGCATCATGTCTTGTGCCATTTAATGACATAATTGCTAAGAGGTTTGCTAAATCAAGTTTTTATTAATCATCCAGTGTCTTGATATCGACTTTATTATAACATTTTGCAGAAAACACATCTGTTGTTGAACATTACTTGCTTAGATCAGTTTTAACACAGTGCACCACCCTGTTCATGATTCCTGGGGTAAGGAGCTGGTCCATCCATGCAATAGGGATTTGATTCAGGGTACCTCAGGAATCAATGAGCAGGTTGGTGTACTGTCTTATTGATATGCCCCTACATGTGAGCTGGTGAGGAGCTGATCGAAAGATTTCAGGGCACAAGCAAACCATGTAGGATCATATAGTGAGATGAAAACTGATCTAAAAAAGTAATACTCTTACATTTGTTAAGTATCTATTAAGTACCAGTGTGTATATATCTTGATTTCAATTATTTCTACTCTAAATAGGTGGTCATGTGCAACCGTGTGAAAGTTTCACTAAGAAATATTAATAACATTCAAATGAAGCAGAGAGCAATTTCATTACACTATGCAGATTTTTCCATTGTTCAAATAATGTTATAACATGTGTTCCTTCTTTTATTGTAACCAATGTGTCAGTATAAATTTCAGCTGGTATTAATTCGGATTAAGCTTCCATGTAATTACATCAAAGTGGGTGTAATATAATTCTGTTCATCTGATGTACATGCTTTACATGTCTGCAAAGCAAAAAACTTCTTGAGATTTGTCTTAAACTTAATGACATAAATGCTAAGGTTTGCTGAATCAAGTTTTTATTAATCTTCCAGTGTCTTGTTATCAACTTTATTATAACATTTTGCAGAAAAACACATCTGTTGTTGAATATTACTTGCTTAGATCAGTTTTCACACAGTGCACCACCCTGTTCATGATTCCTGGGGTAAGGAGCTGGTCCATCCATGCAATAGGGATTTGATTCAGGGTACCTCAGGAATCAATGAGCAGGGTGGTGTACTGTCTTATTGATATGCCCCTACATATGAGCTGGTGAGGAGCTGATCGAAAGATTTCAGGGCACCAGCAAACCATGTAGGGTCATATAGTGAGATGAAAACTGATCTAAACAAGTAATACTCTTACATTTGTTTAGTATCTATTAAGTAGTGTGTATATATCTTGATTTCAATTATTTCTACTCTAAATAGGTGATCATGTGCAACCGTTTGAAAGTTTCACTAAGAAATATTAATAACATTCAAATGAAGCAGAGAGCAATTTCATTACACTATGCAGATTTTTCCAGTGATCAAATAATGTTATAACATGTGTTCCTTCTTTATTGTAACCAATGTGTCAGTATAAATTTCAGCTGGTATTAATTCGGATTAAGCTTCCATGTAATTACATCAAAGTGGATGTAATATAATTCTGTTCATCTGATGTACATGCTTTACATGTCTGCAAAGCAAAAAACTTCTTGAGATTTGTCTTAAACTTAATGACATAAATGCTAAGGTTTGCTGAATCAAGTTTTTATTAATCTTCCAGTGTCTTGTTATCAACTTTATTATAACATTTTGCAGAAAAACACATCTGTTGTTGAATATTACTTGCTTAGATCAGTTTTCACACAGTGCACCACCCTGTTCATGATTCCTGGGGTAAGGAGCTGGTCCATCCATGCAATAGGGATTTGATTCAGGGTACCTCAGGAATCAATGAGCAGGGTGGTGTACTGTCTTATTGATATGCCCCTACATATGAGCTGGTGAGGAGCTGATCGAAAGATTTCAGGGCACCAGCAAACCATGTAGGGTCATATAGTGAGATGAAAACTGATCTAAACAAGTAATACTCTTACATTTGTTTAGTATCTATTAAGTAGTGTGTATATATCTTGATTTCAATTATTTCTACTCTAAATAGGTGATCATGTGCAACCGTTTGAAAGTTTCACTAAGAAATATTAATAACATTCAAATGAAGCAGAGAGCAATTTCATTACACTATGCAGATTTTTCCAGTGATCAAATAATGTTATAACATGTGTTCCTTCTTTTATTGTAACCAATGTGTCAGTATAAATTTCAGCTGGTATTAATTCGGATTAAGCTTCCATGTAATTACATCAAAGTGGATGTAATATAATTCTGTTCATCTGATGTACATGCTTTACATGTCTGCAAAGCAAAAAACTTCTTGAGATTTGTCTTAAACTTAATGACATAAATGCTAAGGTTTGCTGAATCAAGTTTTTATTAATCTTCCAGTGTCTTGTTATCAACTTTATTATAACATTTTGCAGAAAAACACATCTGGTGTTGAATATTACTTGCTTAGATCAGTTTTCACACAGTGCACCACCCTGTTCATGATTCCTGGGGTAAGGAGCTGGTCCATCCATGCAATAGGGATTTGATTCAGGGTACCTCAGGAATCAATGAGCAGGGTGGTGTACTGTCTTATTGATATGCCCCTACATGTGAGCTGGTGAGGAGCTGATCGAAAGATTTCAGGGCACCAGCAAACCATGTAGGGTCATATAGTGAGATGAAAACTGATCTAAACAAGTAATACTCTTACATTTGTTTAGTATCTATTAAGTAGTGTGTATATATCTTGATTTCAATTATTTCTACTCTAAATAGGTGATCATGTGCAACCGTTTGAAAGTTTCACTAAGAAATATTAATAACATTCAAATGAAGCAGAGAGCAATTTCATTACACTATGCAGATTTTTCCAGTGATCAAATAATGTTATAACATGTGTTCCTTCTTTTATTGTAACCAATGTGTCAGTATAAATTTCAGCTGGTATTAATTCGGATTAAGCTTCCATGTAATTACATCAAAGTGGGTGTAATATAATTCTGTTCATCTGATGTACATGCTTTACATGTCTGCAAAGCGAAATCTTCTTGAGATTTGCCTTAAACTTCTTGAAAAAATATGTTGTCAGTAACTTTGCATTGTGGAAAGAATAAATGTAATTTGTCTATCCGAGTATGTATGGGTTGCCCATTTTATAGTGATTTACACAAAGTGACATTTCTGGCATAATCAGGGTATTGTGAATTTCTGTTTTTTCATTTATCATGACCTGGTGCCATTGTTGTTAACTTTTTTGCTGAATCGGCAATAAAGACCTGAGAAAAGGTACTTGATAAAACCTTGAAAAATACTTTTACCTCAGAAGTGTGTACTTGAACCATGAAAATGACATTCAGTATGTGCATTCCATGAAGATGCTCCATTGATAATACAGGTTAACTTCAGTTATGGCTTTATGAGGGTGACCCTTATTGGCCTAGATAGTTTAATTCCCAAGTTTAATGTAGAAGTTAAATGTAGGTGGAGTTAAATGCAAATCCAGAACATAAAACAGTGGTGCATTATTCCTGACAGTTATTTAATAGCTTTTAACAGTGTTGTAATAAAAGAATGATAAAAGATAATTTTATTCATATATCTATGACCTAGGAAAAATGTTGAAGCATTCCTCACATGTATTATATGATAATTAATATCTGTCAACATGCACTGATAGCTTACCCAGCTGAATATATCACATTTAATGTTAACATGCACCAACAGCTAACCCAGCTGAATATATCACATTCAATGTTAACATGCACCAACAGCTTACCCAGCTGAATATATCACATTCAATGTTAACATGTACCAACAGCTAACCCAGCTGAATATATCACATTCAATACAAAACACCCACTATAACTATGATTGGCATAAACTCCTAGCATTGATATTTCAGACATTTTTTCATAACATTCACTATGCTCACAATATGATCAGCTAAAGTATACCGGAAGTGTGGGTTGAAAAGTCTGAAAGAAGCATTTGGTGTGGTTCTTGCTACAAGTAGTAAAAGGTTTAAAACTTGAAAAGTTGGAACAAATATTTGGTCTGATTTGCACTGCACTTAAATATATTTATTTGTCAACCAGACCGTTCCTGTTCCAATGCATGTTTACCCTTGCACTTCCTCAGTGCCTAGTGTTTTGTAGCCTGTTGTATTCCCCGGGATCTGTGTGGGGAGTCATTGTTTTGTGTATGTGACATTCCCTGTAACAACTTAATATCTTTTGTATTGACCTGAGAAAAATAATTATGTCAACCTCAACAGTTGTATAAGACAATATTAATGGGTTCATGTACTCAATGTGTACTGGGTTGTTACAGTATCTTATCTATAAATATCCTGAGTTATATAATATTTTGCTTGATGGGTGGGTATTATCTGTGTTGAGGCTTTCAATGTGCACATGAAAACACACGGTGCGAACAGAGTTAGGTTCCATGTCTTATGGAAAACGTTTGTGCATGACTGTAATAGTGGAGTATATAATGTCCTTGTCCAGAGGGTATTTGTAACCTTGACTTGATATGATGCAAGCTGCTTCTCTGGTCCCCTAATATAATCATGGTATTAAAGTGATATTCATGTAATTGGTCTTATAATTACTGAAAGTGTATAATTATAAAACAGTGACTTTGAAGTCGGTTATAAAGCTTGTTTCTTTTCCCCTAATGAATGTAAGAATATACTAGGTGTGCATCATTTATACTGAAATGGGGTTGACATGTCACCTCATAGCCCCATATTGGTCATCCATACTTTAGTAAGTGGTACTGTGAGGTTTATGTAGGAAGGAAGACGCATGTTTGTGTTAGATCTGCATTTTAGTTGTGTGACCAGATCCAAGTACTTAGATGTTACTGTATTGTTTATTAAAATTGTATTGATCATTTGTCATGCTCTAGACTAAATTTTTCCACATATATTTTACAATTTTGTACATTTATTTACCATTGTTGTAGGCTTTTCAATGTATATTGCAGTTCCTTATCCTTAAGTTACTCTTCCTGTGTCATTTTGATGTATCCAAGCAAATTTATTAGTGCTTAATGGAATATGTTTCCTGTTCAAGTTCAATTAGTTAGATTTCACACAATTATATGTGAAATACTAGACATTATTTCACCCTCTTCTTCCTGTTTTCAGACAGACATGTTGTCTAATTGTTCACGTTCCATGATGTATTCCTTATCCTTGGTTGTTTTTATGGTCGCCCAGTCCTTTCCTTGTGCCCCTTTTTCCTTGAACCTCCTCAGTGCCTAATGTTTTTGAAGATTGTTGTTTTCCCACAGATCTGTGTGGGGAGGCATTGTCTTGTGTATGTGGCATTCCCTGTAACAACTTAATCCCTCTGATTTCAATATGTTGCTCTGTCTGCCATAAGATGAAACATACTTATATAAAGAAACTTACTATATATATAAATATTTTTATGATATTGAACACATACATAAGATGTCATCATATCTTTTATGAATTTCTGTATTAGTTACGTATTTATCACTTTACCTGACTACACAACATCTTTTTAAACTGCCAACTGTCTTGCTGTACAAGAATCCAAATCTGCATGATTGTAATAATGTACATTTTGTATATTGTATAAACTTATTTACCTTGCAAATCTGTGACAAATTGAAAATGATATTTTGCTATGATATTTAATGTTATTTATTTACAATATGTGTTATAAAATGTGTTAAAAAGCATTACAGTGGATTATTGTCCAAAGCATGCTTGTGATTACCATAGGGTAATTGTTAGTTATAAAGCACAGTTGTGATCAGTTGTTGCAAAATCTGATTGAAGAGCATTTCTATAATTTGTTAAGAAAGATTTTCTTCGAGATCTGTTTTCACGAAATTCTGTAATACCACTAATTTTTCATGTAAAGGCAATTATATAGTTGCTTGGGAATGAATAAGAAATGTTTGCCTGACATTCTTACCTTCAGAACAACGTACATACATTAAAACTACACAACAAATGTAAAGTGCAACCTACCAGAACACCTGCAGATCTTGAGATATACAAATTTTGTCTTAAATATTTGTAAAGTTTTAATATGGAAAAATGAATCTGTTATTGGAGAGAGCTGCTCTGGAGAGGTTGCACTGTATTGTAGCAGAATATCAGCATTATAAATGTATTATATTATAACTGCATCCGAGAATCCTTTGTTCCCCACCTCGGGTCATGTAACGAGGTCTCCTGAATAGCATAAAGCTGATATTTTTGTAATCTGTATATATTTTCAAATGTTTTCTGTGAACCATTTTACCTTGCACATCTTTGTCAAATTGTTATAAAGCTTCCTGATGTTCTTATGTTCTTTGTGATGTATTATGAACCAAGAAAAAAACACAAAAGTATCCATTGATGAATCACCTATTTTTATAAAGCATTCCTGTAACACAGTTATGTAGTGAAAGCATTTTTTCACCTGTTAAACAAGGTATCTGAAAAAAAGATTTGTAAATTGTGAATAATTTGAAAAATGAAATGTATGATATTGCATTGTATTGAATAAAGTTAAATTGTAAAGAATGCCAATATGGTAGTTTACTGTATTGTGCAGTATTTTATTGAATTACAGTTGGAAATTCAGAGTGTGTGCCCAACAGAATTGAGAGAATATTGTTACTTATCCACTTTCCTGTATGGCTCAGACTTCACTGCTTGGGGATACATGTGTTTTTACTATAAGTGTGCATTTTGTATCAAATTGAGATTGTTATGAATTTTACAACTAGTAAACATTTGCTGTTTTGTTTTGTAAGTCTGGGAACTTCCAGGCTTATTTTGTTCATGAAGTTCATTTCCTCATAGTGTGTCCATTATATCAAGAACTAAGATGTACTAATTTTAAACCAGAATGGCTTATAGCTGTAATATGTGAACAATTATACATTCAAATCATGTCTGATGTAAGAAAAGATAGCATTTTTGCACTGACAAAATTTATTGTGAGTGCATCTGCGAAAAGAGACGCTGAATTAGAAAATTGAAGAGTATTAGTAACCATTTATTTACCAGAATCCTATCGTTTTAATATACTACAATATATTACCAAATATTATACTACAATATTTTAAATCAAATCCATTCAATTAAAATGTCAAACATACTATAAACAATTGTTCGTACACAAATTGAGAAAAGTTGATAAAATTTAAGATAAATGTTATTTTATACATATATAAACATGTTCTGCCTTATCTAATACTGGAATATTCACTATATGCTGTTATATACTCATGTAATTAATATGTTTATTTTGTGTACAATATACATGTTGATTCACTATATACATGTGGTAGGATAGCGATATGTATGCTGTTGTAATAGTATATATATACAGCTATTTTAGTATGTTCTAAAAATGTTATATTTTCATAAACTTTTCTTATTATCACATATCACATTTATCCAAGTAGAAATGATCCATCGATATTGATTGTCTATATTTATGTTGATGGGAAAAAATGCACATTTGTTAATATGTATTTTTTCTCGCTATCATTGTTTAAATTATATCCTACATAACTACTATACATGAAATATCATGCAGAATTGTTGGTATTTTGGGCCAGAGGCCTTGTATTGCAAATAAAACACTATTGTATTGTATTGTAAAATTGGTAATATTGATTTGAGATCTCTACTTTTACAAACAAAATTAATACATATGGTACTATCAAACTTAGTACCTTTATATCAAATGAGAGAAATTAAAAGACATTCAGGTGTTAATGTGTCAGCTGTTTTTGGATTGTTTAAGGATGATTCTTAGTTGTCTTGTTGTTGCATGATAGTTAAGATGTAGTAAATAAAAGGATCTTTTCAGGAGTGTGAATGTTAAAATGAAAGTAGAAGTAAAATTAGATCTCCAAGATATGTAAGGTATATCTGAGATTAGTCATGCTCCTGATTATTTACCATGCATTAGGTGGATTGTGTAAGGTGTCATTTGTGAATTCCACATTATAGATGACAATAACAAACAACTCTGTAGTCATAAAGATGGTATTTACTTTGACCCTTGATTATCAGATGGAAGTTGAAATTAGATTAGAATAAAGTATGTATCATGAACAATGAGATTGATTCATTTTGAGCTGCCTGTCAGGATGTGAGACAATGTGCTGTATTGTGACTGGTCATCTTCTCTAGCTAGATTTCTATGCTAGGTAGGTGGGTCATTTATGGCATTTGTTCTTTCTATTCTGATAGGCGGTGATAATGAAGATTTTTACCATTGTTTAGAATCCTAGGCTATAAGCTTATTTTCTCATTTAAAATTAATATATGCTGCTAAATACAGAATTTTGAATATTTACATAACAATAAAAGATGAAAGAGGCAGTGGCTTTAAATGCAGTTGTTACAACTGTAAGGTTAATTTAAATGTTGTTGTAGAGTCATGTTTTGACTGTATTATACTGATGGTAAAAATTAATCTCTTACTATAATGACCATAATAAAAGACAACAATGGTCATGGAAAGTATGTTATCCGTGTATGTGTTTGAATGATTACCACTGATTACTGTTTATGTGCCCTTTATGCTAAATTTAGACAATTGTTTTTTAATACAGTATACACCACATGATGTTACTAAAGAACAAATATGTAAATAAAATGTTCAAAAGAATATTCATCCTTGTTGTGTTTAAACAAAAGTGTATTTTTGGTAAAATGTGGTATAGTATAGATTTATTGACCTGTCAAAATTTGCATATCTTCATGGTCAATGCACAAGATAAATTAGTAGTCCGGCCACTTCCGATAAAGACTAATTTATCGATTGCATTTTCCATGAGGTCAATAAATCTATACAATACCATATTATATGGTTCATGTTTATAAAAATGTGTATACAAAAGTTACCACGGATTACCAGCACACCATGCAGCACTCATACCATTTAAACATGAACATACAACATGGGCTCTATGACCAGTACGTATTGTGATGACCAGTCAGTTCCTGTTGAACACAACACTATCGTTATCGTCAGATGCCCACACTGATTAATTACATTACACTTGACACATCATTTTTGGAAAATCTAATACTAATACATCAGCCTTCTGAAAACTATGATTGATTTCTGAGATTGATCCCCAACATTGTCTGTAGACCAATGAGAGTTCTGGTTGATTTATTCTAAACATGTATGAAGTGTAAGGTTATTAGAGACCTGGGTATCTGAGGAAGGACTGCACTAGATGGATGGTAAAATTAACTTTCCTAGAATCATCAAACGGACAGAAAACTGAAAATATTTGTTAGTATCCTGGACTGCTAATGGAAAGACACGCACAAGAACTTCATGTCTTCATTTCTTGGAAAAGTTACAGAGAAATATTTATACATCTGCATTCCTCAACATTCACTCACTTTCCCTGTGTACTTTTTTTCACTGTGCATTAAAAGTTTTGCAAACGCATTTAACAGTCTCCCACATGAAAATAAACTGTCGCAGATTCAAAATCTTTGTATTTGTCAACACTATAATAATTTATCTACCACTTAGCATCCATATATCCACTATTGAACATACCATGCAGCTCTAGTCCTCCGTAATAAGTCTCGGAAACACGTTTTTTTGGAAATTGGGCTAAACCTATCCAGTCGTGGATTGTCAATTTCACTCCTGTGTCTCCGGTTTCTCGCTATCGGACAGATCCTGAAATAAAAATCAGACAGCGGTTGAACAATTAAATGTGATTGTTTTCTGTCAATTTCAGGTGAAGGATCTTTTGCATTGGTTGGTAGGTAGCTGCTATTCCCATCCATTTGAAGACTGATATCTGATGGGGAGAATTTTGATTGGTGTAGGTAGGTGGCCACTATTTAAAGGTTACCACTAGTACAGGTTAGACTGTTATTGAAATGTCAAATGATCGGAAACTATGTAATCAAATTTTGACTTGATTATTGACTGATGCAAGACTTTGTTGAAGCACAGCATCATATGTGAATTGTCTGCTGTCAACAAGAAAGATATTTACAGAAAATAATCATAAGGACCTCTTTTGAGATCTTGTTATTGGAGTGAGTACGCAACAATCAATTAGATATTTATAGAAATAATCATAAGGACCTCTTTTAAGATCTTGTTATTGGAGTGAGTACACAACATTGAACAATCAATTGTCAAGTTATCTGGTGCCAGCTGTTGCTGTTAATCTACCTCCCATACTGTGTATTGGAATTGCTTCAATTGGTTGGATTTTAGGTGGAGTAATCTGATAGACCTATATACATGGTCACAGCCATAATGGCAGTCTTCTTAAACTATCACCAGATTGGGTGTTGTGCATGAAAGAAATATTCTCCTTTTATTCCTTTACTAGTCAAACAAATTCTTGTTTATTGTGTTATTTTAGTAGCTATTTGGTGGATAGTTCAGTTTGTCTTATACAATACAAGCCATCTAACTGGATCACACTTTCCACGAGTAATCCAGTAACCATACATTTCAAACATTGTTTATTGGTACTTCTTTGTATTTTCTGCAGGTCCTACATTACTAGATCTGTATTGATGTCACTTCAACTGAGCAACCTACAGGAAGATGTTTGTAACTTTCAAGATTTTCTCTCAGAGGTAACTGGTAACTCATGGTCAAACATTATATAGCCAGTGTATAAACTGGGACATTTGTATATTCCATTCATATATACTTGTAGTATGGTTTGCGTAACATTTCTCTGTAGTCACGAAATTGTGATGTCAGTCATCTACGAGGGTCATGCAAAAAGTTCTGTCACTAATGGGCTTCCGTAGTTTTATCCCAGGTATTTTTTAAAACACTTCATTGCACTTGAATGGTGTGTCCAATAGCTAACGATATCCGTTTATTTTGTGCAAATTGCTTTTCAAATGACCGAGTTATTTCAAATTGAAATACATGCAGTCATATACACTGACCAATTTACATTTCACATTGTAAAATGGACGAAAAGACTGAAATTCGTAGCTATATTAAATGCCGCATTAAGCTTGATATAGATATTTGATGAATTGTGTGGTATATATGGACCTCAGGCCAATTCAATGCGCACAGTTTTAAGGTGGGTTAAAGCTTTTAAAGCTGGGAAATTATCTGTCGAAGATGATACCCGTTCTGGTAGGCCTAAAACCTCTGTTTCCAAGGCAAACATCGCTGCTGTAAAAGTTGTGGTCGAACAGGATGCGTGATTGTCGGTGAAAGATATAGCCTTGTCCATCTGGTCATACAGTCGCTGGACGATTCTACAAGAACTCTGTACTGAAGAAAGTGAAAGGGTTTTACAATAAGAAACGTCCAAGCAAAGGATGGTCAGGAGTCCATCTTATACACGACAACGCCTCCTCTCACAAGTGTGAGGTTGTTAAGTCTTTTTTGGCTTCTGAAAAGGTGGAAGTTGTAAACCATCCGCCTTATTCACCTGACCTGAGTCCCTGTGACTTTTTTTTATTTCCAAGGCTTAAGAAAATGCTTTCTGGAAAGAAATATAAGTTCAGAAGTTCTCCTGGCAGCGCCATTTATCAGTGTCTCCATCAGATACCAAAAGAAGACTATTTATCTGCTTTTCGCGATTGGGTAAAAAGGTTACAAAAATGTGTTTCGGTAAAGGGGGAATACTTTGAAGGTTTGTAATAAAAATAGTTTTGATAAAACGTAGCACTTAAGAAATCCGAACCCAGTGCCAGAACTTTTTGCATGACCCTCGTATTACAGAGCATAATTATGAATTTTTTGTTATTGCAAATTATTAGTACAGTTTTCATACTATGATGAGCTAGATAGGATGTAAACTGTCAGTGAACTGAAGATGTGATCATATGATTTTAACAATGATGCTTATTATTAAATATTCATTTACTTTAACAAATATTTAAAAACTTGTAAGTAACTGAACTGGTAAATTTTCAGACCGAAATTGAAGACCATTTATATGTGCCATGTTAACGACCACATGAAAAATTTAATTATAATTTGGGTTTATCATTAGATTTTTAGTGTTATGGTGAAAATGTTTTACACTTTTCACATTTCAGATAATCATATTGAAGTGTAACTGATCACCTTCGTCACAATGGAGAGCTGACATTGTCCATGTCTACCTGTATTATTCAACAAACAGTCCATACCTCTACAGTGTGCATGAAATATAAGGTATAAATTTGTAAAAAACAAATATTAATTGGAAAACATTTCACACCATTTGCAGATTGTCATTTAAGGGAAGTAACTTCACCTTATTTCATCAACCGTAATTTTGAAGAAACGAAATTAACTATTTTATTTAGCAGAAAATAGATTTTAGAATAATTAAGGGGAGGCAAATCCTATAAAAGTCATTTACCTAATTTTTTTTTGTAAAGTTGTAATTCACTTATAATAAGTTAAATCATTGAAACTAGATACTCCAGATAGCTGGAAATGTGTTGTGGAGTTCACACTTTCTGTGCAAAACTAGTAGTTTTACTGTAGAATAAAGAGGGCAAAAAAATACTGGGCTGACACCTAAATGGCAAATTTTTAAAGTTTAATATTTTAGTAACCAGTAGGTCTACATCAAGGAAACTTCACATGCTTGTATCTTATGACAATAGAAATCAGTGGCTAAATGGATTTTACTGAGGTTTGTGAAATTTAGATTTTATTAAATTTTTAAAAAAGTGATAGTCAAATTTCAGTCAAAATGTGTCTGGAGTGTTCCTGCCACTCCTCTGATCTAATGGGGCAGCCAGTCTGATCCGAATATGAGGTATATTACTTTTGATTAATCTTTTTTTAAAGGTTTGCAAGAAACATTAATGGGGAAAAATTTTGAAGGTTGGAGAACAGTTGAGAGAAAGAAGAAACAAGAGTGCTACACAAACTCACATCCCACCTCTCTACAGATGTTAGTTGATTTCGTTTGTCCATGATCAATTATTGTCTTGTTAAACTGTTAGCAATTGAAGTGTTTTGTATTGCAGCATTAACATGGTAGCAAACTTGTGTGAATACAAAAGAGTTAAGTCATGCTGATTCTTTTGAAACAGGTTCCTATTTATTGTTTTATAAAATTCATTTACCTTATAAAGTATCTGATGAGTGGATTTTGTAAAAAGGATATGTTGAAATAACCACAACATCAATGTGTAAAATCCTAAAAATCTCTGATCTCTGTGGATTTATTTTGAGAATGATTGTTTTTATGTGTAAAATGTAGTTATGAAGAAGTTGGAACAAGACCCACCCCAGCCTGGAACTCCCCAGCTTACAACTTGGAGTATGTTGACATTATTATATGGGGTTCAGACTGGTGTCACTCAGTTTGCATCTATTATTTTTGTTTCTGCTGACGCATATCTTGTAAGATATTTTGTGACACTTACATTCAACTATTTGAGAGATAAGATTGGGCTAAAATCACTATGAGATCATCACCATGATTCAATTTATGTTTCACGAATTACAAAATGGAGCTTTGAAATAGAGTTCCGATAGTTCTCATTAGAATGAAGAGATTTATTTCTAGTCCTTGTTCCAATCTCTTAATTCTATCATGTACATGTATGTTCTCCAGATCAGTATGGTAGTGGTACTGTGGTATATTTGTACGAAATAAATTATGTTTAAATATGCTGTGTACATATAATGATTACTCAATACATAAACTTATAAATTCTATTTGAAATGAAATGTAGAGTCAACAGCATGTGTTTGAAACAGTTCAATTTAATCAATATACATTAAATAGTCAGGTGCAAGGCAGAAGTTGATGGGATAGCAGTATCAAGGTTGGAGAGTGATAGAAGAAACAAGAAAACAACAGTTATGTCAGAAAGAAAATCTTCAAACTCCTATACAGGGTTGAATTAAGGTGATTTGATGGGAAAACTGTAGTCCAGCCTCGGACTTCACATCTCTATACTATCGCTGTACAACGTCCTGCTAAACCATTCACAAAAGTATATAGAGGTTGGACACCGTCGGTCTTTTCACTGCATTTACTCATGAACATATTTTTGCTTTGCATTCAATGAAAAACTGAACGACAGAAAATTGTAGCTTTTCGTTGATTTATTTGTCTTTTCAATGCAAGAGTTTCATAGTAACAACTTGTTTTGTCAAAAAGTAGAGAATCGAGCACCTGTTAAAAAAAGAAGATGGCAGAGTTGCTATGGAGGCAGTGCACACTTAGTTATTACCCTACCCAGATCACTGTCGCTCTTTTTTGCTCCTCCTTGAGCCAATACTGAAAGTGATATTTATCACGAACCCAATCAAAAGTCGTTTCAACATTAATATCCATCTTGTATTGCTAATTTGATGGAAATTGGCTGGAGTGCGAATGTCAGCATCCAGTTTGTAAGCAGATTAATTACTGGCGCACCGTCGGTGGAGTTTTTTGTTTGCTTCTACTCGTGAAAGATTGCTACAATTTTTACCAAATTGTTATTCTGCAGATGCTGTGGTTTGGGTATCTTTCATTAAGAAATTCAGGTGCTGGGGTACTGCAATTCTAACCAGGCCTGGGGAAGTCTATGCATCCTTACTATTTAGGTAAGGTGTTGACCTGGTGAGCAAGTACTTCCGGGTCGTTGTACGCTAGGAAGTAGTTCTTAGAAATGTTGGAAGTCCCAGATTTAAGGCTGTCTCTGGCTGTACTGATTCATTGTCGGCTGTATTTATTGTTACTGTGCAACTTTTGTGTCATTTCTGATCATTGAAACAGTGAATTTCTTTGTTTTCAGAACTACATTTTTGCATGGAAGGATTTAGAAAATGCACCGTTTCGGCCATGTTGACAGTTGAGTTGTGTATTGAAAATTTTGACAGATACTGTATACATTGAATGATAGCAGAGAAGTTACCCGGTCGTGGTGGTGTTTTCTGGTGTGGATTTACTGTGCTAGTGTTGTATTTGAAGACTAGATATTGCAAATAGCTGGGGAAATATTGTGGAGTTCACAATTCCAGTGCAAATCTTGTAGTTTTACTACAGAATAAAGAGGGCGAAAAAGCACCGGGCCGGCACCTAGATGGCAAATCTTTGAAGTTGGATATTTCAACAACCAGTGGGTCTACATCCATGAAACTTTGCTTGCTTGTATTTTAGGACAATCGAAACCAGTGGCCAACAGGATTTTGTTGAGGTTTGTGAAATTTTAATTTAATTCAATTTTTAAAAAAAATGACAGCCAAATTTTAGTAAAAATGGATTTGGAGTGATCTCCCCTTGATTGTTTGTTCTCTGCTTCTGTGTGAACCCTCATACAAGGACCGGGTATATTATTTGGGTTGTTTTATGTAATATTATACACACTTTGATGCCATTTTTGGAAAATACTACCAAGGGGTACAGTGGGGTCAAAATTTGTTTCTGTGATTGCTGCTGCTGATTGTTACTGCTGCTGATTGTTGCTGCTGACTATATTTCATTTGATTGAGCTTTCCCGTTTCGGCCAGCATCAGGCCTCATCAGACATTCTGCCATGAATGTGACAGAATTATTCCTCCAAATTCGCGCAAAGTTTCGCATTCTCTTATTTAAGCGAACTCTGTTGTGTTTCCCAGAACACTATGTACTTGGTCCGGGTACATCTAGTTGACCCTTAATGTAATCATCCTCACTGTTCGGGCATGAATTTCTGGCTCGGTGGTACTCATTTTCTAACCTGGCCCGGTTGTTGCGTCGGTGGGTTTTGAACTTTGTCATTTTTTGGACTGCTTTGTGTTGTTGAGATCTTCTTGAGGTGGAGCTCAGGTACCTCATTGCCCTTGTTGAAAGGTGTTTACCGGTGAGGCTGGTGACTTTCTTTCCCACCGATTCCAGCAGCGAATTGTTCAGTTGCAGTGTTTTTGATGCCAAACTCCCACCAAAGTTTCTAGATAAGTTAATGTCTTTGGGTAGTGATGACAGTACTGCCCTGTTGATTGCCTCACACTTCTGTGTCGACAGGTTGTTGGTAACAGATAAGACGGCGAACTAGCTTAGTCTGATCTCGATTATGGTAGACAACAGTTGGCGATCATTCTCTGTATATTTCAGGTGATGGATATTGTGGGTGGGTAGATACTTTGAGTGGTACCACCAGTCATCAACCCCCCCGACACCGGAACAAACAAGTGAATCATGCGGACAGAAGCTGCAATTACCACCGTAACATTGTAGAGTGGCCTCCCGTATTGCAGGTAAGCGAGGAATCTCCTTTTGTAGATCACCGCCTGCCTCTGCCTGTAATTTTTTGATTACGGCACTACATCGGGACTTGACATCCTTCGCCAGTGCTGCAGTGGCTTGTTGTCGAGCATTCCCTGTCAATCGCTTGCCGCCAAACAGGTTTTGGCTCCAGTTGGAGCTTCTGACCTTCCTCACTTGCCTGTTACCAAGATGGTTTGGGTCGGCTTGGCGGCAGACTTTTCATGCATTCCCCAGGGTATTATAGAAATCACCCATTCCCAGATAAGCCCTTGTGTCGCCATCTGTCGTTAGAGTCCTTACAAATATGTTATCTTCGGACAGCTGCTCTGCAATGCTATACGCCATATGTCTCTCCGAGTGTGGCTGCATGAATGGTATCATAGCCGTAGAATTGGCATGCCCCCCTGGGCAGGTGATGTCGAAGCCCTTGTTCCGTAGGTATGCACCTGTCCAACAAAGCTTGTTTTCTACCACTAAGGCCCCTATGAACTTGTAGCTGGTATGATGTTCAATTGCTACACCGTAGGCTTGGGAAGATCCTTGTCCGGGTTTGTACGACGAAACCATTCGGGTGGCATTGTAGCGGCCATCAAAGGATAAGTCGATATGTTGTGGGTTACGTTTTCCCTGGTCGCGGTTATGTTGAATGACCATCCGTCTCTTCTCCGCCATGTCTTCCTCATTTAGCCTAATGGTGTTGAGGCTGGCACGAGTCACCAGAGTCTGCATGTGGCTTCTGGTGGGTGGCGGAATATCCATTGACGTCAATAACAAGTTCGCTTTTTCAATTCCAATTGACATATCCTGCAGCGCTGATGCCAGTAGCATGTTTATAGCAGCTCCCTTGTTCTCTCTACACTTTGTGAACGTCTCCATTTTGCTTGACACAAATCCACATGATGCACACTGAAACTGTAACTGGGAACCGAGTCCTAACTTCCGTTCTTCACGCACTGAGATATTTAAATTCCTGCATTTCCTAGCACTATGCTCTTTATAAACATTGTTCATAATGATGACGAGCCGATCTAAGTTTACCACTCTGTTACCTTGCGGTTCAACTGTAGTTTTCATTTGCAGGTCTGGACGTGGTCGAAGTGTTGGTTTATTCATCTCCGCCTGGTATTGGTGTACCTGTGCATCTACATCTGAACTGCATCTGGGTTCGGTGGCAGCTGTAACTGGATGAAGGTAAGCAGGCGACATCTTTTTTCCGGGCTTGAACTGTGTCCCAGCAGTATGTCTCTTGAATTTTCCCTTGACCATGTTGAAAAATATGCTTGTTAGTGAAAGCTTAAAGTTATACATGTATGCTGAATTGGTAGGCATAATTCCGTTCAACAAGAAATCAACTTTTAGTCATAGAAGTTTTAAAACTACTGGTCTGAAATTATGGAACGACTTGCCTGTTAGTGTGAAACAATCTGTATCATTGGACGTTTTTAAGAAAAAACTCAAGACACACTACTTTAACCGGTTTTATGACTTATTTTAAATCTCGTTGGTCACATATATTTTTTATATTATACTTCCTTGTGCAACATTCATAATATTTTAATATCTTATCAGTTTGATATCTTAAAGTAAACACTACACTGATGATGAATATTTTTACCTTTTTCTTAAAATGTAGGTTCTTAAACAAATTCATTTACATGTATTTGATTTTAATGTTTTGATTATGTTTTATCATATTTTTATCTTTGTTACTTTTACCAGTTATTATGTAAAACGCCATTGTATATGTAGTTACTATCTATGTAGAAATAGGCGTTTAAACAAATAAATTACGTTTACGTTTAATACAAACCTGGATGTTTTATAAGTACTGCTAGTTAATCTGATGGTGTTAATCTCATTATAATCCATTATGGGATCAATTAAGGGACAATAGATTATCTGATAGCATGTACTGGCAGTATGTCAGTGCCATCTCTTTTAATCTTGTCTGCAAACAGTGTTGTGTATAGGTGTTAAATATTTGCCTAATTTGAAGCAGGATTGTTTTCCTGCATAGAATTGAGACAGATATGATTAAAAATACCATAGAAATTTCATCATTTTGATTAAATTTTGCATGATATTTTCAAAGTGAATGCTCCTAAGCCACACCATTTTATATAATGCATGGCTTTTTGGGTCATAGAAAATGAAGTGGGTTCCATTTTAGAAATGCTTCTGTGATAATGTATTTGGCTTAATATGATTATGTCTGATATTTTGTTTCTCGCAATACACTAAATAACTAGGAAATAAGTGAAAGTTCTCCTTATTTAAGAAATCGGATCTATTTAGGTGTCGGCCTGGATGAGAATAGTGGATGTCTCAGTGAAGCTGTCAACGATTTGCTTGCGGAACACAATGTAACAGAATGTCTTACAGAGGTATTAGGTATAACCAATAGTAGATAAAAGGTTCTTGATACTGTTATGTAATACAAACAATAATAATTAATGTTTTCTATGATAAGTGGTAAAGTTTTCTTTATAATGAAATTCTTATCACATTATGTATATATGTTTTACAGTATGAACAGTCTTCGATAGACTCTTAACCCATCTGTTTAAATGTTTATACCTTTTTTTCTGATACTCACACATTAAAATGTTGGTAACCGTCAACAATGTGATGGCGGTCTCAATAGACTTTATTGCAACTTAGTGTTGATATATTTTGTACCTATGCATTGTTTGTTTAAGCTCTTGGGCTTTGTTTCATCCCTATGAAGTTCCTCTGAAAAGCAAAGGTATTCCCAATGCAAAAATAAGATTTTTTCCAATCCAGACATTAATATTCTCAAAAGGGAAAGTCCCATGTGGCTGCATTCTTTTCTTTTGATGAGTTTGCTTCTTGTTTTGGCATAGTTGTGTATCTAAATGTCTTAAATGATTGTACTAGGTACTTTCTATAAAAATATACCTTTATGTACTGGCTCTGCATAACATGTCTTTGTCTTCAATTTTTTTATATATGCTTAGTTTCAATTTTTCAAGACAATTAACAAAGGTATATACCCCACCTCCGTGGATGTTGGAAACATTCCCACAATGATGAAAAAAGGCCTGGCTCTTTGAAATATTGTCAATTGTTGGTTGCTTAAGGTATTGGAAATGTAACTGTTAACATAGGTTGAAAAATAAAGTTCCTGAATTTAGTGCCTGAAGGTTCAAAATTGTTAAGTAGTTCAAATTTTCAAGATACTGTTTTTTGTGGGAATGATCTTCTCATATGTTGGACTGGTGAGTTAAACTAATGTTACTATCTCAGTGAATGAACTTTCGTTGACATCATTTTCTCACCAAATGATTGAACCATTTTTATATAGTGTTGTTTTATTTCAGGAATGTATGAACTCGTGTTGGAACCTCAATAACTTACCAGTACAGGAAGCCTCAATGTTATGTATTATCAATGCTGATATCTCAGGAATGAAGGTAAACAATTTCATACATTGTACGTTTAATTAGTCTCTACACATTAGATCCCTAAACTAATAGTCTAGTACACAAAATCTGGATATTTGCCCTATCAATGGTATCACTTAGTTTAAACAGATTTACTTGTCTATGTTGTTTTGTAATATACAGTATATGACTAGATAACAATGTGCATGTAATACACAAGTGGATATACCAGCTTACCAGCATTTCCAGCATTTCCACTCATGCTGGAAATCTAGTAAGATGAGTCTGGTGCTGCTGACGTCATTAAACACTGTAATGCAACATTGAATAGTAACTTGAACGAATTAGTAAAATAATACGTTACTATAAGCAAAAATCGCTCAAAACTTAAGTCGTTTTATTCAATCTCGTCCTTTACTTCTTGAAAAAGGTATGCAAGAATCTTTCACTGGCTTAATGTGCGGATGGAAATATCCGGCACTCAGGTAACTGTTTTTGTGAGAACGAGGCTCTGCAGTTTTCTATGTGAGATATCACAAATTTTCATGCTCTTATTGTAGGATATTGCTGGTATTTAAGGCTGCCTTAAACTTAGTATTCACAGGACTTTAAATCATGTGAAAAGTTCATGAACTTTGTGAAAATCCAATTGATCGATATGAAGCAATTGAAGTATTGAGATTTACTATTTGAGTGCCGCTGTACGATTTTCAACCTCTTCATTAAGTGACGTCATTTCCAGAAATGTCACATGTTACATCACCATGTACTTATACACGTAGTAAGTAATATTTGCCACACATGACAATATGAAAACGAAGTGACCATATGGAGTAAATATTGTTTCCTGCTTGCAAATAGTGACATCACATGTTGCGTTTTCTTCAAATGATGTCACTTACAGAAGAGGTTGTAAATCCCACATATCAATAACATAGTCTAATTATTCCTTGTCAGTATCTATTATAAACATGAGTCTAAAAATATCGGGACACCATCGGAAATGCTTCTTAAAATGTAGGGCATAGATCGTGGAACAGTTAACTTCCACAAAATTTACAATATGAGCGCTTGGATCTGCCTTCTGCTCATTGTCATCAAGTACTTTAGACAAAACTACACCTGAGACAACCTTAGAGAAGTGAATGAGAGCCAGTTCTCTGGAATCCTACTGCAATTTTTAAAAAACTACTCTTCACTATGCCGTCTGGTCTATTGGACACCATTTTGTTGCTAGCAAAGTGTTTGAGCGTTTTTTTAAGACATGTCGCTACCTTTTCTAACTCCCCTAACTTTTCCAAATTACTTCCCCTAAGTCTAAAAAACATGCATCAGATTTTCACAATAGTTCTAATCAAATCCTCTCTGTTATTAATAATGTGTGCTTGTTGTTGAAGAGAGAGAATAAGAAGATACAGGGAAAGCCACATACATAAGACAGTGCCTCCCCATGCAGACCTCCAGGAAAACAACAGTCCATAAAACATAAGGCACTTGAGGAGGTTAATGGGTACAAACGTTAGAACAGTCACAAGGAATGGTCTGGCAGACCATAAGGAATAACTAGGAGAATCAAAGTGGACAGTGAAGGAGGGGGAATTAATGGATGGAAAAGATCACAGGACAAATCAAGACAGCTGGCAGCAATAGGCAGAAACTGGGCAGGAAATAACCTGAACACTTTATAAAGTGACAGAATTTCACAGAAGAAAAGACATGTTTTTATGAAGGGACACAGATTTCCAATTATGACAATATTGGGTCACTTGGATGACCAAGGTAAAGATTTTATTCTGTTTACATTTTTGCAAGATGCTGTATATCTGGACTGATGACAAGGGGCATTGTCGTCCTGGATATAATACTGGTCCTTTTGCAAATGTTTTGCAATCGCAGGAAACATGTTTTCATCAAGCACATTTGTATTTGTCATTCTATCCATATTTCCATCAATTGGAGCTACAGTGCCAACACCATTATATGTTAAACAACTCCATATTATTACCGATACCTTACCTTGTGAATGACTATTACATGTACCAAGACACTGTGGCAACCAACAGTCTTCCTTTCTTTGGTTTAAAGTCCCAATAACAAATTTGACTATCATCACTAAAGATGACATTTTTCCACTGAGCATCTTGTTTTCAATTTGATGGGTTCTACACCAAGAATAGCGCTTTTTTCTGCTGACTTTGCTTAGTGTAAGTTTTTTCCTAACGACCGTTGTCTTGTTTCCCAGTCTGTGTAAATGATGCTGAACTGTTCTTTTACTTTCTTTGATAGGAATACTTTCATTCAGAGAACTTGTGATGTCAGTCAAAGATTGCTTTCGGTTGGCTTTTACTACACAAGTGTTTGCTTGGCTTGAAACGTCACTTCTAGGTCTTCCAGATCTGGCTTTATTTGCTAAATCAAACCCTTTCAAAAATTTATTTATTGTACTTCAACTTTTTCCTATCACCTCTGCAATTTGATGATAGCTGTAACCCTCTTTTTGCATTTGGACTGCAATTCTTTTTGATTCAGGTGTCATTTCTTGTGATTTTCGAGCCATTGTTTATTTTGTTACGATTCACTGTGACGTCACATGCACAAGCTGTGAGGTCACATTTCGGCATTTTTGTCACTGTTTGTCCTAACATATCATCTGTTTGAGATGTCTGGTCTCCATTATATACTACCTGTCCATACAGGTATTATGTGCAATATTCAAACAGTATTATAAATAATGTTACATTTATAGATTTGCTCTTGTCCGTTGGTATGTAAGTCCCACAAATCTTGTGGCAAGCGCTGCTATATTGTATTGTTGGTCTTTGGGAACATTTGAAAAGAATTAATAACAATTACAAGACCACCTGTGTTGGTGATTCACCAAATTTCTTGCAAACTTTTATTGACATAAGAAGTAGAAAGTGGGGTAACACATGACATATGGACACAATTCTAGTTTAATATTAAGTTATTTATAAATTCTGGTGAATTTTGTTACAATTTACATACCCTGAGAGACAAATATTTGTTTAAGATACTGCAGCGGAAATTATCTAATTGTGTTCTAGGTTTTTTATTAGTTATTTCTATTTTTGATAGAGCTATGATTGTATATAGTGTTTTTTTATGTTTATCAATTCACAAAAACAGTTCTTTGGGCAAGGTTATTGATTAGCATTATTCTTTTTTGCTTTCCTTTCATTTCTTTTTTAATTATTATTATTATGAATAATGCTGCGACTATTGATCGACATTCATTCAGTATGAAAACAAATGCCGTTTGTTCAACATGCTTAGAACACTTGCACCGGCGACTGTCTGGACATACACACGTATACCGTAGATGCCTTGAACAATTGATGGCTCGAACTAATTGCTAGGTCCGACGGCAGTTCGAGGTTTCAAAGTTTTACTGTACCTTATATGGACCCGTTCCACTGTTTGTGTGGGAATCACATTATTTTCATATTGATTGTGTTGTTATGTATGTGTGTTACAAATGTATATGCATAATTATACATGAGTTCAATAATGGAAGTGTTCTGTTACTCTGTTGTCAAACATATGTTCATTTATCATAACATATTGTGACATATGGTAGCTCTTACTTTTTTAAAAACAAAATCCGTGGACTAAACTTCGACCATAATGTATAATATGACTGTATCTAATGCATTTAAAGGTGGATAATGGCCTATGAAGAATGGAAATTTATGTGCCACTGCATAAATATAAAGGGCTAATGTCCCTTATTGAAGGGGCATTTGTTCGCATGTTCAATGTCACAAAGGAGTTTTTGTCTTCCTTATCAAATATGCACTGCTTACATTTCTACGTTCATCAAACTATCTCTAGACCCAAAATATTACTTTATTTTACCACCAATATAAACAAATTGGTAGTCGTCACGCCACTCGTCGCAATACATGTATCAACTAAACGATTTTATTTCAATCGATATGTGAATTTCAAGACAGTTTGAATGTATCATAATCTAAGGATAATTAATCTTAATCCAGATTTGGAAGCGAAATTTAACGAAATTTATTCAGGAAGCCTTTAATTGTCTTTTTTGTGGTGAAATCCTGTGTCTTTCTATTTTTAGTTTTAGTTTGTTCATCAATGACGCGGTGTTCTTTTGTTTCAATGCGATTATCATTTCAGTATTGTTTTCTATCCATCCGTATGCCACTGATCCGTTTAGGTATTGCTTTTGTGTCCCGCATTGCATTTGTCCCGCATTGCATTTGTCCCCACCTTTTTGTAAGTCAAGATGAGTTAAAGGAAGTTCTAGTTTTTGAACGCGGCCTTACCTGTTCCACTTTTTTACATCTATAAATTATGCTGTGACGAAGGAATATGGTTAACAACTCATATGGTTAAATTTGTTTGGGTGTATGTGTTTATAACTGTGCTATAGCAATCACATCGTTCCAAGTGCATACAATTTTTAAATTTGAAAAGTAATAATCTACATCATCTTGCAAATAAGTATAGGTCATAACCATGCTAAACATGATAAACCCTGCTATACATGACAATATTTGCTTTAAACTGTGTCATGATTCTTTGGAAACCAATATTTACAGAAATCATATCACAAAACAATACATTGAGCACCCACAACATTACATGTTCAAGTGTTGTTTTGTGGCACATAGCAACATGGCGTTAAAAGAATCAATGCCATGAATCTCCCAAACTATGCGCAGGAGGTTATGTTTACTATTTAATGAGCTATTGCACATTATAAATTTAGTCACAATCCCACTAAGACACAATTCTATGTATTGTTGTACATGGCTTATTAAAAAAATGTCACTGTCAGAAAAGATGGGAATTCCATGCGGAAATCTTGAACACAATGTTGTTGAATTTAGCCAGCCAACCGGGGATTGAGCATTAACTGTTCTATAATCATCTTTAGATGTTGATTCATCTCTCGAACAAATCTTCTGTGCATTTGTATGTATCGTGTCAGCGTATCGACAGTGTCAATTACAGTAAGGCCACCTTACTAATAAGACCAACTCAAAATTGAGAACAGAATTTTCTTGTCCATTTTCACTGTTGCTCTTTATTCAACCTCAATATTAAGACCACCTCCGATGTCGGCCGATTTCGCCACAGTTCGGGTCATGGCGGTAGTTTCCGTTGTTGCCCGGTAAAAAAGTAATTTTACCAAATAACACGAAATAAATTGTTAATGTTTATTTTAAATGTCAAAATGGTTCAAAATATGTTATAAAGGACATACATTTTGACATTTATAACGTTTAGAAAAAAAATAATTTCAAAAACTTAAGTTCCGGTCACGTGACGTTTTGGGGAATTCCAAGCTTGAAAATCGAAACTACAAAAACAAATGGCGGTGGAACGTGACCTTCGAGGGAGATTTAAGGTTCGTAAGCGTCCTACAATACGTAAACAACCTAAAATAACGTTATTGATAGAACATAACTATGCCAACGTGTATTTGTGCGACGGAGATGCCTGTAAATACCAGAATTGCCGAAGTAGTCTGCACATACCCCTCCCACCAGTTGTAAAAAGACATAGTTGGAAAAAAGGTCGTAGACTGGTAGAATTAAATGAATTGCTGTCCAATTTGAAAACGTGTCAGTCATGTAGACTGGGCCCAGTTGCCCTAATGCACAACAACATAGTTGGTGAATACCAAAAAGGACTGTCGGGCTATCTCTATGTTGTTTGTCAGAACCCAGATTGCAGTTTTGTGAACAGAGTAGCATACGGAAAGACGCATCACATCAAGCCAAGAGGGATGCCCTGTTTTGTCATCAATACAAAACTGGGAGCAGGTAAATAAGATATTTTTTACACCATTGGCCATTCAAACACTGTGGTTAACATACAATATTACTTTATTAGCTCAAAGGCTATTGTACATCAAACAGCATGCATATCTACAATGTACTTTCCTTTACTTCATCCTGCGATGCCCTTTTCATACAGAGTGCCAAGCAAGGGAACTAGCAGTACCATTATGAATGATTTTGGTATGTCATGGTCTAATTGGAACCTATGACCCCCAGCACACCAAGTGTGCTCTCTGCCAAGGATTGATGAAGGCAGTGAACCAATACTTGCTCAGATGTTTTTACGAAATTAATGTATAAAAATATATCACTGGTCCGGTCTTGAACACACTGCAATATCATATGTAATAACATCTTAAGTTAAAATATTTCTGGGTTTTTTTCCAGCTATGATTGACAGCTTGGGTGGACCGGACCAAGTAAATAATCTTCTGGCTGTCCTGAATTTGAAGACCATCAACAGCAAAAATCTGAAGAAAATGGAAACTCGAGCTGGGGAAGCAATAGAGGCGGTGACTATGGAGTCATCCAAAAAAGCTGCCAAGGAGGCATTTGAGTTAGAAATGAGGTATATTACAGTACTTATATAGTATAATTTGTTCAGAAAATGGTATGTTGTATATTTTAGGAAAATGAAAAAATGAAATTATTACTAATAGTGGCCCATTAATCACAATCAGATAATTTTCTTTGTTTCAAGTAATGTTGCGGGCCAGGCCTCATCAATAGCTCAGTCTGCCTCTGGAATGCGGGTCAAGGGTTTGAATCCTAGCCAGAGCTCAAGTGTGTCATTGGAAAAAAGACACCTGTTGCCACACTTAGCTGTAAACGGGTACTGTTTCACAATCAAGCTTAAAAAATTGATTTATATTAAAAGTTATTGTTGTAACATTATTCAATTTTGTAAATATATGTTTCAGTGAGATTGCCCAACAGGAGACCGAGAAAGCACAGGAGCAAATGGTTGGTGAGATTGATGGCCTTGGAGTGTGCCCACTTCCTGGAGAATCTCCATCACTACAGTAAATAAAAATGTTAATTATATTGCGAAAATACAGCTACATTATATTTAAGTGATAAAATTTACACTGGCTATAACAGTTTTATTATCGGCCATTTCTCTGGTATGCTGTCCTTTTGACAGCCTTTAGATTTTCACACAATTTTAAACAAATCTTCCCTTGGTCGACACACTATTTATATTTTTCATAGCCTTTAATTTGTTGGTTCGATACATTTCTAGTTTTACTTTGATTTCTCTATGGTAAATTTCAGACTCAGACTGCAGTCTAGACCTGAAGTTTACAGTGATTATGAAGATGACACAGATGTTGAACAGGCTGAAATCGATGGCGGAAATGTTCCAGTTCCAAACTTGCATAACGACGCTTCAATTCAAGGGTAAAATGAACTATAATACTTATTTGTAAAATGCACTTTATAGCAACTGATAACGTCTACATCAACGAGAGTTTGACAAAAGCTGTATCTTACAAAAATACAAACAGGTGACTGCTTGGGATACATCCATGGTATCACCCTGTGAAATACACATAATGTCGGCAATCACACATGTAAATTCTTTATCCTTCCATCTCATTTTGACTTCATTTTGCTAATACACAAACAACAAATCTGAAAAGTATGCTGCATACATTGATATTGACAATATTTAAAACTTTTTTGTATTTTCAGCACTCCTCAGAATGTTTCTGTCCCTGATGTTACCATTGGACGATCACGTAAAAGCATGGTCACATTTCGATCATCACCAGAACTGAAATCCAAAAAGAGGCTCCTCCCAAAATTTCCATGTCGAACAAGAATCGGGATGTCAGCCGCTAATGATACAGCATGGCAAAAGAAAGGCTTTGACTCTCTTACATGTGAGTTATTACACTTTTGTTTCTGCGCTTATTCTCTAAAACTCGACAGGAAGCATCTAGTTTTGCATATTATAATTTTGGGCCACTATGTCAAAGGTCAAGGTCACAGGGCTCGTCAATGAAAAATTGTTTCCGCATCTCAAAAACAGGTTATTAGATTTTCACCATACTTGACAGAAAGCATCAGTATGAGGTCTAGTTTTGCATGTCGGAAAACTCAGTCATTTCAAAAATGAGAAATGTGTTATCACTGACTGTTTGATTAATGTATGCAATAATTGTTCATTACAGCTCACACATTCTTCATGACTACCAAGAGGGCAGGGAAAAGGAAGAAGGTTATAAAGACAGTTGTTGGGCATCGCCACTGTGGTGTTTGTAAGTGGTGGAAGCGAAATAAACCAGGGAAGCGTGTTCGTAGTCATTACTGTGTAAAGAACCATACTGGAAGTGCACGTTCAATGGAAGCGACTGGTGGTTTGAAGGGTGTTAGAGAGTTATTGGATGAAGGAACTCCCATTGAATACCTAGAAGGTGACGGTGACAATACATTGATAGCAAGAATTAAAAACGAATTGAACATTTCTATGAAGAAACGATTTGATAAAAATCATGTTGTAAAAAATGTAACTGGAGCATTATACAGAATGAAAAAAGAAGTGAATCTGAGCAACTCCATAATCAGTCATATTGAGAAGTGCTTGTGCTATACCTTCCAAAAAAATCAGGAAAATAGGGAGGGAATGATTGAGAACTTGAGGGCTTTAATTCCCCATCAGTTTTCAGACCACAGTTTCTGCCATGCCAGATTTTGCGGTTACAAACGAAATCCATCTGAAAAATATATGCATCGCAGTCTACCATACATGACAGCATTGCGTGATAGTAACCTGAAATCCAAGCTACAGGCAGTCTTTGACTCAGTGATTGCAAATGTAGATCATTACACTGATCTTGGATCAAGCCAGCAATGTGAGTCTGCCAACAGGAGTGTGTCCATGCGTGCTCCCAAATCTCATTACTATGGTGACACAAAAGGCCTTGACTACAGGGTTCTGGCATCTGCAGCCTGCATAAACGAGGGGAGAGATTATTTGTCACAGGTACTTCTACAAAGCATGATCTTGTTCTATGTTTGTTTTTCCAAGTTATACCTATACAACCACTATTTGTAGCATAGGATGAACAGAAGCCATACTAAGAGCATGGGATTTTCCAGTTACTTGGACTATCACTGATTGCTTCACAGTGCTACATATCTGGACAACAATACAGATTACAAACAGTGGTTGTACAATTTGCAAGTTACATGTTACAATTAATTTTTTTCCATTGGTCAAGGACTGGTTTACACCCATAAATTTTAGCCAGGGTAAACATGTTCACAGTAGAATTTCTAAAATAAAATTATTGCAATGATTTTGAAAAAGGACAAATAAACTGAACCTTTTTTTTGTTTCAAGTTCTAGTATTTTTATAAAATCTTGATAAAAAGATAATTCAGAAATAAATGTCCAGACCAATTTTGTTCGGTCCAAAAGGCATACGGTTAAGGGAGGTTTCCCTGTACAACCTTTATAGCCTTGACCTTTTTTGTTTTCAGTTATTTATTGTTATGGTTTTGAATTTTTGTTCTTGTTATTTTTCTAGTACAGCTTGATGGCGACTTCAGTGATACACCACCACAGAAAAAGAATACATAGGTACTGTAAAGTTATTTGCATTTTTTTTTTCAGCATAAAAGTCTGTGTCAAAAACGTCTTAGATTATATTAAAGTAATTTCCCTTTTATGCATCACTTACTACTGGGTAAGTCCTGTTGGTTTTTGTAAATCCAGTGTGACTGTGTCATAATAGTTAGTTCAGCATAAAAGTCTGTGTCACAAATTTCTTAATTTGAGTAATGCATAGTCAAGTAAATTTCTGTTTATTTCTTTGTAATATTCATATCTGTTGCTACAAACATATTCAGGGCAGTCATTAGGCATTAGGCATGAAATTCTGAGTGTGACTGTCAAAATGACTAAAAAATACATCATTTTAGATATTTCAAGGGTCAAACAAAGTCCTGCATATTGACATTGATTTTGAACCATTATTATTTTTAGGGATTTTGAACCATTATTATTTTTAGCCTCTAACTATAAACATTATAACATAGGGATTTGTCAAGCTTGGCCTTTCTCCTGGGGAACACACCACATCCCACTCAGAGAGATACATGAAGAAAAGGCAGCAACGATTTGAGAAGTCACAACTTCCTTCCACTAAACGACGGCGTCTTGTATTGAAAAAGGAACGAGCGACATTCCAGGGAGCATCTGAAGCTATGGAAGGCGACACATATCAATCAGGTATATTTTTTTTACATAAACATGTAGAATATTTAATTGTACTAACATGTGTGGGTTATTCTTGATTCAGGTCTGTCCATCAATCTGTAGACAGAATCTGTTTAGACTATTTTCTGTCCGTCAGGTTTTGTGCCTTGTGTGTGGCTGTACCTGGTTTGTACACCTTATTTTCCATTCTCAGAGTTTGATGATACCCTAAATAGTAAATCTTGTCTTGACTTTTTCTCAGCAATTACACATGGTCAGAATTCACAGAAGTGATGAGGAAAATGTCTTGACTGTTCACTATCCATGTTTTGATTCAATAGGTCAAAGTCTTGTGATAGAAAATGGTTTGTTCTGGTAAGCGTCACAGAATATGTAGAGTATATGAATTCTTTTTAGTATCTAACTTGGTATTGGACTCTTTCTCTTAGTTCATATGAATCATGCATTTCCTAACAGTCATGCTAGATGAGTCATCAAAATTTTGAGATACAATTTTATCATCTTTGCAACAGGAATTGGTCATGTAATGACTGCAGACATACAGAAAGTTCCAGATGCTGTATGCAGAGCCAGTTTCAAGGCTGTAGCTGTCAGTGGTGAATCAACTATAATTGCACTGGATTTAGAAACAACAGGACTAAGTAAGTGATGCATATTTAACCTTTAGTCTACTGGCGGGGATTGTAACAGCCTTTGCAAACAGCTTGATACCAGACCAGCAGCCGATTTACTTGTTCCAAGCTGTTTGCCGTTCTGTCAATATTATCTCCGAATTTGGAGCAAATTCATTGAATATAAAATAAGCAGATGACATTTTCAGCAGACGACAATTTTTCCTAGCATGCAGAGGGTTAATATTTTTTTTAAAAAGTACTGGATAAATATCTAAAAAAACTGCATGACATAGAAATATTCTATTTATACATTCCATACATATATTTAAGGTTATAGGCCCAGCTAATGGAAAGTGTAATCCTTTCATGTTGCAACTTATATTTCTGTTTATTTCAGTTGAGAACAGAGTGATGCCACAGATCACCCAAATTGCAGCAACAGAAACAAAGTCTGGAAAGTCATTCAACTGCTACATAAAACCAAGTATACCCATCTCTCCTGAGGCCACCACAGTTACTGGAATATCATGTAGTAATAATCAAATGTGGGTCAAAGGTCAGTTGGTACCTTCAGTTCAGATCAAGGAAGCAGTTAGTCAGTTGTTATCATGGCTACAGCAGTTTGAAAATATTGTTATATGTGCGCACAATGGACGGCGATTCGACTTTCCAATTTTGTTATCATTGCTGAAGAAGCTGGACAAATTTTCCAAGTTCTCTGACCAAGTCTGTGGTCTTGTGGATACTATGAGCATATTCAGAAAACTGTTCCCAAAATCATCATTGAAACAGGTTGATCTTGCTACAATGTTACTGCAAAAAACATATGATGCTCATAATGCTATCGCTGATGTTGTTACTTTAGGCGAACTAATATCACTTGTGAATTTGAGTGAGCAAGAGTTTAACAAGCACACATTTTCTCCATCAGCTGTGTTAGAAAACCTTGCCTACAACAATGCAAAGGCAGCAAATCTTCGATCACTTGACGTTCTTGTAAACACTGGTGTATGTAAAAGACCCACAGCGGAAAATGTTGCCGGCTCTGGATTGAACTTACACCATCTCCGCCTCATATACCAAAGGCGTGGCGTGGACGGCTTACATGATATTTTCACATGCAAAACCAGTAATGGTTTACCTAGAGTAACAAACTCAAAAAAAGTGCTTGAGGAATTTATTCCCAAGTTAGCAGAATATTTTTCAAAGTAATGGGCAATGTGGTAGTAACTTGTATTACACCGTACTTTGAACTCAAGGCAAATCTGCAATCTTTCGATCTGTGTTATGTTGTACAGTACTTATTAATTGACAAATACAATTGCAGACATCATTGCAGTGTTATATTATATTCATCTATTAAGGTTAACATCTTTCAGATGTAATAAAATTTAGAAAAATGACATAATTTCATTTATACTATGTCTTTTTACTCTCAGAGGTCATATCTTAATATAGTGGGTAGTCGTTTTCAAATCTTAATTTCTGAAGTTAACTACGGTAAAAATATTTCAAATTGTTTTATTTTACTCAGTTATGATTATAGATGATATTTATGTATTGTTTAGTGATGGACCTACTTTAAATTTTTGAAAAAATAGGATGATGTGACTTCGGCAATTCTGGTTTTTTGAGATTTTAAAGGAATTTCCGTATACTGAAATTTCAGTTTTTCACCCAAATGATAGCTATTTTTTTAAAATCACTCATGATATGAACTTTTTTACTAAGAACAACTATTTCTGCAGTGAATTAATGCTTAATTGCATAGAAATTTGTCCAAAAACTTAAAAAAAATACTTTTTTGAAATCTTGTACAAATGTATTTTTTTCCGATACACAAAAAGACAAGTCTGGGAATAAAAATAGTGAAAATGCAAAAAGTTTATGGTAAAAAGTTGTTTAAATGTATATTTTAATTAGATAGTGCAAATAGATCACAAATAATGCAAGTTTTATTAAGTATGAATTTTTTCCCCTAACATTTAGGTTTTACCATATGCTGTCTTGCCCTGCGCGTAACAACAACTCAATCTTATAACCATGCATAAAGTAATATTCTGGATGAATGTATACATACATGTGTTTTGCCTAATTAAAAGAAAAATGGGTTTCCACACTAAATCATTTATTTTAATGAATCTCATTTTCAGATCTCAGCTTGGAGATTGAAAATGAAGAAGAGGCCGGAGAGATTATGTCTGATGGTGAAGTGAATAAAATACGCACAAGAAATGCCAATACTTTGTCATTACCACAGAGAACAAGAAACAAGATGCCACAGAAATCAGTCTTAAGCTAGGTATAACAGTACCGTATACGAAATATAGAATTATTATAAAATATTCTTTGATGATTTAGGTTGTGCAGTGTAATAAATATGGTTATATTTCATAATTATATATACAGTCATATTCTTCAAAACTTTAGTACTGTGAGAAACATTCTGATATCTTGCTATTTTACTTCTTTTGTCCATGGGAAATTTAACATATTATTGTTTGGAGTCTACCTATGGTCGTTACAAAATAATTTATATAGGAAAGCTGCTACATTGGGCTTTTACGGAATTACTCGAACTGGCCATAGCGCTTGGTAACCTTGTCTCAGTAAAAACTTTTGGCCAATAATAGTTTGGACTAGGACATTGTCATGGTGACTATTATTTAAATAGAAAAGTGTGGTTTAAATAAAAGACCAAGTTGTATTCAGAATGAAACCTAACTGTCCATGGTCAAACATGGAAAACCTAGTTTCGTGGCATTGTAACATTTCTTATAATTTCTAACGCTCGAAATTTGATCTCGCATGTCACCAGATGTAGGATATCATGGATTTGTTTTGTTGTAAGGGACATTATCTATATCCAACATTCTCAAATAGCTATGAAAGTACAGTTAGAGCACATGTGTCATGTGACCACATGCATGTGACCACATTTGTTGTTCAATTCAGTTGTGTTACAAAGAAATTTATCAGGAATTGAATGAACCCTTCCCAGAATATTCATATAATAAACTATAACTGTTGTAGTAAAGCTACCAAATACTACTCGCGATGTTTGTTTGCGAGTTTACACCATTAAAATATCCCCCCATGCCAGAAACTGTTATTGTAAGTAGAAACTATTACTTGTTGTTATGGTACATATAACATTTTTCACCAAGTCATTAATCATTCAATTTCAGTCCAAGGACAAGAATTTGAAGACCAAACAGACTCGATGCTCCATCAACTTCCAACAGAGTATGTTTGCTGCACCGATGATGGTCCTCTAGCAGGACGTCGCTGAATTTGTAGTGCCATGTTTTTCAAATATTAAAACGGAGTTTATGCAGAATAAATTTATCGTGAAGTTAATTGGAATTCAGTGTTTAGTTGTCTTTTGAAGAAAATGTATTATAAAGTTAATAGATAACACAGTCAGTTTGACCCCGAATACTTGTAAATTATTTATGTAAATATCAATACTTTATGTTGAGAGCTTCTACACAAGCATTATTCCACATCACATTGGAAGATTATCTGGTGCGATAACCATTTACATTTTTTTGTCAAACGTACTAGAATTAAAAAATAAATATTTGAATTGTGATATATCGAAGAATGATGAGCCTTTCAGATGTGGAGCCATTATTTCATTTGAGACTGGACACATCCATACACACCTGAAATCAATGATGTAGATGAACAACACTATCAGTGTTCCAGCCATGGGATTTGTATGCCAATTCACTCAAATGATGATCTATAAATTATATGGGTGTCAACAGAGCAAAATCCTGAAAACTGAGCTTGTGGCTATGCTACTCATGAAAATATTGCATCTGCTGCTCACTCGGTCATATAACAGAAAAATACAGTTATTCTCTACATATCACCATAATAATTTTGTTATTCCTTTCCGATAACACTTGGTTAAAATTTCATTTAATGTAACCAATTACATGTTGTCCTTTGACGTGCGCACACATACATGCAAGATCACATAATTATATATTTGACGGGCGCATAAACATTGTACAAGTTTGTTTTATTGAAATACAATTTCTATCTGATTTTCGCACTTATTTTGTGGTAAAATTAGGTCATGAATTTGATGAAATAATTATGCTAATTTACCTGATCCATGTAAATTTGAAACGGTCTTAATTCTGAACCTGAGAATGATCAATCTAAATATTAATCAAGATATTGATGAAATAACCCAGACGAATTTGAACAACTACACAGTATTTGCATCACACAATTTGATAAAACATTTGAAATGTTAAGTTTAACAATATATCAAGATCTAAATATACACATGGTGAATTTGCAAATAAGTACAAATTATGTTTGTTGCTAGAGAAATTGTTGTTACCCGACTTGTCCAGGATTTGAACCTGAGACCTCTCAATGCCTGAAACTGACAAAGAGCACTCTAATCACTGAGCTAACAAGTCAGAGGGTGTTATCTGCATGCAACATGCACAAACAATACCTATAAGACTACTAACATTAAAAAAGATTGCAAACTACCGAGTGAAAAGTGATATAAAAGTGCTACATTCTACTGAATAATAATCTTCATGTGCCTACAGTATTTTCTAACCAAAAATTAATGTTCAAAAGCATCCTTTTGATACAAAGTGATGAAATATATAGACATTATTTCTTACCTTAGTATAATTTGGTGTTTCATCTAAATGGAATACTGTTACCTTTAAGCAATGTTTTTCATGTACTTGCTCCATTCTTTTCCCACATGTTTTCTTCGATACCTGCAACAAAGGGAGGCTACATCTATGACGACATATATGACAACATATATGACAGCAGCTATGGCAACATATATGACAACATATATGGCAACATCTATGACGACATCTATGACAACATATATGACAACATATATGGCGACATCTATGACAACATATATGACAACATATATGGCAACATCTATGACAACATATATGACAACATATATGACAAAATCTATGACAACATATATGGCAACATCTATGACAACATATATGACAACATGTATGACAGCATCTATGACAACATCAATGACAACATCTATGACAACATCTATGACTACATCTATGACTACATCTTTGACAAAATCTATGACTACATCTTTGACAACATCTATGACAGCATCTATGACTACATCTATGACTACATCTATGACTACATCTATGACTACATCTTTGACAACATCTATGACTACATCTTTGACAACATCTATAACAGCATCTATGACAGCACCTATGACTACATCTATAACAGCATCTATGACAGCATCTATGACAGCATCTATGACTACATCTATGACAACATCAATGACAACATCTATGACAACATCTATGACTACATCTTTGACAAAATCTATGACTACATCTTTGACAACATCTATGACAGCATCTATGACTACATCTATGACTACATCTATGACTACATCTTTGACAACATCTATGACTACATCTTTGACAACAACTATAACAGCATCTATGACAGCACCTATGACTACATCTATGACTACATCTTTACAACATCTATGACAACATCTATGACTACATCTATGACTACATCTATAACAGCATCTATGACAGCATCTATGACTACATCTATGACAGCATCTATGACAGCATCTATGACTACATCTATGACAACATCTATGACAGCATCTATGACAGCATATATGACAACATCTATGACAGCATCTATGACAGCATCTATGACTACATCTATGACTACATCTTTGACAACATCTATGACAACATCTATGACTACATCTTTGACAACATCTATGACAGTATCTATGACTACATCTATGACTACATCTTTGACAACATCTATGACTACATCTATGACTACATCTATGACAGCAGTTAAGATATAATTTGTCAAAATGCAGAGATAAATATCCTAGCGCGTTACTGTATAAAACATAGAGTAAAGGAATTGTCTGTCAAGTTAATATATTTTCTTGAGGATGAGCATTTGTCTCATGTGCCTGAATTATTTCCTAGCCAGTGGATATTGAAAATGTATGCTTTGTCATATTGATGCTTGACAATATATGGAAGAGTGATGTACTTTCCTAAATTCCTAACATTATACATGTAAGAGTAAGATAATCAAAGATGCATTTCTGTATGTGCACCACCTATTGACTCAATCACACGTATTATGACAGAGAAATGAGGCTGAATGAAGAATGGTTCATTTAAAAAATGCTATACAAAAAAGTAGCATTGTCAACTCACCTATATAAACATTCGTTGCCAGTAAATAGAGACGGGTAATACTTGTGGATACTGTAAAGAAATAATTTATAGATATCTACATTTAAATTAAGCTTTAACTCTAGCCACAATTGCTTTTGAGACTCACTGCAGACAATATTTAGATGGACCTACAATGTATGCATTACACCGACTGTCCCTTTATGGACCTACAATGTTTGCATTACACTGACTGTCCCTTGCATGTCATCACTTGCCTATAGTAATAAACATTTGTATGATTTGTCTTACCAAAAAGACCAAACTATGTCTGAAATATGGCTACAGACAGAAGAATACAAAAGTCAAGTTTTCAAAATGGAAAAAGCAAGAAATTTTTATTTACCATGTGTAGGTGCAGCATTTACAAGGAATAGTGTTAACAGTTAAAATAGACCAAGGAAAAAACATACTTGTAAGTGCATACTTTTCAATCTTATAACAATACTTCAATAATGGTCTTGCAATGAACAGAGATACTATGGAAACAATTTGGTAGCAAACACTTGAATGAAATCAACTATTTGATTGCAGAATAGCAGTCACCAACAAGTTATTCTTAAACCATACATTTATAAGGAAGGACATACAACCTTATTTATTTTGTACCCATGTATACACAAAATGGAACATTGCAATCGCTTTTCTGTCTTTTACAACATTGGATCAGTGACCAAATACATAGTTCCCACATTTACAATATTTACCTCCCTTTTTCTTAACTGTCGGCAATTTTGATAGGCAAAACTGATAAGCCCTTTTAGTAGTAATTTCCAAATATGTGATAATTGAGAAAATACCATAAAAATGCATGTGACAACCACTTTCTTCAACTTACTAAGCCAAATGTCCACATGACCATAATGTATATGTTACTTTTTTATATATCGGAATAGTTTATTATCGTTTACATTATATTCCCCATAAACATTAAGGAAATTTGCCTATCAAAATGGCCGACAATTCAGAACAATATGGAGGTAAATATTGTAGATGTGGGAATTATCTATAGGAGTAGCATCCCAGCTTTATAAATGACGGAAATTTACAGCAAGAGTAGCCTCCCCCTTCTTTCAAAATGGCGGACATTCGCAAGAAGAGTGTCTTGAATTTAAAGAAGCAGAACTTTAGAAATCAGGGAACATTACTCTTGCATTACTTTGTATCCGTCATGAAATGAAGGGACGTTACTCTTAATGATAATGGTGGCCACGTTATATTCTAAATGGAAGTAACCACCCAGCCTTCAAAATGGCAATAAAATACAGTAATAGTTACCTCCCCTAATTTCAAAATGGTGGATATCAGGGGACACTACTCTTGTCTTACATTACCTCCATTTTGAAATAAAGGGACATTATTCTTATTCATAATAGCTGCCGTTTAAAAGCAAATGGCATAGCTCTGCATGGCGACCATTCGAAACAGGAGTAACCTCCCTGCTTTCAAAATGGCAGAAATATACAGTAAGATTGACCTACCCTAAGTTCAAAATGGTGGATATTTCGCAAATTGGCAGCCATTTTGACATCAGAGGACGTACATTATACACGTCATTCATTGCCTCCATTTTACAATGAAGGGACATTACTCATAATAATAGTGGCAATTTTTTAGCAGGGGGCATAAATCTAACTTGCATGGCGACCATTCAAAACAGGAGTTACCTCCCTGGTTTTGAAAATATACAGTAAGAGTTACCTCCCCTGATTTCAAATTGTTGATATTCCGCAAATATGGCAGCCGTTTTGAAATCAGGGGACATTACTCAGGTCTTAAATTGCACAAATTGAACTACTCGGCGGTATCCGGCAGAGCTCGGAATACATACCTCGTAAGTAAGTGGATGGATACACTCGATGTGATGTGTCCCCGGCGAATAACGCCGAGTAGATAATCACGAGATTACCTTCTGAATGCATCAAAATTTTCTATTTTTCGCCAACAATTCCTACAAATTGATGTTATTTCATTATCAGGGAAATATTTATTTGTCGTTCCAAATATATTTGATGTTGATATCCCAGAAATATTGTATATGTCTCGATTCCATAATAGACAGGTACAACATATCTCAGAGGCTGCCATCTTGTGGACTACTTTCTTACCATAATATCTCCGAGGTTATTTATATCTCCGAGGTGTTCCGAGTGTAAATTGCATTCATTCTGAAATAAAGGGACATTACTCTCATTCATGATAGTGGTCATTTTAAGCAGGGGGCATAACTCTACCTTGAGTAGCGACCATTCGAAACAAGAATAGCCTCCCTTCTTTCAAAATGGCGGATTTTTGCAGCCTGGATTACCTCCCGTGATTTCAAAATGGTTGATATTTTGCAAAAATTGTAGCCATTTTGACATCAGGAGACATTAATCATGTCTAAAATTGCATTCATTTTGTAATAAAGGGACATTCCTCTCATTCACAATAGCTGCCATCTTAAGCAGGGGGCATAACTCTACCTTTTAGGCGACCATTCTTAACAAAAGTAGTCTCCCTTTTTTCAAAATGTCGGGAATTTACAGCATGTATTACCTCCCCTGATTTTAAAATGGTTGATATTCCGCGAAAATGGCAGCCATTTTGACATAAGGGGACATTAATCATGTCTAAAAATTGCATCCATTTTGTAATAAAGGGACATTACTTTCATTCACAATAGCAGCCATCTTAAGCAGGGGGCATAACTCTACCTTTTAGGCGACCATTCTTAACAAAAGTAGTCTCCCTTTTTTCAAAATGGCGGGAATTTACAGCATGGATTACCTCCCCCGATTTCAAAATGGTTGATATTCCGCGAAAATGGCAGCCATTTTGACATCAGGGGACATTAATCATGTCTAAAATTGCATCCATTTTGTAATAAAGGGACATTACTCTCATTCACAATAGCGGCCATCTTAAGCAGGGGGCATAACTCTACCTTTTAGGCGACCATTCTTAACAAAAGTAGTCTCCCTTTTTTCAAAATGGCGGGAATTTACAGCATGGATTACCTCCCCCGATTTCAAAATGGTTGATATTCCGCGAAAATGGCAGCCATTTTGACATCAGGGGACATTAATCATGTCTAAAATTGCATTCATTTTGTAATAAAGGGACATTACTCTCATTCACAATAGCGGCCATCTTAAGCAGGGGGCATAACTCTACCTTTTAGGCGACCATTCTTAACAAAAGTAGTCTCCCTTTTTTCAAAATGGCGGGAATTTACAGCATGGATTACCTCCCCCGATTTCAAAATGGTTGATATTCCGCGAAAATGGCAGCCATTTTGACATCAGGGGACATTAATCATGTCTAAAATTGCATCCATTTTGTAATAAAGGGACATTACTCTCATTCACAATAGCGGCCATCTTAAGCAGGGGGCATAACTCTACCTTTTAGGCGACCATTCTTAACAAAAGTAGTCTCCCTTTTTTCAAAATGGCGGGAATTTACAGCATGGATTACCTCCCCTGATGTCAAAATGGTTGATATTCCGCGAAAATGACAGCCATTTTGACATCAGGGGACATTAATCATGTCTAAAATTGCATCCATTTTGTAATAAAGGGACATTACTCTCATTCACAATAGCGGCCATCTTAAGCAGGGGGCATAACTCTACCTTTTAGGCGACCATTCTTAACAAAAGTAGTCTCCCTTTTTTCAAAATGGCGGGAATTTACAGCATGGATTACCTCCCCCGATTTCAAAATGGTTGATATTCCATTTTGACATCAGGGGACATTAATCATGTCTAAAATTGCATCCATTTTGTAATAAAGGGACATTACTCTCATTCACAATAGCGGCCATCTTAAGCAGGGGGCATAACTCTACCTTTTAGGCGACCATTCTTAACAAAAGTAGACTCCCTTTTTTTAAAATGGTGGGAACTTACGGCATGGATTACCTCCCCTGATGTCAAAATGGTTGATATTCCGCGAAAATGGCAGCCATTTTGACATCAGGGGACATTAATCATGTCTAAAATTGCATCAATTTTGTAATAATGGGACATTACTCTCATTCACAATAGTGGCCATCTTAAGCAGGGGGCATAACTCTACCTTTTAGGCGACCATTTTAAACAAAAGTAATCTCCTAGCATGGATTACCTCCCCTGATTTCAAAAGGGACATTACTCTCATTCATAATAGCTGCCATTTTAAAGGAGGGGGCATAACTCTTACTTTCCATGCCACCATTCGAAACAAGAGTAGCCTCTTACATTACCTCCTTTTGAAATAAAGGGACGTTATAGATGGTAGCCGTTTTATAAACAGCGAGTATAACTACTTTGCATGTTGAAATGGTGGAAGTGTACAGTAACAGTAATATCCCCCAAACTTCAAAATGGCAGATATCACTCCATTTTGAAAACAAGGTTCCACAAGTCTTACCATGTAAGAGTGATCTACCCTGCTTAAGATGTGGCAGAACTTCATAGGCGAGTTAGCCCCTTTTGACAACTGGGACATAAGTCAAGCCCTGTGACTTGGCCACCAATACTTGACAATCCAAATATTATCCAATGGCTGCTTCATTTAATCAATGGCAGGCCTTGGAAGTCTTTTGTAACTTGCAACTGACTATCATACTTAACCGCTGTCATCAACTGTGGGTCAATACTTTCAATCTATCAAAAATGTGAACTAAAACCCATAGATGATGGAGCAGTTAAGAGAATAGATCAGTCACGGATGTCAGTGGGTGGTTATAGTAAGTAGATAGCAATAAGTAAGACCAACAAGATGCAACAAATTATATCAGGTCACTTCTACGGACCATGGTCCTTTATGGACAAACCAAACATAATATACAAGATTTCACAATGGAAAGTACATAAATTGTCTATTTTCTAACACAAAAGTCTTCTGGTCCATGTTGAAACATATCATTCATGTCTAATATGTCACTTTTTGTTATTTAATAACGTTCAAAAATAAACCATTCATTCTGGACAACCATTCATTGACGGGACAAATGCACCAATTTGATGAAGTTGTTTGATGAGATTCATTCCATACCTGAAATATAAAAAAGTATGTTCTTAAAACTTTTTTATTAAACTTAGTCCACTTTCATGTCTCAATTTTGTCACAATTAACACAGCTATATCGAAAATATCCTCAAATAACAAAAAGGGCTAGGACCTTGTTTATTCGACAACCTTCTGTCCAAATACTAGGTATAATCAGAAATCAATATCAGGTCCTGATGTATCTTCTTATGCAAGTCAAATTGAAATGGGCTATTTGAAACCAAGTATTACTTAAAATTTTGAACCCGATGAATTTGAATGAATGAGGTCTGACTGTAAATTACTATAGCTGTATTTAATTGCTAAGTGTATAAAGTATCATGAGAAATGCAAAATGAGCCAAGTCATTGCAGATGCCAAGGCATGATGGGAAAATTTGTCTGCTTATTCAATTGCTAGAAACAACCTAGTACAATTATCAGTCAAGACAAAATCCAACATTTTTCATCAAAACAACTATAGTTTGGTGATAATTTTGAGCTACTTAAATGTCTCACTGACAGACTTGACTTTAATGAATGTCTTTCAAATAAATTTTGGAAATTTATTAGTGAACCCAAAGGGGTTCAAACCTATGACCCCTATGACGTCAGCACCTAGCACTGCAGAAACTGCAACCATACCCACTATGCCACTGAAGAAACCTCAAAGACGGTTATTCAAATGACGCTGATATGGTTGTCGTTACTTCAGTACAAAGTATATACGGTGTGTGCGACATATTGAGATAATTTTCAGCTACTATTTTACTATTACTATTGTATAGAGAATACATTTCTGTATGTTAATAATTTAAGTTATAAAAGTGATGGCAAATCATCAATATACATTGTACATTACCTCTGACCATGGCAATGGCATTAGTTTCTACACAGACTGAACTCAAAGGACATTTACAAAAGAACTCATCAAGAATGACTACATGATTACTCAAAATTGCAAATGTCAGTATATGTACCAACTGTGTTACAGTTAATCTACTATGCAGTAAATGTTTGTATTCTTGTTTGATCCCTAATTATTCTACTACATGTATTTACTTTTTGAAGTAAGTCAGTCAATATTTTGGTTAATTAATCAACAAGCTCCAGTTATTCTTTACTGTAATCTCAGTGGCAAAGAATTTATCTAATTTTGTGTTAATTTTCTCTATTATTATTTTTCCCCATCATTTTGTATGAGAACAAATTCTGATAATAAATTTATTTCTGTATTTTTAGCTTTTGCTTTAATTTTAATGGGAATCTGCAATCCATCAATGCCCATGGCCAGAGATTATAAACTTGAGATCAGTTGCTGTACTCAAAGCTTCTTTTCAGTCACAACTTATTTTGTCAAATAGATATTTTGTTAAATGTTTCAGTAACCTTTGAGGTTAATTATTTATGTTATATGGCAATTACTGCATGATCATTTATAAAACAACAGAATTAATCTAAGAAAACACACAAAACAAGATTTGAAATCAATCTCAAGTTTTATAACCTCAGACAAAGGTGTTCATTTGAAATATTTCACTATTATTTGTCACAAATTTGATACTCCTAGCTCTGATTTCTCGAGAATACTTGGCCAAACTATAATACGAAGTTTAAAATATCAGGAAATTTAATAATTTACTAATAATTGTAATCATCAATATTTTTGTATGAACAGTTAATTTTATCAAAATGCCATGATATTATATTTTTGTTACAATGTGCATTTAATTTTATTAAATTATTCAATTGAAACTCTACTGGACTTAAAGTAGTAAATGTATGTTGATATTTTTTATTATTGTGAAATTATTAAAATGTGGATTCTGAATATATGTTTTTAAATATAAAATTAATTTATTCAACTTCGAAGTTTTGTTCGCTTTGTGATATTATTTTATTAAAAATATGCAATAACTTAGTTTGGATTTTGGTTTTCAAGAACATGCATATTGAATGCCAAAGGTTTTGTAAAATAGTTTGATAGTCCAAAATATTTTAATGATGCTAAACTTAATTATGATTCATTTGGTAACTGATTAAAAAATCCAATTCATGAAGGGACATACATCCGCAACAGAAATCCACATTTTGTTCTATAACATTTCTACTATTTTTTCCCCCATTTTTTTGTTTTCATTGGCCTATATGAACAGAAAATCAATTGTCAATGTTCAGATTTCTTCAGATTAAAATGTGCTTAATTAGTGAGGTGTGATAGTGTTCACCTGAATGCATCAAATGAAAGAAAAATATGATATTTATTGTTTGATGGTATGTCTTCATTCGGCTACAAAAACCAAAACCAAGTTATAATTCCACATTTTTGTGAAATACTGGCAGACTTAAATACCAACCAAAGTATTTCAAACTTTCGATGTTCAGAATACAATTCTTTCATTTATTAATTCATTTCACAATTATTCAATGTTCTGAAGTTTTATTGACCGACTGACTCACTGACTGACTATGGAAAGTATACCAGCAAGTATTAATGATTCAAAAGGAATAGTTTGCTCTACATTACATAAGGCATTTATTTAGTATTTGGTATATTCTACTGCCCATGTTTTATTCTGACAACATCATGAAGTTAATTTAACATACTGTGATATTATTAAAGTGGCATTACATATTGTATGTAAATTAATGTATTTAACATAGCTTTTGTCAGGAATTTAGTATGGAATGATATTCTTGTCAATGAAAATATTTTTTATTTTGCTGAATTTGTCATAATTTGCAATTAACTAGCCATTTAACTTCCAACTCGTAATAAAACATTCGTTTTTGGTAAAAAAAGTATAAGTATTTGACCTTAGAAAGCCTGTTTTCTTTGAAGTGATGTCTAATGTTGGAAAATGTTCTTGAATGATCTTGAACAAAATGCAAGTTGTCTCCCTTACATCAATTATTTGACATTTTGTTCAATATTTTATATTACCTTATTCAGTAAATCAACATGCAGCAACAACACAACCAAGTACACATACATGGCTTTGTGTAACACTACATGGATCACCATTGTCTTTTGATCCTGAAAAAGAAATCACAGATAAATAAGTTTGTGTCAACTAAAATAAAAGTTTGAAACTTCATACGTCAACCACTTCATAGTTTGTATATAACATATAAAACTTTTTATAGGGGTGTCATGTTATGTCTACAGTGTACCATGATATATTGCAATACTTTAGCAGTGCATTGCAATATGTACCACAATATATTATTTCATTAATCTCATCTCTGACTGTAGATTTTTTTCTTACTTTAACAATTTTATTCAACTTCAAATAAAAATTGAATTGAAATAAAAAACTGAATGAAATGAAAAAATATGGTGTTTTACAAAACATTTCTTCTTGTTTCCAAAATATCTAAATTTGACTATTTGTTGATTTTACCGATTTAAAATTTTGAATTTACAACAAGAGATCCAAAAAGTCAGGGACTCTAAGGGCTACATTGTGCACATAGAACTTCAATAAGCTTAGTTGAAAGTTAGTTCTGGACAAGACCATTTATGAAGTTATTCCCTTCCAACTATACAGAAAACATGTGACCCAATAAAACAAGAAATGTGGCAATACCACCAACATTTTTCATAGAAAACCCATGGGTTAGGAAAGCCTCTATTTTGCAGGGATCATGCTAAAACACTGATCTAAGCATAAATGCATAGGCAACACTTGAAATTGACAGTTCATAAGTAGGTCAGGGCATGAAAATATGCAAAGCCGAAACCAGTAATAGCACAGTATGGATCAGCAAAATTGGAGATATTGAGTGGAAACCTATTTGTTATTTTTAGTAACACTGATCTATGACAGAACGGCCCCAAAACCAATCACATGTTCTTACTATGTACCAAGTTTGATGAGAATATGATAAATGAAACTCGAGATAATCACCAGAAATCCCCAGTTTTATGACCACCAGCCCAATTACCTGCCTGCCAAACAACATTCTAATACTTAGAGAATATTCTGATGGAAACACCAATTTCCCCTTTGCATGACTAAACTTTGTAAAATATTATTTCAAAGTAAGCAACAACAAAAAAGAATTTCCTGGGTTTTTACACTAAAATAATATACATGTATCTGCTTTTGAGGAGAGAAAAGTTTTACCTAATTTTACAATGTAGCAGCCATTCACTGTAAAGATTGCCATGGTTTTGAGGTAAAAAAACATCACATTGGAATGTGACAGGTGAATAAATGATATAAGTCTTATACAGATGGACTCTAAGCATACTCAGCACTTAATTGGCAACACCATCTGTCCCTGAATTTTAAAAAGACAACTCTACAGGTAGACAGTTGATAATGAGGAAAATGAGACTTAAACCTATATACAGTAAAATCTCATTAATAAGACCACCTTTAGAACCCTTGAAAATTGGTCTTCTTATTGATATGGTCTTAATATCGAGGTTGAATAAAGAGCAAAACAGTGAAAATGGACTTGCATATTGTGTTCTTAATTTTGAGGAGCTCTAAATATTGGTGGTCTTTAAGTGAGGTTATACTGTATTTGATAATACATGCATTAATGTTTATCAACTGAAGTTTTTATCCAACTACTAAGCATTACAACATACTAAACAATTTCATCTTAGTATTTTCACAGTCATATTTATTAAATGTCATGGAATTTTTGTATCATATTTTGAATTTCATTATTAAACTTATTTATGGTACATATTAATACAGAATTAACTGCAATAAATGCTGTTTAATTATTAGATACATTTACTTATTACATGTACTTCTAAAAGAGAGAGAATAAGTTGCAAAAGGGAACGCCACATACATAAGACAGTGCCTAGAAGAGGTCAACCAAATTTGAAAGTTTAACTGACATCGCTTATTGTTTTAATACTTTACATCATTAAGATTTAATCAATAAATCAGCATATTGTTCATTTTATATCTGACAAATAACAATTGTTAATGCCAGTCATTGACATTAATGGCGCACCACCATAGGACGTCGCCTTGCGTCTTTTTTTATTGTTGTTTGATGATAAAAAGACATTGACATTATATATGAGCCCCGTTGTACGTTTTCCAACCTCTTCTGTAAGTGACGTCATTTCCAGAAACCGTCACAAATGATGTCACTATTTGCGAGCAGGAAACAATATTTACTCCATTCGGTCACTTCGTTTTCATAGTTCCATATGGGGCAAATATTGCTTACTGCCAGTATAAGGTGACATCACATGTGACATTTTCTGAAAATGACGTCGCTTACAGAAGAGGTTTGAAATCGTACAGCATTGCTCATATGTTGATGTTTAAATGCTGAGCTTGAATTTATTAAATTGCTTAAAGTGATTTTGAATGATGCACCATAGTGGGTGCAACATTTTTAGTTTCTGTTAACAGTGTTATTTATATCATATATTACATTAAAGTTTCGTATAATCTTAATAATATACAATATAGTAACTACAAGAATGCAGTTTGTGTGTAAATCTAGATCCATCTATTATTAGTTACAGTTTCATAGAAGTACACATAGCAAAAGTTATAAGTACTCCGATTTCATATTTAGGATATTGTAATTAAATATGAATAAATCCAATAGAAATTTCACACACAGAAAGACCAATATTATTATCTGTAATGCTTCTACTAATTATAAGCACAAAATACAGCCGATTGATTGAAATCAAGCCAATTACATAACACCGCACAGAAATAAAAAATCTCAGATTGAATTGGTCATTACCGATTGTGACCGCCTTTTGCCTGGACATAATGAATTTACAAATAGATATTATTCTGGGAAATATTTTACACTTCTGTTAATATCGCCTGGGGCCTGTTCTGCGGTGAGGTAACTCATCATGGACACGATTTTTTAAGATTTTGACTGGCAAACATTACCCAGTCAAATGCGACGATCTCACACGATAATGACCGATTAAGTTAATATGTGACTTTTCATTTCTGTGTGCTGGTAATAATTGGCTTGATTTCAATTAAATTGCTATATTTTGCGCTTAAAATTAGTAGGAACAATTTACAGACAGATTGAACTTTCTGTGTCTTATATTTCTATTCGATATATTCAAATTTAATGGCAATACCCTAAACCTGTTATCGGAGTACTTATAACTTTTGCTAAGTGTATTTTTGTCCAATCCTTTATTTCTGCATTGTGTTTTATTATCACATGTATTTATGTTTTTTAATTATTGATTTCAGAGAATCGCTTACTATTTAAGCTTAATATTTAATGGACTTTTTACCTGAAATCCCTAACAACAATTATTGTTCAATAGACAAGTATATATGAATATCCATTTTGCATATTATATAATGTCTATAATTGACAATTGCTGGAGTATAGGACAAAAATTTATAGAAAATGTATTATTAGTGCAGCTGGGATTGTTGTAAAGTACATGTAAAGTACATGTGAAATTTTTAATGAACTTAAATAGCTTCCAATCCCTAAATGTTATCAACATCTGATCAGTTTATCTATTTGTTATGGTGGCATATTTCTGCCACCAGTAAACTTCTTAATTAACTAGATAATTATGTGGTTAACTAGATAAGTACATTTTGTATCATGATCAATTTTCATACCAAATAAATATCTTAACATAAAAATTGTCTGATAGTGCCCACAACTGCCACCACTTACCCTGTTTAACCCAGTACAGGCAATATATTTTTGAAAAGTCTAGTTAATTAAGTTAGCTTCATAATTTTTTAGTAACTGTTAAGTAGTCAATGCGATAAGTATCTAGTTGACTACATAATTATCTAGTTAATTAAGTAGTTAACTGGTGGCAGAAATATGCCACCATAGTTTTTCAATACAAAAATAATTTTACTCCAAAACTTGATATGATGTTTTACATATTTCAAATGATAATGTATACAGTAAGGCCATGCCAAATTGGAATTTTGTTAAGCGTCCGCGTGCACCTAGGTTTTGCGCTCCTCGAGCCAAAAAAAAACCACATCTTTTCTTAGCTAAAATTCTCAAATATTTTCGATGTCCATGATTCGACAACGGCAATTTTAGTTGAGATCCGACAACAATGTGACTATCTGACCCATTCTTAAAGCCAAATATATGTTTATAAGCATATTCGAATATTCGTTGCCATCCCTAATTTAATAACTATTCTAGAATTGTTGGAACCTAATTGGTATTATGACATTTTTAAAACTTGAAACGCAGTTGGCATCAGACAATATGACAATCTACTTTATTAGTTAAGAGACTTTGTTAAATGAAGCTTTGTTGGATATTTTTAGTCAATAGGCGTCTGACTGGAATAGGCTTAGTAAGGTAAGGTAAGGTAAGGTCTTAGTAGATAGGCCTTAATTAAGTATGTACATGTATAAGTTTTTGATTTGTCAGTTAAAGCGGAGTTAAAACACAATGCAGACATGAAGAATGGAATTAATTTTGGATGCATGTTTTTGATTTAATAATACTTGTGAGCATATCAGTTATAATATCATACATTCAAAATCCACTATACCATCAAATGGAGTTGGTTGTTTGTTAAATCTGGAAACCTAGTCCATTGATTAGGGGTATTATGTTATCATTAATCATAAGACCTTATTCGACTGAAGATGTTACAATGCCGACAATGCCAGTCTGGACCTTTCCTGCACCATTAGAAATTACAATACTGCTTAGAAATTCAGACGACAATATTCTTTCTTATTCAAGCCCTTGCTTGTCTGATTTAGAACAAACAGTGGTCCCTCTCTTGAACAACATTTTACAGAGACAGACACAGTGTTTGTTGTAGAGAGGGAGTTGTTGTCAGGAAGGAACAGATCTTTAATGGACCGTTACATAATATGACATAGTATGCTTTAGTTCTCAGACATGTACATTTATACTCAAAAAGTATCATTTGATATTAATGTCGTACAAATTTATTCACTGATTGATAATTCCTGCCTAGATATTATGAAATCCATGAAGTAAATAATTCAACCAAAACCGTCATGGTTTTTACCAACATTCATGTATATCACAATGTATTACGTATGGCAAAGGAATACAAGATGGTACACATTCATTCTGACCTTGGACCGAACAGACCCCTAAAGCAATCCCACTAAAGCAATCCCACGTGAGCTCTCCACATGATTTTGCTATACACCAAGTTTGGTGTGAATATGACAAATGAAACTAAATCATCTTATATTGAGGTTGTTAGTCAGGTATAGAGGGAATATAACCTGTCTGTGTGCCATATAACCCTAGGTGTTAGCCAAGGGTTATATGAATCACAGACAGGTTTTATTCCCCCAAATACCCTGTCAGCAACCTGTATAATGAATTTATAATACTGCAAATCCAATTTTTCAGTAGAACTATGTACAACGAGCAAGGTTTTAAGTTTTAGCTTTGAATTTCAAATCTGCATAGATCTAGTCCAGATATAATAATTACACATATGTATTATTTTGTTTTATAAAATATTTAGTCTGATTTAGTCATGAATAGAAGATCAATAATTAAAATATTTTCCTTTCCAAATATTACAGAAATACTTTCTTTAGATCAAATTTCTTTTATTTCACTCGCGCATATATTGCCTGTATTATATAACCCATAATGTACCTCAATATACATTGCTATAAGCACTCGCTGAAGACAAGATTAATTTTCAAGCACATAATCACATTGATGTTATCGAAATGAACTAAGCTCAAAATATAATAGGATTTTAACCTTTCATTTAGATTTTAAGTTAAGTTAATATTTGGTGTTGCCAATAGCCAAGTGCCTTATTTATTCAGTTGGATTCATTACAATATTTTGAGGGGTGAAAGTAAAAAAGTATGTCTACTGCTACATCTATATGCAATATAGAATGTTATAGACAGAGTATTGCTTTCATCCCTCAATTTATCTATCAGCAGAATCACCACAATAAATACTGACTAACAGAGCTAACCAATCATTTTTTTTACATTATCTCCATGTTATTGTATCATACCATACTGAAACTTAAGCACATCTCTGAAGGACACTGGCAGCAAATGAAAAAAAATGTTACCACAAACATTATTGGTCAATTCTGTAATGATTTCATAGAAAGTACTCAAAATATCATTTTAATCTTTACAAACTATATAAGACATCAGTATCAATGCTGGTGGGTTAGCTCTTTCATCAGTATTTGTTGTTTATATGTAGAAAATGCTGTGACCGTTTTATTTAACTCACCATGAAATGTATCCCAGGATCTCCGCATCTGACATGTTTCTCAACAATGACCAGCAGATACACCAACAATTAATGAATGCAGACCTGAAATTGAAGAGTAAATTTGTTACACAATCTTCAGTAAATAATAAACTAAAAATAACCTTCCAGCTCAATTTTGGCATGCAGACCTCTCCAACAAAATTTGTTCAATTACAGTAGACATCAGTGATGGATAATCAGACAAATTTCATAATCGATTATCGGATCGGTTTGAAAACTCATGATCGAGAATCGAATTAGAAATAATCGATCCATATTTAGTTTTTTAGTGTAAGTATAAGGCTGACAGTTAATTACATTTGTACAACTTTATTTATCTCTTTTTACCATATTTAACATCAATGGGGTTTGACATTACTCTTATATCATTGTTTTTGTATGTTTACTTTGTATATATTTGTATTTGACTGAATACATCGATGACTTCCCAGCTTAAGTTTACTTTAAACTTATTTATCTTACATCAGTAGTGAAACAAGTCCTTACAATTATCAAACTATTCACTCTTGATGACCGTTTCCTGGGTAACAAACCAGTACTCAAATACAGGGATTGTGTAGGTTGTGATCAAACCCTGCACTAATGTAGAGGTGATATTTAGCCCAGTTAAAACATATAGCAGCTTTTACGATGTTTAGTGGCATTTACAGACCTATAACAGAGTTTATGATGTTCAAGATGGTTAGATCTATAGCAGAGTTTATTATGTAAATCAGTGTTAAAACCTATTGCAGAGTGTATGATGTTTAGCAGCGTTAAGAGCTATTGCAGAGTTTATGATGTTTAGCACAGTTAAGACCTATAGCAGAATTTATTATGTTAATCAGTGTAAAAACCTATAGAAGAGTGTATGATGTTTAGCATGGTCAAGACTAGCCCCGCATACATGTCTCTGTACTCCGACTTTTACACGCGTCGTTCGTAACAGCGACAGTATAGAGATGTGACGTCCGTGGCTGGACTAGGTTAAGACCTATAGCAGAGTTTATTATTTTTAGCATAGTTCAGACCCGTAGCAGAGTTTATGATGTTTAGCACAATTAAAACCTTCCGATAGAGCAGAGTTTATAATGTTTAGCACAGTTAAGACCTATAGCACAGTTTATAATGTTTAGCACAGATAAGACCTATAGCAGAATTTATGATGTTTATCACAGTTAAGACCTTTTGCAGTGTTTATGATGTTTTGCACAATTAACACCTACAGCAGAGTTTATAATGTTCAGCAGCGTTAAGACCCATAGCAGAGTTTATGATGTTTAGCACAGTTAAGACCTATGGCAGAGTTTATGATGTTTAGCAGCATTTAAACCTATAGCATAGTGTATGATGTTTAGCGCAGTTAAGACCTATAGCAGAATTTATGATGTTGAGCACGGATAAACCTATAGCAGTGTTCATGATATTTTGCACGATTTACACCTACAGATGAGTTTATAATGAGTTTAGCACAGTTTAGACCCATAGCAGAGTGTATGATGTTTAGCACAGTTAAGACATATAGTTGCACAGTCAAGACCTATAGCAGAGTTTATGATGTTCAAGATGGTTAGATCTATAGCAGAGTTTATTATGTTTAGCACAGTTAAGACCTATACAAGAGTTTCTGAACTTGAGCATGGTTAAGACCTAGAGTAGAATTTATGATGTTTAGCACGGATAAGACCTATAGCAGTGTTAATGATGTTTTGCACAATTTACACCTATAGCAGAGTTTATAATGTTAAGCAGCATTAAGCCCCATTGCAGAGTTTATGATGTTTAGCACAGTTAAGACCTATCACAGAGTTTATGATGTTTAGCACAGTTAAGACCTATAGCAGAGTTTATGAAGTTTAGAATGGTGAAGACCTATAGCAGAGTTTGTGATGTTTAGAATGGTTAGGACCTATAGCAGAGTTTATGATGTTTAGAATGGTTAGGACCTATAGCAGAGTTTATGATGTTTAGAATGGTGAAGACCTATAGCAGAGTTTATGATGTTTAGAATGGTTAGGACCTATAGCAGAGTTTATGATGTTTATCACAGTTAAGACCTATAGAAGAATGTATGCAGTTTAGAATGGTGAAGACCTATAGCAGAATTTATTATGTTTAGAATGGTTAGGACCTATAGCAGAGTTTATGATGTTTAGAATGGTTAGGACCTATAGCACAGTTTATGATATTTAGAATGGTAAGGACCTATAGCAGAGTGTATGATGTTTACAATGCTTAGGACCTAAATCATAGAATTGTTAGGACCTAAAGCATAGAATGTTGAGGACCCATAGCAGAGTTTATGATATTTAGAATGGTTAGGACCTAAAGCAGAGTTTATGAAGTTTAGAATGGTTAGGACCTAAAGCATGGAATATTTAGGACCTAAAGCAGAGTTTATGCTGTTTAGAATGGTAAGGACCTAAAGCATAGAATGGTTAGGACCTAAAGCAGAGTTTATGATGTTTAGAATGGTTAGGACCTAAAGCATAGAATGGTTAGGACCTATAGCAGAGTTTATGAGGTTTAGAATGGTTAGGACCTAAAGCATGGAATATTTAGGACCTATAGCAGAGTTTATGATTTTTATAATGGTTAGGACCTAAAGAAGAGTTTATGATTTTTAGAATGGTTAGGACCTGAAGCAAAGTTTACAGTTTTTAGAATGGTTAGGCCCTAAAGCAGAGTTTATGATGTTAGAATGGTTAGGACTTAAAGCATGGAATGTTTAGGACCTATAGCTGAGTTTATGATTTTCAGAATGTTTAGGACCTAAAGAGGAGTTTATGATTTTTAGAATGGTTAGGACCTAAAGCAGAGTTTATGATTTTTAGAATGGTTAGGACCTAAAGCAGAGTTTATGATGTTTAGAATGGTTAGGACCTATAGCAGAGTTTATGATATTTAGAATGGTTTGGACCTATAGCAGAGTGTATGAAGTTTACAATGCTTAGGACCTAAAGCATAGAATTGTTAGGACCTAAAGCATAGAATGTTGAGGACCCATAGCAGAGTTTATGATATTTAGAATGGTTAGGACCTAAAGCAGAGTTTATGATGTTTAGAATGGTTAGGACCTAAAGCATAGAATGGTTAGGACCTATAGCAGAGTTTATGAAGTTTAGAATGGTTAGGACCTAAAGCATGGAATATTTAGGACTAAAGCAGAGTTTATGCTGTTTAGAATGGTTAGGACCTAAAGCAGAGTTTATGATGTTTAGGATGGTTAAGACCTATAGCAGAGTTTATGATGTTTAGCATGATTAAATTAAGTAACTGTTTTATTGAAAAAGAACTAGTTACTTGATGGCCAAAGTGCGTGCAATGGCAAATGAAGTCAAATCAATTATTGAGGCATGGGATAATAAAATGTCATTAACAAGTTAAATTCCACAAGATGCCAAAATGAAGCATGAAATAAATAGAATTATTGTTTGTTTCGGTGCAAGATGGAATGTTTTTCACCTACTCCACTTGTGAAAGTATTGCATCGGCTGCTTACTTGGTGAAATAACTTTCGATCTTACACCAAAACATACAAATATCCTCTATTTATTAGTGTGAAATGGTATACAAATGCTTAAAGGTATGTGTCCAACATCAATACAGCTTTGTCACAGATTTACAACTACAATGTATACATGTATAATTTGTTTTATATCTGAATGTTAATATACATTGCATTATGTCTCCAAATATTTCTATTTTAATAATTAACTAATATATCATTTGTCATTAGCCATTGGCGAATTATTGGTTTGCATTCAAATAGAATGTTTTGAAACATATTTTTGTTCAGTGAATGCTTTACCAAACATTTATTGAATATGTTCCAAATTGCATTTAGTTTTCTTTGAAGAATGCTTCATCTATTATCAGTACATTTGGTTGAAAAGGCTTTGAACTACACAATGTTAATCTAGTATCAAGTGATATGTTATTTTAACCTATTAATTGCATTTTTTATAATAAACTTAATGCCAAGATATCCAGGAATTTAGGTAATATCTTTTTAAATAAACAGACCTTAGGTTTAGTTAACGCTTGGTGTTGCCCACAACCAAGAGCCTTTGTATGGCAAAGAGATATTTCTGTAAGCCACTATCAAAATTTTAAAGATCAATAGAATTCTTGACACAATTTTGAGGGATGTCTATACCAGCACTGCTATTGGATTTACAACCTCTTCTGTAAGTGACGTCATTTCAAGAAAAAGCAATATGTGACGCACTATTTGAAAACAGGAATAATTGTTTTCGTTTTCATTGCCGTATGGGGCAAATATTGCTGTCAGTACAGGGTGACGTCACATGCGACGTTTTCTGTAAACGATCTCACTTAAAGAGGTTGGAAATCATACAGCAACACTCATATGCTGCTTCATCTACAGTAAAAGCTCACAAAAAGACCACCTCAAAAGTAAGACCGCCTCATTAATGAGACAATATTTTCAGGGCCCAGTTTTCTATTTTCATCCACATTTTAACTCAAAAATCAGACCATTTCATTGATAAGATCAAATTTCTTCAAATTTCTTCAAATTTGGTCTTATAGAGGTTTCCCAGTATATGCATGTAGAGTCTTAAAGACTAGCTTTACTTTCACCACTCAATTTGATTATCAGCAGAATTTCTAAAACAAATATTAACTAACAGAGCTAACCCACCATTTTGTATTTACATTTTTTACATTATATATCATACCATCCTGAAAGTTTGCCTTATTACTAACACACAGGGACTGGTAGCAAATGTATAGTGAGTGTTACCTCCCTTGTCATGTCTCACTTCTGTCATAATTTTGTAGGAAATACTCAGAATATCATTTTAATCTTTACAAACCATGTAAGATAATAGCATCAATTCTGGTGGGTAAGCTCTTTGGATTAATATTTGCTGTTTATATGAAGGTTTCTGTGACAGTCTAACTTACCATGCAATGTGTGTCAGTATCTCAGCATCAAACAAGTATCTCAACAATGACTAGCATCTACACCATCATATCATTGAATGGAGACCTGAAAGTAAAGTAGAAAATATGTCATATTATCTGCAGTCATTGGTTTAATAAACAAGAGGGCCATGATTGCCCTATATTGCCCACCTGAGTACATTGCCATTCTGACTGAATTAGACTAAGGTGCAAATAAATTGGTATATGTTGAAAAACTCCATTCAGCAGTTTAGCAGGAAATGTTGTTACATGTTTACATATAAGCAACAAGGCAATGTCCACTGGCCCCCATGTTTTTTGACAAAATTTAATTATTTATGCATTTTGGAAGAGGACCACACCAGGATCACACCAAATATCAAAATTCTACACCTTATGGTCCTGGACAAAAATATTTTGTAATTTTTCTTTTAAATAGGCCCAGCCTCCAAGCAACCACCTTTATTGACAGAACTTAATAATTTATACAATTTTGTAATAGGGCCACCAGAAATTGCCACACACCAAATATTAAAGCTCTAGAACCGATGGTTTTGGACAAGAAGATTTTCAAAGTTTTCACTTCCTGTGACATACTTATGCAAAGACTGGAACCATTTATATAACTTCAAAAGAGGACCATTCTTGTGAAATTTGGTTGAAATGTCATTTATATACATATAGGGAATGATGGACATCCAATGATCCTAAAAGTTCACCATGAGCACTTTGTGCTAAGGTGAGCTAACAAGCTTGCAGGGCAGACCCCTTCCCCATACATTTCAATTAATTACATACTTCACATTATTTCACTCTTATTGGTAATGCCTCGGTTAAACTGATTGACAGGAAATTTCTCTGTGAGCAGATGACTGGGGATAGGTGCAACTGACTTATCAGAAATGCCTCTGTTGACAGGTGTCTGCATATAGGTGTGTGCTTGGACAGGTTAAACTGACCTATCAGAAATGCCTCTATTTACAGGTGAATGCATACAGGAGGTAGTTGCATGCTGGGACAGGTTAAACTGGCCTGTCAGAAATGCCTATGTTGGCAGGTGAATGCATATAGGAGGTGGTTGCATGCTGGGACAGGTTAAACTGGCCTATCAGAAATGCCTATGTTGGCAGGTGAATGCATATAGGAGGTGGTTGCATGCTGGGACAGGTTAAACTGGCCTATCAGAAATGCCTATGTTGGCAGGTGAATGCATATAGGAGGTGGTTGCGTGCTGGGACAGGTTAAACTGGCCTATCAGAAATGCCTATGTTGGCAGGTGAATGCATATAGGAGGTGGTTGCATGCTGGGACAGGTTAAACTGGCCTATCAGAAATGCCTATGTTGGCAGGTGAATGCATATAGGAGGTGGTTGCATGCTGAGACAGGTTAAACTGGCCTATCAGAAATGCCTATGTTGATAGGTGAATGCATATAGGAGGTGGTGAAGAAAATGATTTTAGACATTCTATTATTATCATCAATTTATTGATTTTATTTGTGTTTGTTCAAGCCTTGGTGCTATAAAAATACTTATTATCAGAATTATGCATTATAAATAAAAGCTGAAACCAAGATTGTTCACGTATAAAGGCCTCTAAATCAGTTTATACCCATCAATGAAAGGTTCACCATGCAGTTGTAGTACCACAGTCATAATGTTTATGCAGCTGACTGGCCATTTTCACTATGACTATTATTCAATCAATATTCACTTTTCAGCTCAGTGATCTAGTGTCATAATTTTGCATCTAGAGCAAATTAAATGATCCGACTTTGGACAACTTTCATCTGTATATGGTTGACAGTAATGCATTTATAAATAATGTGGACAAGGGGGGAAATAATTTAGTCATTTACATGTAAGCGGTATAGACAGTTGTCTTTTTATTCAATCCCATTTCTACAACTAATATAAGGAAGTTCAACATTAATAACAAGAGGGCCATGATGACCTGTATCGCTCACCTGAGACCATGCCCTCTGACAGTCATGGTCTTTAACAAATAACATGAATTGCAGGAATACAGAAGAATGTCACCCAAGGATTTCATAGAGACATTTTGATCAAATTTCTTGAAAACCAGGTAGCAAATATGACCTATGTTTTACTATGATTTGATATGTTGACCTAGTTTTTCACCCAATGTGACCGTACTTGCCCATAGATCTTACAGGTATGCACATTCTGTTTAAATATGATTAGGACTTGTGGAGAAATGAAAGAGCTAGAGTGTAAACATGGGTGTATCATTATGGCATTTTTGTAATATAAGGGCCATATATTGATTTGATCCATAATTGAAACTGGCCAAGAACTGATGCCCATACAGTTGAAACCCGTTATGTCGACATTACAGGGACCTGATAAAATATGTCGACATATCCGAATGTCGACACATCCGATTCCAGTACTGGCAAACTTAATTGTCTTGTATATACGTATTTTTGCTATGGTGGTGTTGTAAAACTAATTGAATTGTGATATTTGGTATACTTTAAATAAATAATATCACAGACATAATATATGTGTATGTTCGATTTTTATGTTGTTTTTTCGGGTTTAATGCCCTTTTTTCAACAATATTTAATCATATACTGCAAGTGGCTGAATTTATCAGTTTTACTGAAACTGGTAAATATTCGCTGCGACACTTATCAATCATATTGCAAACTACGATGTTAATTTAAAGATCAGTTTTACAAACTGTGAATGAATTAATTGTGACACAAACAATAGGTAGAGATAAAATTGTTTATCTCTTCACGGTCAATTGACACCTTTTCAATTTCATTCACGTCAAGAGGATGTTGACACAAACAAGTACATTAAGGTGTGAAAACACTCTTTTGGCAAGAGAAATCACGTCGACATAGCAGAAATTGTCGACATAGAAATGTCGACATATAAATCATTTTCCATATACAATATATAGCGACAGAAATTGGGACTTTACAAAATATGTTGACTAAACCGGAATGTTGATATAACCGATGTCGACATAAGGGGGTTCAACTGTATATACATTGTATCCATGTTTGATTAGGATTGCTCAAGGAATGTGGAAGCTTAGTGTTAACAATTAAATAGCAGATGACAGATGGACTGACAGCCAAAGATCCAAATAGCTCACCATTGAGCACTTTGTGCTGTAAAACAGCAAGAAAACTGCCATGTTGCAATTTGCTCGAGGTTCTGATTTTTTTCTGGCCAACTTCAAGTATTATTGTACAACAGTAAAAGTAAGTGTAGAAAATATGATAAAAAATAATTTACCTGCTATCTTAGGTCTCTGATTCCCAACTAAACAATTTGTCCATCATTCCGCACCAAACACCCCACATTGTTGATATTCAGGTGGTTGCAGTACATGGACAAAATAAACCAAAACATGTTTTAAGCAATACATATAAACTAAGAGACTGTGTGAGTGTCTGCTTCATTCCGTAATCTAAATAAGGAATAACATTAATAAAAATAATATATAGGTGTAATATTTATGATATTCTTATCTAAATGATTAATATATTAGTTATATACAATGTTTTTTATATCTACACTTCTGATAACTTAACATATCGATATCTACACTACAAGCTTCACAAACCCAAAACACTGACAGCCACATGGAACCATCTTGGTAAGAGAACTTATAGAGAAAACATTTTCAGAAGGGATGTATTGGTCATTGTCCAAAGATACATGGAGTGGACCATTGGGTTACAACCATGTAACATTATCACAGGAGGAAACTGAATCAGCATAAACAAGTGAATCATATGCATCAGTTGAATGGACAACACATCAATAAAGAAAGATGTTCATACAATAAGGATATGTGAGATCTGTATTTTATATACAAAAACACAATGGAGAAGGGATAAAGGGAGAGCACACTGGAAGGGATTACGGGACAGAAGTTGTGTCAATAAACAAAAAAAATGTCGTTCACAAATAACACAGAGGCCAACAGAAAAACCTCCTGTCAAGAAAGATACACACATACAGGGAAGGGGATATGTATTGAAAAAAATGCAAAAATGCAATATTAATACAAACTCCTAAATGAGGCTAGAGGACTTACGACTCCTCTGCCTAACCTTGTATCCTGGAAATGACCATATGACCCTTAATCACAACCTTCAAGTAAACCTAAATCCCTAAAACATTAAGACCCTGAACCTTGAATAATTTAAGAAAAGTAAATGAAAAGTTGAAGAGTCGTTGATTGTTGATACATAATCTGAGGTTAAAATCAAGGTGTAAAATTAGAATTGTCTAACTGCCTATTTATAAACAAGCAGATAGAACAGTTTCGCTTCCACCCCTCAATTTTCCTAAGGGAAACAGAGTTTGCATTGAACATGACCTTATTTAAATTGAATAGTTGAAAGGATAAATCATGGCCGTTATGAGCTTCAGACCATAACCGCTCCTTTATGCAAGAATAAGATATATGCAGATGAAGTATTTGGAATAATTTTAATGAAATTTTGATGCAAAAAAGTTCCGAAAAGTTCCTTAACCTAAACCTTTATATGAAATTTTAGTATTAAATAGTTTCAAACGTATCCACTAAACCTACCATGCACTTAAATTGTAATTTTGATGCAAAATAGCTTCCACATGTTTCCTTAAATGAACCCTAATATGCAATTTTGAGTAAAATTAGGTTCCAAAAAGTACCCTAAACCTATCTTAACCCTTATAACTGACATTTTTAATACAACAATAAGTTAATGAAATAGTTATAATATTATTGAAATCCTAAGTGAGGTTATTTGCTGCTTGAAATTTTGAAGCATTAAGTGCAGAATTCCAAAAGGTCCTTAAACCTCATTACCATGTTCAATATGTCTTCATTTAACCAACTTAGAATGAAATTTGGAATAGGGTCTGGCCGAAACGTTGCCATATGATGCAAATCCAGAATACCCTTGAATGACACCTAAACAAAACAATTATACAAGAGAAATAATTACCTAACTCAAAAGTTTTGTATCTTAACCTACTTTATGGTAAATTCAAAAATTCTGAGATAAATTGAACTAAAAAATGTTTAAATAAATTGATTAAACAGTAAAGAGGAAACTGAAACCATGAACATACTTTCTACATATCTGCCAAATTTACATAAAAAGTTTGGTTTCTGATAAATTAACTTTTCACTGTGCATAACATTTACCCATTTTTCAATCATTTTGCACAATTTGCAAAAATACTAGAATGGTGTTCCTGTATCAAATTATTGTAAATCATGTATATCAAAGGGGGCAATAAACAAGAAAAGTCTAGATATTGAGAGTTCATCCTATTTAAGACTCTCTCTTTATGTGTATGCTGAGATACACTTTGAGACAGATCTCTGAATTAATCTTGTCAAAGAACAAGAACTGAGCATACACTAATGATCAAAGATCAATGTTAAATGTAGCTAAGAAGGGACAATGACCAACGCAAACCAATACATTGACCATAGGTTACCAACTGACAGAAAATTCAGTTGAAAAGCATTCAGAATCATTAAAATGGAAACAAAGTATGTACAAAAAAATCAAAACTATACCACAGAACTAAACCATAAACCAATCAACAGTTCTTAAAACTCAATACAATAGTACACAATCCTAACACTACAGTTATCTACAGATATACTAACTCTAAATGTTGAGGGGTGAAAGCGAAACCAGTCTTTCTGTATTGTAAGATACAAGATTGATTTCGCTTTCATTCACTCACTATTGCTCAGGAGGCAGGGGGCGCAACTCCCTTCAGATTCTTCTCAGTGTAGTTTAGAAAGCATACTATAATATCATAAAATATCATTGTGTCAAAATTGAAGAACTGCCTTAACCTTGCATATTTGTTATACCAGGTAAAATAAACTAACAGTTTCAATTGTAGTACTATTCATGGTAACTGTAATATTTTATTTTTCAATTACATTTTTATATCATTATTTCTAAATAAAATGTAATGACTTCAAACTAAAAATGACAGTTTTTTTGTCAATCGAGAAGTTATCCTAAAAATTACATTTTTTTTGTCAATCGAGAAGTTGTCCTTAAAAGGACAGTTTTTGTCCTGAGAAGGACAGTTTTGTGACATTCTATAGAGAGGTGTAAATTTATTTTACACAAAGGCCAAAATTTGAAAGTCCCCAGTCAAGAACAAGACGCTGCCTATTCGAATAGAAAGAACAAATACTATAAAGGACTCAACTATCCAAACAGAGAAATTAGGTTTGAATAGATGTTCAGCCACATTACAGCATTGCCTCACATCCTGACAGGCAGCTCAAAATAAATTGATCTCATTGTCAATGTACATTGTGTATTCAATCTGATTTCATCTCCCATTTAATAAACAACAGTCTAATTAAGTAAACACCATTTGGACAGTTTTTTATCAATCAAGAAGTTGTCCTAAAAAGGACAGTTTTTTTGTCAATCGAGAAGTTGTCCTTAAAAGGACAGTTTTTGTCACGAGAAGGACAGTTTTGTGACATTCTATAGAGAGGTGTAAATTTATTTTAAACAAAGGCCAAAATTTGAAAGTTCCCAGTCAAGAACAAGACGCTGCCTATTCGAATAGAAAGAACAAATACTATAAAGGACTCACCTATCCAAACAGAGAAATTAGGTTTGAATAGATGTTCAGCCACATTACAGCATTGCCTCACATCCTGACAGGCAGCTCAAAATAAATTGATCTCATTGTCAATGTACATTGTGTATTCAATCTGATTTCAGCTCCCATTTAATAAACAACAGTCTAAGTAAACACTATTTGGACAGTTCTTTGTCAATTGAGAAGTTGTCCTAAAAAGGACAGTTTTTTTGTCAATCGAGAAGTTGTCCTTAAAAGGACAGTTTTTGTCCTGAGGACAGTTTTGTGACATTCTATAGAGGTGTAAATTTATTTTACACAAAGGCCAAAATTTGAAAGTCCCCAGTCAAGAACAAGACGCTGCCTATTCGAATAGAAAGAACAAATACTATAAAGGACTCACCTATCCAAACAGAGAAATTAGGTTTGAATAGATGTTCAGCCACATTACAGCATTGCCTCACATCCTGACAGGCAGCTCAAAATAAATTGATCTCATTGTCAATGTACATTGTGTATTCAATCTGATTTCAGCTCCCATTTAATAAACAACAGTCTAAGTAAACACCATTTGGACAGTTTTTTTGTCAATCAAGAAGTTGTCCTAAAAAGGACAGTTTTTTGTCAATCGAGAAGGTGTCCTTAAAAGGACAGTATTTGTCCTGAGAAGGACAGTTTTGTGACATTCTATAGAGAGGTGTAAATTTATTTTACACAAAGGCCAAAATTTGAAAGTCCCCAGTCAAGAACAAGATGCTGCCTATTCGAATAGAAAGAACAAATACTATAAAGGACTCACCTATCCAAACAGAGAAATTAGGTTTGAATAGATGTTCAGCCACATTACAGCATTGCCTCACATCCTGACAGGCAGCTCAAAATAAATTGACCTCATTGTCAATGTACATTGTGTATTCAATCTGATTTCAGCTCCCATTTAATAAACAACAGTCTAAGTAAACACCATTTGGACAGTTTTTTTGTCAATCGAGAAGTTGTCCTAAAAAGGACAGTTTTTTTGTCAATCGAGAAGTTGTCCTAAAAAGGACAGTTTTTTTGTCAATCGAGAAGTTGTCCTTAAAAAGGACAGTTTTTTTGTAAATCGAGAGGTTGTCCTAAAAAGGACAGTTTTTGTCCTGAGAAGGACAGTTTTGTGACATTCTATAGAGGTGTAAATTTATTTTACACAAAGGCCACAATTTGAAAGTCCCCAGTCAAGAACAAGATGCTGCCTAGTCGAATAGAAATAACAAATACTAAGAATACAAAGAAATCAAAACTATACCACAGAACTAAACCATAAACCAATCAACAGTTCTTAAAACTCAATACAATAGTACACAATCCTAACACTACAGTTATCTACAGATATACTAACTCTAAATGTTGAGGGGTGAAAGCGAAACCAGTCTTTCTGTATTGTAAGATACAAGATTGATTTCGCTTTCATTCACTCACTATTGCTCAGGAGGCAGGGGGCGCAACTCCCTTCAGATTCTTCTCAGTGTATTTTAGAAAGCATACTATAATATAATAAAATATCATTGTGTCAAAATTGAAGAACTGCCTTAACCTTGCATATTTGTTATACCAGGTAAAATAAACTAACAGTTTCAATTGTAGTACTATTCATGGTAACTGTAATATTTTATTTTTCAATTGCATTTTTATATCATTATTTCTAAATAAAATGTAATGACTTCAAACTCACAAACTCCAGGAAAATCACATTCCGGCAGCCAGTTCATTCTGATTGGATGATAACCATTGAACATCAAAACTTCTCATTCACACAAAACCTGAAAATATATACACACCAAATTCTAAATAATTCCACCAAAAGAAGTAACAATGCAAGGAAGACTGGTTGCATTTAGGTAAGAACATGTAACAGTATTCAATAATACAGCAGTCAGTTGACCATACAAGTTCTGGGTTGCCTACCAGTACTAACCACTGTTGTTCTTCTGCAAGGAACCACTAACTTCCCAGCATGTATTAGAGGTATAGTATTAATGACCTCAAGCAACAGGACCAAAATACTAAATCAAATGAGAACGGACAATGACATGAAGTATTAGTTAGACTCGGTTGAACCCATTCTAGAGGGAGGAGAGCTGTCTTCATCATTCTGAAAATATAAACAGTGTAATTTTAAGGTACATAAACAAATAATAAATGATAAAGAGGTAAAAGAACTAACAAACATAAAAAGTTGAATGATGATGAAGAAATGAACATGGATGAAATGATTGGTAAATGTGGTTATAAGAGATTTATGCTGATGGCAACATGATAAATGGTCAGGGAAGGAGGATGCAATAATGTGTTGTTACTTAACAGATTCCTGTTTTCAAAGGACAAACTGACATAGAAATCAATGTGACCTACAGAATAGCAATAATTCCTAACAGTAATTCATTTATCCTGATGTGCATACCACTAGCAGATCCAGGGGGCACATCCCATATCCCCCTAAAATTCTCCAAGCTTACATAACATATTTATGAGTATAAATACGAAAATATACAGAGATCTTTAAATAAGCGATTTAAAAATAAGCGATTTTGATTTATTGAAGCATATATATTCTTCAATGTTGATGTTTATAAACAAAGAATAAAACAGTCATTGTCGTTTTATAAGGCTTGAACAAAACCAAAATTGACCAAATATTTACGCTCCCCAAATCCGAATCCCAGAGCTGCCCTTGCATACACTCTGGACATGGAAGTACAAATATTGTTAGCTGATTGATATTGACACAGGGGTCATAGTTCTAGATCAATACTAACTAACAGGATTCATTTTAGGTGAAAATGGAAAATATACCCTTATCCTGAGACTTGAATGCTCAGTCCAGTGCTCTACCAACTTACCCTACCAAACAGGAATATAATGATATAATGTATAATTTTTCATCATTATACCATTGCATATAAATGCATTTTATGCAAAATTAATAGGGTTGTTCATTTTTAAAACAGTTATGACCAATGTTAGCACTTGCTGTTTTATGTCCTTAATGTCATTTGCAGTACCGTGCATAGTGTGTGGACATGGTCCCATTGTTGCAGTTAAAGTTGTGATAACCACTAAGCATGTTTCTGGACTCAAACATTTGACCTCATAAATGAATGCAAAGTACATGATACTACACAACACTATATTTTTACCCCTCAAACAGTCACTCAACAGCATTGATGCAAGATATTGCTATGAATAATGAATAATGAAAGTTCAGTAATGAAATTACTTGAGTATGACTCCCATAAACCCTTCTAACCACAATTTAGTAACATTTTCGACTTGAAACATTTATCCTATGGGTAAGTACTTTTCCTATATGCACATACATCTATGTGTATGCCTTGTCATGCTTTTAAGAGCCAAATGAAATTAGTGAAGAACAAAATGGTATAAAACAAAGAAACAAGTTGTTGGCATGCAATTCCCAGCTTAATGTATTGTTTTCATCTGGTTTAACAATGTTTTTCAACAATTTTTTCAGTCATATAACCGTTTTTTCCTGGAACTAATTATAAACCAATAGTAGCTTGCTCTTCAGCAAGCAACTCACAATTTCTCTACATATTGAGGACATGACTGTAGCCAATGTCATTGAAGACCATAACCTACCCAACCCAGGGGATCAAACCAGGATCTGCCAGGTGACAGTCTGAGCTAGCCAGACAGGCTTCCCAGCTTAAAAAAAGCAAATTTTAAACACTTTAAACTCTTATTCAAATCCATATCAGCAAAGTACAAAGTTTGTGTGTGATTCTCATCTTATAATGTCAGTATTTAAATATCTAACTTGCACTAGTTAAACTACCTGGTAGTAGTGAAAGCCATAATGAACAAAGTATGGAATTTGCTATTTTTCATTTGCACAAGTTGTCAGTATGCAGTTCTAACTATACATGGTCAATATTAAACTATTTAAATACATAAAATCAATAGCAATCTTCAATGTAAGTAATGTCCTTGGAACACTCACACTGATATATGTTGCATGCACATCATATCTTCACGTATGATCTATTCCCATTATGTAATATTAAAGGCACATAGGTCAAAATATTCAACATAAGAAATACCATATATAAATATATATAAAACCAATCTGTTAACACAATACACATTTTAACAGTGAAGGAAAAAACCTTTCACCACATAAATCTTTAGTGCTCTATATGATAGCGCTATCCAGAACCCTCTATTCTCAATTATTGGAGCCAAATATCGGCCCCTTGACCTTGCTAACATTATTGTATGCACTAGGTCCATGTCAATTTCTGTCATGTTATACTCAAGAATTGTACCCATGATAAAACTTGTTGTATGCACAATATCAATTAATATCTTACTGTACCTATTCAAATAGTAGGATATTTTATCCAGTCTATCACACAATATTTACATGACCATTCTAAGGAATGGAGCAATTTTCAAAATTTTACACAGCCTGATATGCTGCATGTGCAATATCAAATATAGGAACTCCATTTCCTCCATACAAGTTGTAAGACCTATTCCATCAACCAAAATGACTGACATTATACACTGATGGGTTTCATTAAATTTAACTCACTTTGGGTTTTCTCTAAAGCAGTGAACAAGGAAGAAATAGTTCATGGATATTCAATTTGTGATTATACAAGACATACTGGAAAGAATGTACTGTGTTTGAACTTTCAAGTTTTGTGAATGGATGTGGCATTGTAATGTTTAAACAAGTTGTGACAGTGACATCAGTTTGATAATATGACATCAATCCGTTATAAGAATAAAGGAATAATCAAATCTGTTTTTGTTTTCCTTTAACTTCCTTTTCATTATGGATAATGCTGTGACTATTGATCAACATGCATTCAATATGACAACACAACAATACAAATGCCATGCTTTCGGCATGCTTAGTGCACTTGCACTGGGGACAATCAGTTCATACATACACATGTATAGATGCCGTGAACAATACATGACTTGAACTAAATGCTAGATTTGACGGCAGTTGGAGGTTTCGAAGTTTTACTGTACCCAGATTCAGTACAAGCGCTTGATGACAGCCAAATCTTCACCCTTACAGTTATAAAATGTGTATCAATTTTCTATTTCTTCATTATAAATAACCTTATAGTCAGGAAAACTTTTTTACAAAGGTAAAGTTCTAAGTTCATGTTCCTTACATATATTTTTTAACATAAATTTTTGAGTTGTAGTAAAGCTTCATGTTTTCATCTTTCAAGAAAAAAATTTTTTGTATGTTTTCACATAAATCTGTTTATTACTTTGCAATCTTTTTAAACCTTTTATTTCTAAACCTGCATGTTCTTATACTCTGCCTATCAGGCACTCTTTATTGAGTCTCATGTAAAGATTTGCCTCTCCCCCCAGATGAAGTTATACATTCAGTTGATAACTAATCAGCTAATTTTGTGACTGTAAATTAACAATGCAAGGAGCTTGTGTTGTTGTTTCTTCTTTCATATTAAAGATTATTTTGAGGAACACACATTTACCATACATTGACTGAATGTGGAAGCATTTCAGAGTGATAGGTTTGTTATTAAAAATGACATCAACAAAAACCCAGCTCTCGTAACAAATGATTATTATTTAGACTAATTTTGAACCCAACGATAGCTACAAACCGAGATCAATGAGATCAAAAATGGTTGTAGTTTATATTAATTTTGTAATGTAGCCAATCTATAGAGGTTGTCCTGAAAAGGACAGTTGGTTGACAATGAAGTTGTGTCCTTAAAAGGACGGTTTTGTGACAATTGAGTAGTGTCCTTAAAAGGACAGTTTTGTGACAATTGAGTAGTGTCCTTAAAAGGACAGTTTTTTTGTCAATCGAGAAGTTGTCCTAAAAAGGACAGTTTTTTTGTCAATCGAGAAGTTGTCCTAAAAAGGACAGTTTTTTTGTTAATCGAGAAGTTGTCCTTAAAAGGACAGTTTTTGTCCTGAGAAGGACAGTTTTGTGACATTCTATAGAGAGGTGTAAATTTATTTTACACAAAGGCCAAAATTTGAAAGTCCCCAGTCAAGAACAAGACGCTGCCTATTCGAATAGAAATAACAAATACTATAAAGGACTCACCTATCCAAACAGAGAAATTAGGTTCGAATAGATGTTCAGCCACATTACAGCATTGCCTCACATCCTGACAGGCAGCTCAAAATAAATTGATCTCATTGTCAATGTACATTGTGTATTCAATCTGATTTCAGCTCCCATTTAATAAACAACAGTCTAAGTAAACACCATTTGGACAGTTTTTTTGTCAATCTAGAAGTTGTCCTAAAAAGGACAGTTTTTTTGTCAATCGAGAAGTTGTCCTAAAAAGGACAGTTTTTTTGTCAATCGAGAAGTTGTCCTTAAAAGGACAGTTTTTGTCCTGAGAAGGACAGTTTTGTGACATTCTATAGAGAGGTGTAAATTTATTTTACACAAAGGCCAAAATTTGAAAGTCCCCAGTCAAGAACAAGACACTGCCTATTCGAATAAAAAGAACAAATACTATAAAGGACTCACCTATCCAAACAGAGAAATTAGGTTCGAATAGATGTTCAGCCACATTACAGCATTGCCTCACATCCTGACAGGCAGCTCAAAATGAAATGATCTCATTGTCAATGTACATTGTGTATTCAATCTGATTTCAGCTCCCATTTAAGAAACAACAGTCTAAGTAAACACTATTTGGACAGTTTTTTTGTCAATTGAGAAGTTGTCCTAAAAAGGACAGTTTTTTTGTCAATCGAGAAGTTGTCCTAAAAAGGACAGTTTTTTTGTCAGTCGAGAAGTTGTCCTAAAAAGGACATTTTTTTTGTCAATCGAGAAGTTGTCCTAAAAAGGACAGTTTTTTTGTCAATCGAGGAGTTGTCCTTAAAAGGACAGTTTTTTTGTCAATTGAGAGGTTGTCCTAAAAAGGACAGTTTTTGTCCTGAGAAGGACAGTTTTGTGACATTCTATAGAGTGGTGTACATTTATTTTACACAAAGGCCAAAATTTGAAAGTCCCCAGTCAAGAACAAGACGCTGCCTATTCGAATAGAAAGAACAAATACTATAAAGGACTCACCTATCCAAACAGAGAAATTAGGTTTGAATAGATGTTCAGCCACATTACAGCATTGTCTCACATCCTGACAGGCAGCTCAAAATAAATTCATCTCATTGTCAATGTACATTGTGTATTCAATCTAATTTCAGCTTCCATTTAATAAACAAAAGTCTAAGTGAACACCATTTGTACAATTGCTGAGTTGTTTGTCATTATCATCTATAATGTGGCAATCACAATGAAACCTGACACAATCCACCTAATGCACGGTAAATAATCAGGAGTATGACAAATCTCTGATACACCTTAAATATCTTGGTGATCTAATCTTTTGTTTTAACATTTATACTCCTGAAAAAATTCCTCTCATTTACAAGATTTTAACTATTTATGCAACAACAAGACAACCAAGAATCACCCTTAAACAATCCAAAACCAGCTGACATATTAACACCAGAATGCCTTAAAATCACTTTTTATTAGTAAGGTACTTTAAAGTCTGATAGTACCATATGTATTACGAGATGAGATCTCAAATCAGCATTACCAATCTTTACAAAGCATTGTGTATATATAATTAATAACTAATTTTTTAGAAGTCATATACTTCATGACAATTCATCCAATAATAAAATATGAGGAAAATTATAGGATCTTAAAATGCACTGGTATTTAAAGAAATAAAGTAAAATGAGCCATTAACATTTCCCAGACTATTGCAATACATCAAATAATTTGATCTTCAACAAGTGTTATAACTGAGAATGTCAAGTATTAAATATCAAATATCTTTGTAAAAAGATCTCAAAGTAAAAATGTTTCATAAATTATATAAGCAATTATATATTTTTATTCATTGTACATGTAAAGTCAATGAATATAACTGTGCATTTTTACCAAGATGTAACTATATGTACTGCTTTAGACATTAGAGATTTATTCAAAAACCAGTGGTTTATGTAAGAGTTGAGTTGTTCATCTAAGTATACCCTTATGTTCTTGTATTGATAAGTGACAAATGGCTCATAAGCCACTGATCTATGAAAACATATATCAGAAATATGTTGACAACCTGCTCCTAAATGTATTAAACCTGAGATTGTATTCAGTATGCCAGTATTCCATTTTCTCAGAATTGTATCATGATTGTATGAAGGGATTTTGCCATGTGATAACCAATGTCTGATTTTGCATTAATTAGTTCTGTTCTGGTCTGTTAAAGCTTAATATCACTTTCTCACAAATGGACAAGTGCTTGCTCTATTAGAACAATTAGTATGTAAAAGAATTATACTTTGTGATTTACCCTGTTGACTATCTAACCATCCCAAGAAAGATTCATTATTCATTTGTAACATTTTTATAATGGATTGAATTCCTTCACTTAATGGAGTGCTAATTAATATTTACATTTTCTAAATGTATTCTTAAACAATAATGCCAAGCAAGAAAAGTAACCCTATGCCTTACAATATTTTAAAAATGTTGTTTGAACTTTGGACACTTAACACTATAAATAACATATTGTGTAATCATCAATATCTAAGCATATTGTAACATAATTATTGTCTATGCAATACTATTAATTTTCATCGTTTTTTTAATTTATCTTAAGCATTTAGTGAATTGTACATTATATTCCAAAATGGTTTCAATTTGTAACACATGTAGGTTTAAGTAAGAAAATTATGGCTGTCATCTCAATAGAATCTGTCTAAAATCAAGAAATTATAATTTTTTGTGGCATGAACCAGCAACAACTTTCAGTACACATGTACTTAAATGATACAATACATTTGAATGATTGAAGTGATAGGTGCTTTAGTGAAATTATGATTATGCTGTATATTGTATTTAGAAACAATTGTCTAAATTTAGCATAACAGGGACATAAGTAGTAATCAGTGGTCATAATGTTTTTTCTCCAGTTCAAACACAGTAACATACTTTCCATATGGACTTTTATTATAGTTATTACAGTAAGAGATTGATTTTTTCCATCAGTATAATACAGTCAAACATGGCTCTACAACAACCTCTTTTCAGGGACCACTCATCAACAAAGCCTCTTTAATTATAACACAAAGGAAATCTGAACACTGAAGCAAATTATTGCACATAAAAGATACAAGCAACTTGGTGGCAGGAAAATGTCCATTATCGTGCAATAGTTCAAAATGTCAATATTTAGCTTAGAATGATATGGCCATCTTGTATGTCTTGAATCATTAACCTTTCTTTCCCAACTAAAATCTGCACTACAGGTCACTAGCTTAATATTTCCATCTACATATCAAAAACATCACACTTAATTCTTAATAGCAGCCTTAAAAGTAATCCTAAATGTTCTTATTTAAATTGAATAGTTGAAAGGTTAAACTATGGTCCCTATGAGCCCTTAGAGTGCCACCTTGATTTGATACCTGAGTATTGACATTGGCCACACGAGAAGTTATTTCCAAGTTTTGTCAGGGATGTTTCGACAGAGATGCGGGAAAAGATGCCTGTTTGGAGAGGCCAGCAACTATCCAACAGGTGGTGGATTTTGTAAGGCACTACCAGTATGTTACCAAGGCAGTTGAAGGTCAGGGGCCAAAAGAAAATGACATATCAATAAATGCCGTACCAGTAGCGGAGACCACGAGAATAGACCGACTGGAACAGGCCATGGAAAACCAAACTAGTCAACTTGAAGCCAGTTTCGCTGTGAAGGACAAACCATTGAGAGAACTTCCAAACGCAGGCCAAGGCAGACCCTCATTTAACTGTTTTTTTTGCAAAGCACTTGGACATATTAAGAGAAATTGCCGAAAATTTAAACAATATATGATGTCCAAGAATTGGGGGGAATCGGAAAACAGCCAACAGAGAGGTCCTTTGAACTGTGAGGGGCCGGAATGTAGGCCATTTTCTGATAGGCAAGATAGTACCACCTATTAGGGGTATACAACAGCAGGACAAAATCGGACATTCCATCACAACCAAGAAGTCACAGTGAAGTGACCTGAACACAGCAAACACTGAGGAGACTATTTCAATTCATATGGTGAGGGCAGGGTCTTCTTATGTTAATGTAAAGATAGGTGGACTCTAGGTAAGGGCACGCATAGATTCTGGTGCAGAAGTGACGATAGTCTCATCATCTGCGTATGATAGATTAGGGAACAAGCCTTGAAAAGTCAAGAACCTTAACATGCAGTTGACTGACAAGAAGTCGGCGATGAAGGAATTTTTGATGAAACCACTCGATCTACAACTAGGCCACACAGCGTTCAGAGAACAAGTGTATGTAGCACCAATCCATGATGAAATAGTGTTGGGACATGACCTATTACATCACTTAAAAGATGTCCTAGACTTACACTTGAACTGCTTACGAATTGAGGGAGAAAGCATTCCATTGGTGACGAGTCAGAAAGATACCCAACCCTACGTGGCTATGGTAACTCTCCTAAAACGGACAGTGATACCGCCTAATTCAGTGGTATGCACTGTGTGCAAGTTGCAACATAGTTTGGGAAAATACTGTACAGAACCAGTAGAGGGGTTACAGCGCCTAATGCCCAAATCAATACATGCTTTAGGTGAAGACCAAATGGTGTGTTTAGTTAACCCCTCAAACAATTTTCAGACACTAAAGAAGGGACAGTTAGTAGGCAATGCTTTGGAGGTGATATCCATATTTGACAGTGAGGGGGAAAACGTTAAGAAAAGAAAAATGGCCCGGATGGGTCAGAGAAAAAAACAAACCAAGGAGCTGACCCACCAGTTTGCTTGGCCGGCTTAACTGAGGATAGGGAAGGCACAAATGCCACATTACCAACATCAGTGCCTGAACACTTGCGATCAATGGTGATGGCCTCAACCAATAATTTGAACAAGGAACAGTCAACAGCTCTTTGTCAACTCATCAGCAACTACGGTGATGTTTTTGCAAAAGACGAATTCGATTTGGGCAATTTTAATGAGATGGAACATGCAATAGATACTGGGGAGGCTAAGCCTATCAAGCAATGGATCAGGAGGACACCTGCATGTTTTGCAGGTGAAGAAGCGGCACACCTCGAGAAGATATTGTAGGCAGGAGTCATACTGGAGAGTACTTCCGAATGGACTTCCGTGCCGTTTTTTTATTCTGAAGCGGGATAGTACAGTGCGCTGGTGCATTGACTATATGGCCCTCAATAACGTTACAGTCAACGACACATTCCCGCTCCCTCTGGTAGAGGACTGTTTAGATGCCCTTACGGGGAACGTATGGTTTTCTAAACAGGACGCCAATGCGGCATATTCGCAGATGGGCATTAAACCAGAGGATAGGAAAAAGACAGCATTCATCACCAGGTACGGTCTATTTGAACATGTACAGATGGGGTTTGGTCTAACAAATGCACCAGCCACTTACTCGCGTGTGGTCAACCTGGTTCTCCGAGGACTGACCTGGAAGACCGTCTTGGCATTTCTGAATGATATCCTGGTGATGGGCAAGACCTTTGGAGAACACTTAAAAACTTAGAAGAGGCATTTAAGCGCTTCAGGGAACATGGATTGAAGCTGAAACCCCAGAAATGCTGATTTTTCCAGACAGAGGTGGAATTCTTGGAAAGAACGGTCAATGGGAAATAGTTGTCCATGACTGAGAAAAATATACAATCAGTTACCAACTGGGCAGTCCTGAACTGTTCCAAGGAGGTGGAAAGGTTCCTATGTGTTGTAAATTATGTGACTTGGTCTTTGATTTTTTCATGCCATTTGTCAATTGCCATAGTCATTCTGATGATTCTGAAAGTGTCTGTGTTGAGTCTTTCATCCTTGTTGTTGTTCAGCATATATTAGATTGTGTTCATCACGCTCTCCGTTCTTGTCTTCATTTAATATTGATCTTTGGCCAATGCTATATGTTTGGTTCTTGGCCTTTGACAGACATTGCAATTCACAGACAGATATGTCACTCAGATTGTCTCACCACATACAGATATGAAGTCTTGAAGAGGATGGACTGGCAATGTCAATGTAATTCACATAGTACAAATTTCGTACAAGGAAAATTTAGATGCAATAATACTAACCATAGATATTTATTAAAGACAACCATATTGTTGAGGTTTACCAATAACATACAGAATCACTATTTTCTCCTGAACACCAATCCAGATGATTCTGTTTCACTTATTGGTTTTGGTCTTAAACACTATTAACAGGTTTGTTACAGGATGTACATTAGCAATTCAGAAGCTTATTTATCCAATTTGTAACCAGACAAACGTCAAATTTACTCTTTCATAAGCATGTTTATGATTCCAAATATGATACTAGTACTAACTCCTAAAAGAAGCTAGAGTACTTACAAGTTCTCTGCCTATAACCTTGTAATACTGGAAATGACCACATGACCCTTAATCGCAACCTTAAAAGTAAACCTTAATACCTTGAACCTTAATTGAGACCCTGAACCTAAAATAATTTATGAAAAGTTGAAGAGCTGTTGATTGTTGATAAATAATCTAAGACCTTGTAACTGCCTATTTATAACAAGCAGATTGAGCAGTTTCACTCCTCAATATTCCTAAGGGAAACAGAGTTTGCATTGAACATGACCTTATTTAAATTGAATAGTTTAAAGGATTTCTCCTTTATGCAAGAATAAGATATATGCAGTATTTGGTAAATTTTAATGAAATTTTGATGCCAAAATAAGTTCCGAAAAGATCCTTAACCTAAGCCCCTGATATGGAATTTCAGTATAAAATAGTTCTGAAATGATCCACTAAACCTACCACATACTTAATTGAAAAAAGTTCCAAAAATTTCCTGAAATGCACCTTAATATGCCATTTTGAGTAAAAATAGGTTCCGAAAAGTTCCTTAAACCTACCTTAAACCTTAATGTTTGACATTTTCTATACACAAATAATTTACACTAACTGTCCTTAAATAAATGAAATCCTAAGTGAGGTTATATGCAACTTGAAATTTTGTAGCATTATGTGCTGAGTTCCAAAAGGTCCTCAAACCTCAGTAATATATTCAATGCACCTTCATTTAACCAACTTAGAATGAAATTTGGAATAGGGTCTGGCCGAAACGTTGCCATATGATGCAAGTCCAGAATACCCTTAAATGACACCTTAGTAACATACACCAAATTTGTCACCACGAACATACTTCTAACATCTCTGCCCAATTTATATAAAATGTCAGATTAGGTTTCAGATAAATAGACTTCTAAATAGTTTTTATTACTGTGTTTAATATTTCCAGATTTTTTGATACCATTACACAAAATTATTATAAATCATACAATCCAAAAGGGGAACATATAAGTAAAGTATAAACATATGGATGTCTTTAATAAAAATCTATGGTTAGTATTATTGCATCGAAATTTTCCTTGTACGAAATTTCTCCTATGTAAATTACAGTCACATTGACAGTCCACCCTCTTCAATACTTCATATCTTTAGGTGGTGAGACAATCTGAGTGACAGATCTGTTTGTGAATTGCAATGTCTGACAAAGATCAAGAACCAAACATACAGAAATGGCAAAATATCAATGTTAAATGTAGACAAGAAAGAAGAGAGTGAGGAACACAATCAAATATATGCTCAACAACAACAAGGATAAAAGACTCAACACAGATACTTTCAGAATCATCAGAATGACTATGGCAATAAACAAATGACATGAACAAATCAAAGACCAAGTCAAAGCACAAAATTAAAGAATACTATACTGACACCGAAAAGAAACTGTGCACTGACTTAGAAATAAAGTTTGTAACCATTTAGATAAAACATATAGGCAAACATGATGCATTATTGTTAAATTAAATTTAGGTCATTCTCGGTATAATGTTAATGCTTGAATGACGTAGGGGTGAAAAGTAAAAGTTGCACCACTTCATCAAAAATATCAATGATCTGACTGCTGCCTTAATTTACGAGTGGAATGCCATCCCCGACGACGTGGTAAGACGTTACGTCAGGTCAATGCGGTCAAGAATACTTGCGTTGATTCATAGGAGGACATAACAGATACTGATATCAGAGGGCAAACACACATTTAAAATAAAAAGAAAAGGATAGCTGACTTAGAATTTTACTTTTGTGAGCTCCTGCTTGAAGTGTACCAAGTCAGGGGCCTCGGCAATGATTGCCGGTAAAGAATTCCACGAGCGAATGGTGCGAGGGAAGAAACTGAATTTTAAGTTGTCGGTCCTGGATGCAAGTTGTCTAAGTTTGGTAGAGTGTTGTGACCTCGTACGTGTAGATGCAGGTATTAAGTATAAAGTTGACTTGATGTCCACCAGATCTTTCAAGATTCTGTACATCATGATGAGCTGGATCTTGGTGCGTTTTGACTCTAATGACTCCCAGCCAAGTTCATTGAGCATTTCTGTAACGCTGCTGGTGTTCCTGTACCAGTTGCTAGTGTACCGAGCAACTCTACATTGCACCATCACCAGCTTTGATATGTACTGTTTGGTGTAGGGGTTCCAGACCGAAGCGCAGTACTAGACAATGCTTCACACCAAGCTCTAGACCTTGTGGTTTAGGACAAGAAGATTTTCAAAGTTAACACTTTAAAAATCTATTTTTAGCTCCTGTGACCTACTTATGCAACAGACCGGAACTATTCATATAACTTCGAATGAGCACAGCCTAAGGATCATTCCTGTGAAGTTTGGTCAAAAAGAGTGATTTAGGAGGAGATGTTGTTTATAGTTTCCACTATATACATATAGGGAACAGGTCCCGCCCCCTGGCAGCAAGGTTTTTTGACGGAACTTAGTAATTTATGCAATCTTGTAAGAGGGCCACTAGACAATGCTACACACCAAATATCAAAGATCTAGACCTTAGGGTTTTGGACAAGAACAATTTCAAATTTTACACTTTTAAAATCTATTTATGCTCCTGTGACCTAATTATGCAGAGGGACCGGAATGACTTATGCAACTTTGAAAGAGGCCCACCCAAGGATCATTCCTGTGAAATTTGGACAAAATCCATTCTGTGGTACATGTATGGGTAGAGATGTTGTTTCAAGAAAATGTTGATGCACGACGCACAATTCAAGATGCACGACAATGGACATCAAAGGATCCAAAAGGCTCACCATGAATGGTACAATTTGATAAGTGCGTACAACAAGCAAGTATAACATAGACTAATTAGACACAAAAAATCTGATAAACACAAAATTTTAAGCAAATTGTCATACAATTTTGAATATAAGATGATATTCATTTGTCCCAGATTCCCGAAAAAATACATTATGTGTTAATTTGTGTGCAAACAAATCACTACATCTATAACAAGCAAGCAAACCCACAATCCAACTTTCAGCAGCCCCAGGCCTTCAGTCATCACAGCACTTTGATCATATATCAGCATTTCAGGACCACTGCCCTTATCTTTAAAATGAGTTCATACACAGATATCATAATACCTGTAGTAATGAACCATGCATGAATAAAAAAAGAAGATCTCTGTTACAATGACCCAAAACAAGTTTTAATATCAAACTTCAATACATTTGCTAATCATGTGCATACAACATACATCAACCAAGCTCCCCACAGTGGTTATCTCCCTTATCAGCTAAATAACATGTCATGACCAGAACATTCTTCCTGATACGGAAAGAATCTTCTATTTATGGACTCATATCAAACTCTTCTATTTATGGACTCATATCAAATCTTCTATTTATGGACTCATATCAAACGACACACTGAAGGACCATTCCCTGCTTTCCAATTAAACTGTGTTAATTAAGAGACCACTTTGTTGTACAAAGATTAATATTATCATAATCCAAAATGGATCTTTCTTATCAAGTAAAATTCATTCATGTGTGCATGCAAAATATAGGACATTTAACTGTACCGAATATACTTGCTGTCGCACGGTTATGTATGTCATTATGATCATCACAATCTCATTTAGGTAACATTTTTCTCAATACTTTATACATCCACACCAGCTCTGACAACAAAAGACAAGCAATACCCCCAGGGCCTTCAGAGAGGGATTAATGGCCCAACAGGATGGATAATAGGACTATGAACCAGAATGTTTTACGGACAACGAGTAAGACAACTTCTGCATGATGGTCACTTGTCAGTGGGAAGACATGTAAGAGTATTAAGTATTGTGAGTATATACATAATAAACTGTAACTAAACTGTACCAGGTATAAATGAACTGGCAATATAACAGCATTATCTTCGGTTTATACATTATTTCAAATTATTAATCACCTATCAGGGGTGTGTGTAGCTGGGCCATTTTTCAGACTTTCTATGGAGGGGTCCACTTTTGGTCATATTTGTTTTTCAATTTTTAACTTATCGCTGGCAATGCCCATGCTTATCACAACTAATATTCTTTTATAGCTAATATTACCATGTAGAGCACAGGACAGTATTTCAAACAAGCCATAAAAACTAGCTCAGGTGAGTCAAAATAATTTAAGTATCTAACTCTGCTAACTGAAAAATATGGAAAATTCTAACCATATTCACACAATTGAAATAATCTGAATGACATGTTGACTTGTAACCTTTACTGTAGCAGACTTTGGTCAATGCACTCTGTCAGACAGTCCGCCTACAGAAATGGTCTTTACTCAATATACGGAATCACATAACTACATGTATTATGCATTATATAGCATATCTTATATAATTCCATTGAAAAATAACTCTTTTCTATTCATGCATGTTTCTATGTAGTTTGATGGAAGAAAGCCAGACAGAAAAAATAACCTATTCTCACCAAATATAATTCTCTCATACAATTTCTGACGTTTCTAAAATTCATCCAATCAGACTGAGGCTTTTTTGTCAAAGCATAGAGCAAATGTATATTACTTAAAACACTTTCAAATGCGCTGGTATATACACAAAATTTGAAATGAATTACAGCACCTTGATTTTGCTTTCTGTAAGTTACACTGTCTTCCATGCATTAATAACCTACCACAGAAACCAGTCAATGCAACAACAAAACCACATCTATAAACTGACCAATTAATGGGACTAAATCACCTTCCTGGACCATTCAACATGTTACTCAACCAACATTTCTCTAACACCACAAACACCAACCAAGGATACTAATGAAAACTTCAAATGATGATAAAATAATATGAATGAATAAAATTGTAGTAGAGAATACAACTTACTTTTTTTTATTGCTATTACTACTCCAGTCAATCAATCTTTCTACTTCTAAACGATGATGATGATTTTGATGTTTTTTGTTAACTAATGATATTAACAGGTACAAACAATAATGATCAACATGGAAGAAATAGGCAATGATTTGTACTGCATACATCATGACTTCTCCCAACTAATTTCACTGGACAGACTGAACATAATAGGCAAATGACAAAATTTAGGAAAAATGAAGTGAATAGAGTCACTTATCTGTGTGATTCTGTTCTATTCTATAGTGTCTTTTCCATGTTCTGATGACTTCTACCATGATTACTGCTCCAATGGTGCAAGGTTACTTCCATGATACTGGATTTCAATCACTGTCATCTACAAGGCAAGAAATTAATTTTTATTTGCAGTATTATAATGTATTGAATATGTCATTATATTGAATTTGACCAATGAAGCAATGTGCATATTTGATCCCACTGCCTGGATTTGTGTTGTTAAACAAATATTCTGTTGTAATGAGATTTAACTGTATATTATCAATAATTCAATGCCAGTGTAGTAGGGCTGCAATGATGCAGAGTCTGTTGTCTCTCAGTTTAGTTCAGTTTTTTCGGTTCGGTTACATAAATATATGAAATACATAAAATTCTCAATAACTGGTACTTTACTGACTTGTAAAGAAGGAACTTGAAATACATACATTATAGATCTTAAGTTCTTAAATGAATAACGCCAATCAAAAAAAAATTTGAATGTTCATTTTTCTTTCTGCTAGATTAAATTGTGCTGTTCAATCCCACTGAGGAGCATGCTAGTTTTTCCCCTGAGTTTTACCATAACAGTGAAGTAAATCAAGGGGTAAAGGTGCGCCCAATGTGGGGCTCGGATCCATGACCCCCTAACACTAGCATGGCGCTCTACTCACCGAGCTAAGGGGCGGCCATCTAAGCCCACACCACTACACTTGACCTCCCCCTTCCGGCATTTGAGGCTCAACCACCATGGGCCGTCAAACACCACTGCCACCATAGAAGTAAATCAAGGGGAAAAAGTGTGCCCAATGTGGGGCTCAAACCCATGACCCTGTAACACTAGTATGGCACTCTACCGACTGAGCTAACTGGGTGGCCATCTCATCCCACACCACTACAACAGCACCAAATACAGATAAAATGATATTCATATTCTTTGTCTGAAGTGTTACAACATCAGGCAATATCTTTCCTGACGAATACGCACAAGAACATAATTATGTTTATACCTAATCAGCATATGCAGACCACCAAATTTCTTGACTTGGTCACAGAAAATGGACACTATCCTATCTGGGACCATTAACATCCAGAATATTACACAGCGAATGAGAACATAAAACACATATATCCTAAATAAAACCATAATTCAATCCAAAGTCCAATTTCGTCCATTTAATCCAGTCGTAAACATCGCAAAACACATGCAAAATTTCCATCCGCTATGAAATAAGGCACATGTTTCCACAACACATTACAGTCAGCTACAAAAATCCGTGATTTTAAGGTCACTTATTATGATGACCCTAGAATCTAAAGTTACGAAAAGTGTTCCGAGTTTTTTCGCCAGTATTCGACAAAGATAATTATTACACAAACTGTCTACACACCGAGCTTCTCGTGCATTTCCGTTTCACGGTAAGAAAACACGCCCGAGGGATTAATTCTTTAAACTGAAAGCACGAAAAGGTCTCCGTTATACTGTGTGTACAATTACGCCAGATTGTCGTGTACTACACGGATTACGTCCATATTTTAAAATATCCAACACCTATCGCTGTTATCAGGGCCGTAAATTACATGGAGGCATGTAGGCAGTTGCCTCCTATTGCGGGCTGAAAAAAAAATCATTTTTTGTCTAAAAAGGGTCCAACAATTTTTTTGCCTCGCTCCGCTAGGCGGGGTGCCTCCACTTCCATGGAGGGCAATTTACGGCCCTGTGTTATCTTTTTGTTATTTATAGTTTCCCTTTCAACTCGACCACCTCCGATAAACAAGACATAAGACAACATAAATTTCAAATTACTGTTTAATTTGTGATTTATGGGTAGCACTTGGGCAACCGACTACTTTGTGAGTGACCGAGTAACGTTGTCAAAATTTCATAATTAACGTTAAAGAAAAAAACAGGTATTAATGTGTCGGCTGTCGTAAGCTTTTCAAACCTAAACGCTTGCATGAAAATCTCGTGCCACAAGCACCTACTAGCGACACCTATTGGAGATATTCTAAGGGAAATCAATTATCTCCTAATTCATTACATTCAAACGGAGAAAAATACATGAAACATAGGACTTTGCATCTGCATCATTTATACATTTATAAAGGCAATAATTATGTAAATGCAGAGCGATAGGCTTAATACAAAATACACCAATTACCAATTCAGATTAACAAAGACCTACTTATCGAGGTCCCTTTAAAGGCATGCTACTCAACGGATAGTAATGATATGAAACTAAGTACTTAAGGTATTGATTATATCTATTACTTCATACTCAGAAATGCCGAAACCTTTAACCGTCCGTCTGTCCGTACGGCTTGAGAAATATGCCATACACGGCTTATTATGCGGTAAAAAACGATACATATGCCACTTTCAATGAACATTTCTCGCCTGCTTTTTAAAATGTAGAATTGAAATATCGTCACCATGGTACCAAGTTATGAACTGTTTGTCCTTCTGTCTGTCCGTGTCACACGAAAACTCCGTCTGGATCGGTTAAATTTCGCTTGCTATATATACATGTTTTGGTCAGAAAAATGTCTGGAAATTGCATCTAATTCAATTAACTATTACGAAGCTATTGCTGTCATTTAATCAGGCTGATAGCGTGGTCCGAGTGAAGTCGAACAACGCTACTGCTAATCAAACTGAAGATATTACCGTCGGATCATTTCGGCTATTATTAATATACATATACTTCGGAAGAAACGTGGCGGGAAAGTAGTTCCGATATGGCTGCCAAAATGAATGTATCTAGTCTCTGTGGAAAGTATGGCAGAGATAATTTAAATATTAGAGTACAAGGCACACGCAACATCAAAGATAATGCCAAAACCTACTATGATGAGGAACGGTATCCCGATACGTCATTTTAAGACTCAATGAGGAAGTGTCGTCTAGTTGAACAAAGGTTCTTTTGGCGAAAAATGAACTCGGATGTATCAGGACGTTTCACATTGTGAAAACATTTAAAACGCTGCAAGAAATCGTCCGTATTGTAATTTCAGATTGGATGACTTTGAGATTTCGCTCAACAATACAAGAAATTAAAATTCCCTTCTAGTTGAAGAAGGAACAAAAGTGGTGTTTGCGCAACATGTTTAATCTTCATGATACAGTTGCTGTTTTACCGACATGCTTTGAAGAAAGTTTTATATCTAGCTGTTGCCTTGCTTAATGCAAGTAAAAACTTCTATGCCGGAGCCAACAATTGTTTTAGTTGTTAGGCATTCTCCGTTAAATTCTGAAACATGTATGAAAGACCAAGTTGTCAATTATGATTCGTAGAATTGTACGAGGTGTCCCGATTTGAGATAAATAACGTGTACGACTGCCTCAGTAGCGTAGCTTAAAACAAACCACTCGATACATTACGTGGTATTATAAACATCTTAACCTATTGCATGATGCATGGTAATCTGAATATTTTAACATGGAAAGTTCCCGGTTTACTTTTAATCTGTAGTTATTTTTGTGACGTTTAAAAGGATAAAATATAGATTTCTGTGGAACTTCAGAACACTGTCTGTATAGTGACACAGTGTATATGCTTAATGTTATAGTCTCAGACTGGCTGTATCGTCACACAATGAATATGTTTAATGCTATAATCTCACACTGGCTGTATCGCCACACAGTGTACAAAATGTATATGTTTAATGCTATAGTCTCACACTGGCTGTATCGCCACACAGTGTATATGTTTAATGCTATAGTCTCACACTGGCTGTATCGCCACACAGTGTATATGTTTAATGCTATAGTCTCACACTGGCTGTATCGCCACACAGTGTATATGTTTAATGCTATAGTCTCACACTGGCTGTATCGCCACACAGTGTATATGTTTAATGCTATAGTCTCACACTGGCTGTATCGCCACACAGTGTATATGTTTAATGCTATAGTCTCACACTGGCTGTATCGCCACACAGTGTATATGTTTAATGCTATAGTCTCACACTGGCTGTATCGCCACACAGTGTATATGTTTAATGCTATAGTCTCACACTGGCTGTGTCGTGACACTGTGTATATGTTTAATGCTATAGTCTCACACTGGCTGTATCGCCACACAGTGTATATGTTTAATGCTATAGTGTCACACTGGCTGTATCGTTACACTGTGTATATGTTTAATGTTATAGTCTCACACTGGCTGTATCGCCACACAGTGTATATGTTTAATGCTATAGTCTCACACTGGCTGTATCGTGACACTGTGTATACGTTTAATCTTATAGTCTCAGACTGGCTGTATAGTGACACTGTGTATATGTTTAATGCTATTGTCTCAGACTGGTTGTATCGTGACACTGTGTATATGTTTAATGCTATTGTCTCAGACTGGTTGTATCGTGACACTGTGTATATGTTTAATGCTATAGTCTCAGACTGGCTGTATAGTGAAACTGTGTACATTTGTATATGTTTCATGCTATAGTCTCAGACTGGTTGTATCGTGACAATGTGTATATGTTTAGTGCTATAGTCTCAGACTGGCTGTATAGTGACACTGTGTAAATGTTTAGTGCTATAGTCTCAAACTGTGTATATGTTTAATGCTATAGTCATATACATATACACAGTGTCACTATATAACCAGTCTTAGGCTATAGGCGGTAATGATGCTTAAGTATCGGGGACACCAAATATTTTGGTGAAAATAGACAGTTCCGAACACGTTTAGCCATCCTTTCGGAAAATACCGGTCGCTTTGTGCTAGTCTCAAAGAGAGATCAAATATTAAAGCACAACTATTGGAAAGGAACTTTACTACGACGTTAGTATAGGTGATACTTTTGTATAACACTTTAATTGTTTATAAGACATATCTCTTGACTAGATATTAGTTTGTCTGTGGAAATATAACGAAGTTAAAATACTAATATCACATCCAAATTAAACTGAAACATTCCTTACTTATAATATTTCTTAATATTCGTCTAAGAGGAGAAACAAGAACTCGTCAGTCAACCAATACAATATACTTTTTCATAATGTTAGTTAATTGAAAATGATCATATCATTTATATCCTCCTTCATACATTTTCGTACATATACCCGCTTCTTAACAACTGCATTTGTCACTCAATTCTATTCCATACACTTTTCAGATAGCTTGTGCTTTTCTTGAAACATTCTTGATTTTACAGACGTGAATGGTCGTCGATGTAATTCATGGCAATAAGACGAGCTTATCATATAGCTATACACACAAATATAATTGATTAAGAAGCCACTAACTAATCATTTAAAGCACATTATAAACAATTAAGTATATAATAACACATGTAGAGTTAGGTGGGGCAAAATGCCCATATGAGGTAAAAGGCCTACTCGTAAAAATTCTGACATCGTTAGATTTGCTGTGCCGCGCGATATTCTTTTTGTGACGTCTTACGCAGATGTGAATACCGTGAACAATTTTAATGTCTTCAAAGATAAGTTTTTAATTATCATTTTACACTATTTTGTGTTAACGCTGATTTGTTGATATTTTAGTATTGCCTCGATTTTTGCCATTCGTGCGTTTGTTTGACGGTTATAATTTATGATTAGTTGTGTCTTATCCAATGTAATATACACTACTTTGAACAATAATCACTTGTAAGAGATAGATAATTAAACTTCGTATGTATACATATCTCAGGGATCATTATAATTTGCTACCTTGCATAAAGATAATCAATAGTTGACTTAGCAATATCAACGTTGACACGTTAGGACAAATATGACGCCAGAATTGCAGATGAATGGCAAACCAATCTGCCAATGTAAGATAATGAACACGAATGGCAAGGCCGGTATAAAATATTGTGATCTTTGGATATGTGATACAACCGTCAAAACTTGGAAATAATGGTCATCCATTTTTGTGTGTTATCCTTTGTGTTGATGTACTCTGGCATGTTTCATTTTTTTCTAATGCTAAATGCCATCATTGTGCATTATAAAAGTTAATCCGAAATAAATCTAAATCTAAACCATATAGCGATTTGTAGCCTTGGAACTGAAAGCTATGTCACAATGATAAGTACGCAATAAAAAGAGAAATGGAAGATTGCTTAATAAAAATCAAACTGGCCAACTTAATTAATGTGTGTCCATTCTACGACAGACATGTTTCTGAAAGGTCAGCAGCCTTCTCATAATCTTTGGTTTGAATCAAGTTCTTTCCCCTAATTAATGCATTATCTATGATGCCTTTTGTAATTATGGATCGCAAAACCTACATAAACTGAGCTCTTCAAATATTTGAGTTGATGTAGATTTGGCAGATGTAATAAGAACTATTAATGCAGTCAGTATTCAGACAGACAGTAATCTGTTAGGTATGTTACTGAAATATATGTCTAGACACTTCATTTCCATGGTTCATTGACTACCGTTTCCAATATGAGATGCCATATGTACAGAAACGCGAAACAACCGAAACATCATATCTAATTCATATAATTATATTATTGCCTTTGTTGGAATTTATATTTTTCATAATCATATGATATTCCGACATTTGATTAAGCACACACACAAGTAAAATGTCGATTTCGTTACAAACAATATGTAATACCAAATTCGGCAGATAACAACGTTGTAAAGAAAACGTATAAAAAAGAGACAATCCTGTCGTTTCAAAACAGCTACGCGTATTGTATTAAGCGTATTTAAAGAACCAGTTCATAGTCTTAATTATTTTATTGATGGATGAAGCCAAGAAGTGAAAAGTAGATAAGATGAGAACTGACATATGAAATACTTGAAACACGACGATAGTCACACAACACGAAGAGTAATAAATGACCTTAGTTACGTCATACGTTTTCTGTATGAGATAACAGGCAACCATTGGTCAATCATACGTTATTGTACTTGATCTCACCATGACAAGCTACACTTGATCTCACCATGACAAGCTAAACTTGATCTCACCATAACAAGCTACACTTGATCTCACCATGACAAGCTAAACTTGATCTCACCATGACAAGCTAAACTTGATCTCACTATAACAAGCTACACTTGATCTCACCATGACAAGCTACACTTGATCTCACCATGACAAGCTAAACTTGATCTCACCATAACAAGCTACACTTGATCTCACCATGACAAGCTAAACTTGATCTCACCATAACAAGCTACACTTGATCTCACCATGACAAGCTACACTTGATCTCACCATGACAAGCTACACTTGATCTCACCATGACAAGCTAAACTTGATCTCACCATAACAAGCTACACTTGGTCGTAACTGTACCTTCAGTTTAAAAGCTAAGGTGAGACTTGGATTGAGTTATTTTCATGTACTCAACATTAATTGGCCATATAAAGAGTATGGTATCTGGAAATTTACAGTGGCTAAACTACAAAGTACATGCATATCACTGTCAAGAGCCATAACACAATTCTGTAGTTTCTCTTAAACTCACACACGATAGCATAAAAGCTACTCACATATCAATTTAATAAGTTCAATACATATTATATGTCTACAAACCGAAAAGAATATTATTTTGAAATAATCAAAAGTTTCATCCATGTTTTAATTCTATCTGTAATTTCCAATGCAAATACATGTACATTTGTACTATGTAATGACATCTTGTTGCTATATATTCTACGACCTCCAACTATATTCGTTACAACGAAATGCATTTGGTTTTTGTAACATATTGATGGCGATCCCTTTTACTTAATGTAATAGTGTCGTTATGTTATAATTAAAAGTAATTTGAGCGCTGATATATCTTTATTATTTATGTATATAAATTGTGTATGATGACACGTTTAGTTATAAAGCTGTATTATTTCATTTAACACAAAGATTGTTCTTGTAGCAATTCTATGTTGAGTAACACTTGCATTTTGTCTTAATGAAAGTTATATCATTAATACATCATTACCTTGTACGTAGCTCATAGTTACCTTGTTTTCACAGAACGACAAGAACAAACAATACTACTGTACCTTTCGTATTATACAGTTGTAAAGTATACTCGAATTGATGTTAACTTCCGTCGGCGATCAGTTAGGTATATAGATTTATTTGTCATAAAATGTACAAATCACATGGGATCAGAATTTTTGAAACACTCATAAAACCATGACATATATATTATACGAAGAGGATAACACAAACAGGTTAATCAATCACATTGTGGTCCTTGACAATAAACATGTAGTGACATGTATAAATGATAGGCGATAAAGTACTCAACGACCAATTTGGATAACTTATCGCACATCAGGTTTTGTTAGATGCTTGTCGAACAAGTTATTAAATTGATTAAGGGAACGCAACATGCAAACGACAATAGATATTGTGACTTTGTCGAGATCATAAGTATTTCACCATTTGACTCGTCCACATTTATTAATGTACTTCAATTACCCTCTGAGTGCTCGGAGTTCGTCAACCGTCTTTTACACTTTATACACTAGCGTCTGTCAAACCTTTACTATCTCAAAAACGTCAATCAACTCTTATCATTATTCACTTCTTAATTAATTGTCATTAAAAACTCAATATGGTCAATAACTAACAATACAGATTTACATTATTCAATCAATTCGGCAGACGATATTCCAATATTTAGTCCGATGTCGACAGTGAACAGATTGTCACAGTAGGTTCACTAATAATAGCATTAGAGTAGCTTGTACAACACGCAGGTGTTATTATTCAATTAATGAGACCTCACCATGGAGCGAGTACATTTAGCAATATAACTTACTTTTAATTGCAGTTTCTATAATATTATTCCAGAATGCAGTTTGTTATATAGTATTAAAATACCATTTTTTTGGCGTTCCCGCATGTGTAAACGCCGATCAGAACGCACACATTGAAGGCATTTTATGAGGCGCAATGTGAAATAAGTAAGGGAACAGAACAGGGGTGCAAGGAATGGCCTGGCCGATCATAAGGGATAACTAAGAAGAATTAAAAAGGACAAACGAGGGGGTGTTAATGGATGGACTACATCACAGGACAAGTCAAATTGCACAGGGCGAAAGGAAAATACATAAAAAAAAACAAATAGAAATAATAACTATTAAGTGATTTACAGCCTTGGAACTGTCAGTGTATGAGGATCATAACCTTTAAGAACTTTTTGATTTGTCGAGCAAACACAAACTGGAAGAGCATAATTATGTCTAAAGAACTGATAGGCCTACAGTTTGTTAATCACATCACCGTCAAATTCTTGATATGATTTTTTCCAATTAAACGGTGCTGGCATCTGACAAGAAAGTGGACTGCTGTATTAAACTTATAATAAAGGATATTCAGTATGAGATCATTGAATACTGACTTTATGAAACAAGAAACGACTACTCGGTTCAATTTAAAATGTCACAAAACACACATGTCACAGTCCACTGTTATATAACAGGACCGTATTCGAAGTCATTAGTTAATGGGCTTTAACTGCAGGCTGTCAGAGCGACCTGATTTGTAATCGTAGGCCCTACTTGGTGCATGCATTAACATAATAGATATTAGTAGGCCTGCAATGTATTTGTATATAATGGAGGTCAACATCGACTAGATACCAACCACCGTTTTGATGTCTGAACCCACGTCTTAACACGTCTGTATCTTTTAGAACTAGGCCTATATTAGGCCTATAGGCCTATGTCAGGAATAAATCCGCACTGATGTTTATGGCCACGCACTATAAACAGTTGAAGACGGAAGTCAAATAATCTTTTTGGTAGCAAATTAGAAGGCATAGGCCTATAGTACTTAGCTTATGGAAAAACATTAGTTTTCGTTGGTCAATTTGAGCCATTAAGGGACGCCATCAAAGCATTGCTAAATCACTGTCTGTTCTGGTTCGACTTGGTAGGTGCTGGGTCGAGTTAGCCGCGAGTTTCATGAATCTTTCGATGTTTTATATGTCTGTGACTCTTAGGTCATTCCACAACTCAGCACCGTATGTTGCTGCCGGAATGGATACCCGCTCTATAACCGACGCTAGCGTTAGAGGATTCAAATCACCTGGCTTGCTGTCTATTGTCAACAATTAATGTAGGCCTAATGATGAGCGAGCTTTGAGGAGTCTGGCTTCAAATGCAGTTGAACATTTCATTGAACGGTGTATTGCGTGAACACATCCGAGTTAATGTCCTTTTTAACTTATAAAGAATCTACAAAATTCTAATTTCGGGAAAGTAGTCAAATAAATTATTTTTGTAAAATTTGTCAAGATTTGTGTGTGATGGTCCTCCATGGCTGCCATACAATGAAAAGCGTCTGCGTCATTGACGAGTTCCGGTAAAATGATGTTAAACAATGCGGAGACTTTCAGAGAAATGACTACCTGCACTATTAAATAAGGTGAGTTTGTTGGAAAATAAACAATTGAATAGTCTATTCCATTTAAGGCCGAACAAGTGATCATTTACAGCCTACTTGAATGTCAGAATTACTTTGCAATATGTTTTCGCGATCCCGCAACTCTCGTGTCAGAAATGCAAAATATAAAATTAATAACAGGGAGTTTTCTGGACATGTGTTTATTACATTTTATATTGTACACATATTTTAGGGTCTGTTTTGCTAAAAAATGACATTGTACATGGGTTGCGCCAGAAATAAACTAAGGAATGCCATCGAGGCCAAAAATCCCGGTTGGCCATTTTTATTCATGTTACTTTTTTCGCCAAATATTGCTTCCTAGAATGCTGCAGGACTTGTAACACTGCTGATGACAAAGAAACGGCTATCCCTATCCTTACGCAGATGGAAGTGATGGAATAAATTTGGCCAGTGAAATATTGCCATTCTTCTGCTGCTGGCCATATTCTGTACTTGAAATCAGTACACCTATATCTACAGTGTATGCACAATCTCCATGTGAGTATTTCAGATTCCATGTAGTGCATCGCAGTGACAGGTATTGGGCGAGATTGTCGACTGATCTTGTGATTGAGCAGGCCTTGATGCGGAGCATCAAAACTACAGGCGGAATGACTCCAGGAAAAGGACTATCTGAATGTCAACATGCGCAGTGGTTATTGTCAATGCCTTCCTTTGTCGAAGTGAACAATGCCAAGCAATTGTTTTGTGGTGAAGAATTCTACACAAGTCCACAGCACAAAGAGTTTGGCAAGTCATGCATTGAACGAGATTTTAAAGATTTTCTGTCTACATCCAACCACTCAGGACCAATAATGATTACGAAGGTACTAGCTCAAATATTATGGAGACATTCAATAATATTGAACTTTCGCCCAGCCCTTAAATTGTACTTATTGATTGAAATACAATGTTACTAACCTAAAATAGGCACATTAATAGTATGAAATGAATTTGAGTACAGTGTAACCTCCCTAAACCGGACTCCTTTGGGACCGGTTGAAAATTCCGGTTTACAGAGGTTTCCGGTTTATAGAGGGTTTTGTCATTTTGATGCCATTTCATACTCTTACCTAGGTTCAGGCATTATTTCATTGAAAAATTGCACATCTTTCAATTTTACATTGTAACCACATAATATTTCTTTAGTTAAGAAGAAAACATAACATGTAGTTATAACAAACATGACTGCCTTTATTTTAAAAATGAACAAGCAAACTTGAAGAAACTCATCGTTTACTTTGTTATGCATGAAATAAAATACATATATATGTCAAACAAGTACATGTATAATATTCTGAAAGATATTGCATCAATATTACTATATTGTCACCAATAACTGTTGCTAATACAGCACAAATGCTCAGTGCATGTTTTCCGCTAACATTTCTTGGGAGTAAGAAATGAGTCAAGTGTTGTCTGCTTCTTTGAATTACATTCTCATCGTACGTTTGAAACAAGCTACATTTGAGCGCCGCTGTACGATTTCCAACCACTTCTTTAAGTGACTTCAATTCCTGAACACGTCACACATGACGTCACCATGTACTGACAGTAAGCAAAATTTGCCGCATTTGGCAATATGAAAACAAAGTGTCCATATGGAGTAAATATTGTTTCCTGCTTGCAAATTATGACATCACATATGTTGCGTTTTCTTGAAATGACTTCACTTACAGAAGAGGTTGTAAATCCCATAGCAGCCCTCATTTGTATTTCAAACTCGATATTTCTCTCTTTGATCTTTAATAATTACCCATTTAGGACTACATATTCGATAATAATCCAATCATAAAGATAATCAACGGATTAATGGTCAATAAGTAGTGTAATTAATCGGTAATTTCCGTAACAATAAGTGATTTTCACACTTGCGTGCCACCGCCTATCAATGTAAATCAACCTGTCAAACTATTAATAATAACATCAGAACGGAATACACAAGGTGTCAACAACAGATTGTAAGTCAATTTATGATGACACGTGCTACCGATAGTCGTTCCGTTTTCGGAGGTGAAATTATATAGAAATGGAACCAAATTATGTTGAATTTTCGTCCGGTTTCCGGAGTTCAGAGGTTCCGGTTTTCAGAGTGTGTTAATACAATAGAAATAGAACCAAAAAAATCGGGACCGCAAAATAATTCCGGTTTCCGGAGTATTCCGGTTTTTAGAGGGTCAGGTTTTGGGAGGTTACACTGTATATAGTGAACATAGTAATAATTTACTATTGTTAGATATCTTTAGTAGATATATATATGCTTAAGAGAAGTCCTTGTCCATAAATTATAATTTGGCATTGTTAACATTCAGTGATTGTTTTTTGAAAATAATTTTACTGCCTGTGCCTTTTTCAGTTTGGTATATATGTGCGATAAGGGAATTTAGGGAAATAAGAACATTGTTATTTTACTTAAAAATGTTCAAACTGCTTGCCCTTAAAAATTCTTTGTTGCATTTTCATTTTTACTTTTGAAATCTTGGGCAAAATCAGGAAAAAATTGCCATATTAAAAATTTACGTTTGATTTAAAGCTTCAGATTTTGAAATCTGGGCATATATTTAAATCTTTTCTCCCTGGATGTGATTTGTCACCTGGTGACGTAATTTTTGTGTTGTCATATTATACTTTGGCACATGATTTCACTACTTACATGCCAATAACAATTAAACTGCCTGGTCAGAAATACCCGACCCTGTTCTACCTTTCTAGGAAAAAATTACTGTTCAGTGTGTTTTTAATAATCCAGCATTATCAGGAGGTAACAACAACAACCATTTACAAGTATCAAATCTGCAGACATCATACAACAGCATGAATGTGTCCTAAATGTTTTTCTTTCACTTCATATAAATGTTCCAGGAAAGTTATCATGTTATTATTATTACAGTTTTAAAAATTGATGTTTTGCAGAAAATCTACTACAGAAGTTGTGATTCATCTTTCAAATGACTACCTTATCAACTTGCTTGATGGTAATGAGTAAAGAGGAATCATGGTTTGGTTCAAAACCTCTTCCTAGAGCAGCATCAAATGTGATGTACCTTCTGTCAACATGAGATAGTCACAGAAAATAATCATATGGATCATTTTTGAGGCCTTGTTATTGGAGTAAGTACATGTAAGCTTTAATTTTCTGACAACAATCAATTGTCAAGCAAGGCTGATGCCAGATGTCACTGTAGTTATGCCTGGTCCTGTGATGTTTATTGAAATTTTTTCAATTGATTGGATCTTAGGTAGAGGTATCTGATTCACCTATATACATGGTCACACTGCTGCTGTCCACCACTACTGCTGCCGGCGTCCTGGTGCTCTTGATCAAATATCTCTGACCACCCTATCATTTACTTTGTAGAAAAATGCTCAAGGTGACTGCTGTCGTGTGAATTACTATTTCTATACATAATACTGGCAGTCTTACAAACATTTAATGCTAACATTGTACACTATCGCTAGACTGTGTTTGGTACATGAGAGAAATATTCTTTTATTTCTTTGCTTTTTAGACAAATAATTTTGGATTCCTTTACTTTTAGTTGCTATTTAGTGTCTAGTTTTATTTGCCTATCAGACAAGTCATCTAACTGGAATTATTAATCCAATAACAATACTTTGCAAACATTGTATATCAATTATGTTCTGTATTTTCTGCAGGCCCTATGTTACTTGATCTGTATTGATGTCACTTGAACTGTGCAACCTACATGAAGTTGTGTGTGCCTCTCAAGATTTTCTCTCAGAGGTACTTAAACAAAAGTTTGTTAACTTGTAATTAACTTCACTGCTTAATTTTCAGATCAAATAGAAGACCTTTTATATGTCCCATTAAACAGAAGACTTTGGTGAACAATAAATTATATTTTGTCTTTAGGTATAAGTGTTATGGTTAAATTGTGAATTTCTACACCGTTTACATTTCAGATAATCATATTAAAGTGTAACCAATCACCTGTGCCAGAATGGAAACCTGACATTGTCCATGTCTACCCGTATTATTCAACAAACAGTCCATACCACTACAGTGTGCATGAAATATAAGGTATAAATTTGTAAAAAACAAATATTAATAGGAAATCATTTCACACCATTTGCAGATTGTCATTTAAGGGAAGTAACTTCACCTTATTTCATCAACCGTAATTTTGAAGAAACGAAATTAACTATTTTATTTAGCAGAAAATAGATTTTAGAATGGTTAAGGGGAGGCAAATCCTATAAAAGTCATTTACCTAATTTTTTTTTTGTAAAGTTGTAATTCACTTATAATAAGTTAAGTTATTGAAACTTGATACTCCAGATAGCTGGAAATGTGTTGTGGAGTTCACACTTTCTGTGCAAAACTAGTAGTTTTACTGTAGAATAAAGAGGGCAAAAAAATACTGGGCTGACACCTAAATGGCAAATTTTTAAAGTTTAATATTTTAGTAACCAGTAGGTCTACATCAAGGAAACTTCACATGCTTGTATCTTATGACAATAGAAATCAGTGGCTAAAAGGATTTTACTGAGGTTTGTGAAATTTAGATTTTATTAAATTTTTAAAAAAGTGATAGTCAAATTTCAGTCAAAATGTGTCTGGAGTGTTCCTGCCACTCCTCTGATCTAATGGGGCAGCCAGTCTGATCCGAATATGACGTATATTATTTTTGATTAATCTTTTTTTAAAGGTTTGCAAGAAACATTAATGGGGAAAAATTTTGAAGGTTGGAGAACAGTTGAAAGAAAGAAGAAACAAGAGGAACATATGGAGTGCTACACAAACTCTCATCCCACCTCTCTACAGATGTTAGTTGATTTTGTTTGTCCATGATCAATTATTGTCTTGTTAAACTGTTAGCAATTGAAGTGTTTTGTATTGCAGCATTAACATGGTAGCAAACTTGTGTGAATACAAAAGAGTTAAGTCATGCTGATTCTTTTGAAACAGGTTCCTATTTATTGTTTTATAAAATTCATTTACCTTATAAATATATCTGATGAGTGGATTTTGTAAAAAGGATATGTTGAAAAAACCACAACATCAATGTGTAAAATCCTAAAAATCTCTGATCTCTGTGGATTTATTTTGAGAATGATTGTTTTTATTTGTAAAATGTAGTTATGAAGAAGTTGGAACAAGACCCACCCCAGCCTGGAACTCCCCAGCTTACAACTTGGAGTATGTTGACTTTATTATATGGGGTTCAGACTGGCGTCACTCAGTTTGCATCTATTATTTTTGTTTCTGCTGACGCGAATCTAATGTAAGATATTTTGTGACACTTACATTCAACTATTTGAGAGATAAGATTGGGCTAAAATCACTATGAGATCATCACCATGATTCAATTTATGTTTCACGAATTACAAAATGGAGCTTTGAAATAGAGTTCCGATAGTTCTCATTAGAATGAAGAGATTTATTTCTAGTCCTTGTTCCAATCTCTTAATTCTATCATGTACATGTATGTTCTCGAGATCAGTATGGTAGTGGTACTGTGGTATATTTGTACGAAATAAATTATGTTTAAATATGCTGTGTACATATAATGATTACTCAATACATAAACTTATAAATTCTATTTGAAATGAAATGTAGAGTCAACAGCATGTGCTTGAAACAGTTCAATTTAATCAATATACATTAAATAGTCAGGTGCAAGGCAGAAGTTGATGGGATAGCAGTATCAAGGTTGGAGAGTGATAGAAGAAACAAGAAAACAACAGTTATGTCAGAAAGAAAATCTTCAAACTCCTATACAAGGTTGAATTAAGGTGATTTGATGGGAAAACTGTAGTCCAGCCTCGGACTTCACATCGCTGTACAACGTCCTGCTAAACCATTCACAAAAGTATATAGAGGTTGGACACCGTCGGTCTTTTCACTGCATTTACTCATGAACATATTTTTGCTTTGCATTCAATGAAAAACTGAACGACAGAAAATTGTAGCTTTTCGTTGATTTATTTGTCTTTTCAACGCAAGAGTTTCATAGATACAACTTGTTTTGTCAAAAAGTAGAGAATCGAGCACCTGTTAAAAAAGAAGATGGCAGAGTTGCTATGGAGGCAGTGCACACTTAGTTATTACCCTACCCAGATCACTGTCGCTCTTTTTTGTTCCTCCTTGAGCCAATACTGAAAGTGATATTTATCACGAACCCAATCAAAAGTCGTTTCAACATTAATATCCATCTTGTATTGCTAATTTGATGGGGGAAATTGGCTGGAGTGCGAATGTCAGCATCCAGTTTGTATTGCATCATTTCTGATCACTGAAACAGTGATTTCTCTTTGTTTTGCAGGACTTCATTTTGCATGGAAGGATTTAAAAAGTGCACTGGTTCATCAATGCTGACAGTTGTGTTTTGAAAATTTGGACAGTGACTGTATACATTGAATGATAGCAGAAAAGTTCCTAGTCGATGGTGGTGATTTCTTGCAGTAGATTTACTGGGATAGTGTTGTATTTGAAAACTAGAGATTGCCTATAGCTAGGCCTATGTTGTGGAGTTCACAATTCCCTTGCAAAACTTGCAGTTACTATAGAATAAAGAGGGCGAGAAAGCACCGGGCTGACACATAGATGGCACATTTTTGAAGTTGGATATTTCAGCCACCAGTGGGTCTACATCCATGAAACTTGGCATGCTAGTATTTTAGGACAATAGAAACCAGTGGCCAACATGTTTCGTTTGAGGTTTGTGAAATTTTGATTTTATTAAAGTTTAAATAAAATCATAGTCAAATTTAAGTCAAAATGGATTTGGAGTGATCTCCCCTTGACGGTTTGTTGTCTACTTCTGTGTGAACCCTCATAAAAGGACCGGCTATATTATTTGGGTTGTTTTATGTATTATTATACACACTTTAATGCCATTTTTGTAAAAAAATAATTAATTTAACTGTTATTTTATTCTGATCATAATGTTATAATAATCAAAGTTATTGACTGGGCCGTAAATGTATATTACAAGGGGTACAGTGGGGACAAAATTTGTTTCTTTCGTTGTTGTAGTTGTTGTTGTTGTTGTAGTTGTTGTTTTATTAGGTGATGCACAGATTTACCCTAAGAATATATTTCATTTGATTGAGCTTTCCCGTTTCAGCCGGCATCAGGCCATCATCAGACATTCTGCCATGAATGTGACGGAGCTGCTCCTCATTCGCACATAGTTTGTCATTCTCTTATTATCAAACTCAGCTGTGTTTCCCTAGCACAACAGTGTTAGAAAAGGATGCGAAAAACAAATGGAAGTGGGAATGACCATAAATTTCTACAACTTTTACAATCGTCTACAGCGCAAAACATTTGGCTTATTTCGATCAATTAAAAATGTGAGTAAATTTAACATTCTTGCGAGAGGCCTTTTTGACGACCCAACCAAAGTTTAGAAGTCCGAAGGCGGACTGGCCCTCTACATCGGACCTGACCATTTTCTATCGGATTTGCACTGTTGAATTTTATATGGTGATACATAACATATGTTGAAATATTCTAAAGCTTCTAGTATGATATCATTGGATTGTTTGCAATAGATTTTCATGCGCATGCTGTCATTATGTTGAAATCCATGCATAAATAAGACCAACCGGGGGTCCTAGCGGCCCCCAGGCCCCCCACAATTTTTTCATATATAATCATATTGAAGTGTAACTGATCACCTTCGTCACAATGGAGAGCTGACATTGTCCATGGTATGTTGTTCTATTTTTGACCACTTCAGTGTAGTCCAAAATATTAGACATAAACATACCCATTTTACCATTAACATTCATTATTTTGTTATTTTACATTTTACTTTCACTTTGTATGTAACGTCTAAATGGGCCCTATGCCATGTCATGTAGCATTTTCGAATATTTTCGAATCCGCGAATTATATCATTAATTGACGTAGAAAGAGTTAAATGTACTGTAGAATTTCGTTTTATACAAACAAATTAATGAAAATCACCTTTAAACGCTTAATTTTCGAAAAAATGTTCATCGTTGTAATCTTTCCTAGACATGTTAGCAAAATAATATATTATACGAAATCGACGTAGACGCCTGGACGAAATAATTTTCGCACATGTGTCATTTATCCCGCTTCAAATGATGCCGGTTTCCGGAATCCGGCTTTTTCACTATTCAAGTATTTCGTCTAATTTTCGATTCGTATATTGACCGTGTTAATTAACCGGATACGTTGGGCAGCCATTAGGCTGAATCTCTGTGAAATTTGCACTAGATGGAAACAAATGCGCATCTTTATACAATTAGCGCTTGGCATTGGGAATTCTTGAAATTATCCGGCGTAGAAAGCATCAATTGCGCGATTGGAAATGTATTTTCCCTGCTGGTGTTGTTTGATTGTTCATAATTAGTGGAAAAAGAGCGACACAGAATCGTGTCGGAAAGTGCTAAGTGACACTAAGAGGAGGCCGATAAGACCCTATGTACCCGGAAAATGTCAAAATGTGAAATAAGGTATGTAGGGTCTTATTTATAGGACTAACTTCAGTGTACTGAATTATAAGGTATAAATATGTATATAAGCTATTGACATGAGTAGAATATCATTTGTTGTAACAAATATCAAAAGGAAATGTTTCACAGTATTTGCAGATCTGTTAATAAGGGGAAGTAACTTTATTTCAATGTATTGACCATAATTTTGAACTAACAAAATTAACTGTTTATATAGCATGAAATGGATTTCAGACAGGTTAAAGGGAGGCAACTCCTATAAAAAAATCATTGACCTTATATTTTCTTTGTGAAGCTGTATTTGGAAAAGTTTATATTATTTTACTGTTGAGAGACCAGTTTATGTTGATTGTTCACACAAATTTAGTATACATTAGTTATAATAATAATATCCTTTATTTACTTAGGATAATACAGAATGATAATTTATAAAGACATTATATTAATAAGAGATGTCGAATATTCGGATAAACTTAATTATTCGATAGTCAGCTGTAAAATAGTAATTAACTCATTGTTTTATTATTTCAGTTTCTTTTTCATATATATGTGTTATTCGACTTTAGGTTTGATGAAAAGCTCTGTTGTAAGGGGCCAAAATAAAACTGTATTATTGCTTATTGCCATTTTTGGTAGTAAAAGTGAAAGAATTTCAATGCTTATGTATTAGTTATATTCCTTCACATCAAAATATGTCTTGAGCCATTTTGTCTCACTTCATTTTTATAGGGGTGCAAATAAATGCCCATAAATATACCACAGCTTAAAATTATAATGCGCTATCTACATTTTTGTATAAATTGAGATAAATGCACCGCTTGATTCGTAATGAATTACTCTATCTCCAGACCCCATTGTTTTTGTAATTGTGGACCGCGTTACGAAGAATGCGCCTCACACTTTACGTCAACTCCACTCTTCAGAGGGCTCCATAGTATTTGTTTGCGCTATGTTAGGGACATAGATCAATCTAAGAATGAATATTTAGTAACCAATCCACACGTCGCATTTTGTCACATGCTTGATGATCTCTAACCGTTATATTGCGCCATGTCCAATCTAGCCAATGAAAACACCCGCATGCTGCACGTGCAAAAGTCAACAAAGTCAGCCATGTTGGAAAGATGCGAGCATGTTTATTCTAAAGAATTGTCTGCAGATGCATTTTAATTGACATGTAAGTACCATATACATTTGTAGGAACAATATATATTCTCCAATCACAATGTGGTGCTTATAAAATTGCTAAATTGAACTTGTACTAGAAAGAATCGATGTTGGTTGCAAATGTAAACATTTCGGAAATACCTAAATTTGGATGTTACAATTACTATTTTGCTGTTTTTCTTCAGCTATCAGAAAATTTCTAAACCATACATGTATAAGCTTCTATAGGTATTGATCAATTAATGAAAACAGACTATAATATAGCTTCATTGAGCATATTGTATTGATTTATTTCAGGGTTTCGTTAATTTTGCTGCCTGACAACGTGCTGGTGAAGATCCTGTCGTATATCACATTACACGAGTTGCTGTTGACAATGAATAGGACATGTACAAGATTCCATTCCTTAATTAATGAGGTATCTCTACTCTGAGAAGACTTTGCGTTTGATAGTTGTCTTAGTATTGGAAACGAAGATCTTCAAAGAATTGTACGTCATGCACCTGCATTTAAACGATTGCTACTATGTCGATTTGATGTGCAGTGCAAAAGCTATGAATAAGATTTATTATTCTCAACCTACATGAATAGTAAAAAATTGTTCTGGGAGTCGATCAACCTATTTCTAGTTTGTGTTTTACTCGGAATACACCAAATATTGAAATATTGAACCTGTCTGGTTGCAAACACCTCGTGGACGAGGATTTTACTGTCTGGACGTTGTCGAAGTGTTGGTTTATTCATCTCCGCCTGGTATTGGTGTACCTGTGCATCTACATCTGAACTGCATCTGGGTTCGGTGGCAGCTGTAACTGGATGAAGGTAAGCAGGCGACATCTTTTTTCCGGGCTTGAACTGTGTCCCAGCAGTATGTCTCTTGAATTTTCCCTTGACCATGTTGAAAAATATGCTTGTTAGTGAAAGCTTAAAGTTATACATGTATGCTGAATTGGTAGGCATAATTCCGTTCAACAAGAAATCAACTTTTAGTCATAGAAGTTTTAAAACTACTGGTCTGAAATTATGGAACGACTTGCCTGTTAGTGTGAAACAATCTGTATCATTGGACCTTAAGAAAAAACTCAAGACACACTACTTTAACCGGTTTTATGACTTATTTTAAATCTCGTTGGCACATATATTTTTTATATTATACTTCCTTGTGCAACATTCATAATATTTTAATATCTTATCAGTTTGATATCTTAAAGTAAACACTACACTGATGATGAATATTTTTACCTTTTTCTTAAAATGTAGGTTCTTAAACAAATTCATTTACATGTATTTGATTTTAATGTTTTGATTATGTTTTATCATATTTTTATCTTTGTTACTTTTACCAGTTATTATGTAAAACGCCATTGTATATGTAGTTACTATCTACGTAGAAATAGGTGTTTAAACAAATAAATTACGTTTACCTTTAATACAAACCGGGATGTTTTATAAGTACTGCTAGTTAATCTGATGGTGTTAATCTCATTATAATCCATTATGGGATCAATTAAGGGACAATAGATTATCTGATAGCATGTACTGGCATATGTCAGTGCCATCTCTTTTAATCTTGTCTGCAAACAGTGTTGTGTATAGGTGTTAAATATTTGCCTAATTTGAAGCAGGATTGTTTTCCTGCATAGAATTGAGACAGATATGATTAAAAATACCATAGAAATTTCATCATTTTGATTAAATTTTGCATGATATTTTCAAAGTGAATGCTCCTAAGCCACACCATTTTATATAACGCATGGCTTTTTGGGTCATAGAAAATGAAGTGGGTTCCATTTTAGAAATGCTTCTGTGATAATGTATTTGGCTTAATATGATTATGTCTGATATTTTGTTTCTCGCAATACACTTAATAACTAGGAAATAAGTGAAAGTTCTCCTTATTTAAGAAATCGGATCTATTTAGGTGTCGGCCTGGATGAGAATAGTGGATGTCTCAGTGAAGCTGTCAATGATTTGCTTGCGGAACACAATGTAACAGAATGTCTTACAGAGGTATTAGTTATAACCAATAGTAGATAAAAGGTTCTTGATACTGTTATGTAATACAAACAATAATAATTAATGTTTTCTATGATAAGTGGTAAAGTTTTCTTTATAATGAAATTCTTATCACATTATGTATATATGTTTTACAGTATGAACAGTCTTCGATAGACTCTTAACCCATCTGTTTAAATGTTTATACATTTTTTTCTGATACTCGCACATTAAAATGTTGGTAACCGTCAACTATGTGATGGCGGTCTCAATAGACTTTATTGCACCTTAGTGTTGATATATTTTGTACCTATGCATTGTTTGTTTAAGCTCTTGGGCTTTGTTTCATCCCTATGAAGTTCCTCTGAAAAGCAAAGGTATTCCCAAAGCAAAAAATAGGTTTTTTCCAATCCAGACATTAATATTCTCAAAAGGGAAAGTCCCATGTGGCTGCATTCTTTTCTTTTGATGAGTTTGCTTCTTGTTTTGGCATAGTTGTGTATCTAAATGTCTTAAATGATTGTACTAGGTACTTTCTATAAAAATATACCTTTATGTACTGGCTCTGCATAACATGTCTTTGTCTTCAATTTTTTTTTATATATGCTTAGTTTCAATTTTTCAAGACAATTAACAAAGGTATATACCCCACCTCAGTGGATGTTGGAAACATTCCCACAATGATGAAAAAAGGCCTGGCTCTTTGAAATATTGTCAATTGTTGGTTGCTTAAGGTATTGGAAATGTAACTGTTAACATAGGTTGAAAAATAAAGTTCCTGAATTTAGTGCCTGAAGGTTCAAAATTGTTAAGTAGTTCAAATTTTCAAGATACTGTTTTTTGTGGGAATGATCTTCTCATATGTTGGACTGGTGAGTTAAACTAATGTTACTATCTCAGTGAATGAACTTTCATTGACATCATTTTCTCACCAAATGATTGAACCATTTTTATATAGTGTTGTTTTATTTCAGGAATGTATGAACTCGTGTTGGAACCTCAATAACTTACCAGTACAGGAAGCCTCAGTGTTATGTATTATCAATGCTGATATCTCAGGAATGAAGGTAAACAATTTCATACATTGTACGTTTAATTAGTCTCTACACATTAGATCCCTAAACTAATAGTCTAGGTCACAAAATCTGGATATTTGCCCTATCAATGGTATCACTTAGTTTAAACAGATTTACTTGTCTATGTTGTTTTGTAATATACAGTATATGACGAGATAACAATGTGCATGTAATAGACAAGTGGATATACCAGCTTACCAGCATTTCCAGCATTTCCACTCATGCTGGAAATCTAGTAAGATGAGTCTGGTGCTGCTGACGTCATTAAACACTGTAATGCAACATTGAATAGTAACTTGAACGAATTAGTAAAATAATACGTTACTATAAGCAAAAATCGCTCAAAACTTAAGTCGTTTTATTCAATCTCGTCCTTTACTTCTTGAAAGTGACGTCATTTCCAGAAATGTCACATGTTACATCACCATGTACTTATACACGTAGTAAGTAATATTTGCCACACATGACAATATGAAAACGAAGTGACCATATGGAGTAAATATTGTTTCCTGCTTGCAAATAGTGACATCACATGTTGCGTTTTCTTCAAATGATGTCACTTACAGAAGAGGTTGTAAATCCCACATATCAATAACATAGTCTAATTATTCCTTGTCAGTATCTATTATAAACATGAGTCTAAAAATATCGGGACACCATCGGAAATGCTTCTTAAAATGTAGGGCATAGATCGTGGAACAGTTAACTTCCACAAAATTTACAATATGAGCGCTTGGATCTGCCTTCTGCTCATTGTCATCAAGTACTTTAGACAAAACTACACCTGAGACAACCTTAGAGAAGTGAATGAGAGCCAGTTCTCTGGAATCCTACTGCAATTTTTAAAAAACTACTCTTCACTATGCCGTCTGGTCTATTGGACACCATTTTGTTGCTAGCAAAGTGTTAGAGCGTTTTTTTAAGACATGTCGCTACCTTTTCTAACTCCCCTAACTTTTCCCAATTACTTCCCCTAAGTCTAAAAAACATGCATCAGATTTTCACAATAGTTCTAATCAAATCCTCTCTGTTATTAATAATGTGTGCTTGTTGTTGAAGAGAGAGAATAAGAAGATACAGGGAAAGCCACATACATAAGACAGTGCCTCCCCATGCAGACCTCCAGGAAAACATCAGTCCATAAAACATAAGGCACTTGAGGAGGTTAATGGGTACAAACGTTAGAACAGTCACAAGGAATGGTCTGGCAGACCATAAGGAATAACTAGGAGAATCAAAGTGGACAGTGAAGGAGGGGGATTGATGGATGGAAAAGATCACAGGACAAATCAAGACAGCTTGCAGCAATAGGCAGAAACTGGGCAGGAAATAACCTGAACACTTTATAAAGTGACAGAATTTCACAGAAGAAAAGACATGTTTTTATGAAGGGACACAGATTTCCAATTATGACAATATTGGGTCACTTGGATGACCAAGGTAAAGATTTTATTCTGTTTACATTTTTGCAAGATGCTGTAAATCTGGACTGATGACAAGGAGCATTGTCGTCCTGGATATAATACTGGTCCTTTTGCAAATGTTTTGCAAACGCAGGAAACACGTTTTTATCAAGCACATTTGTATTTGTCATTCTATCCATATTTCCATCAATTGGAGCTACAGTGCCAACACCATTATATGTTAAACAACTCCATATTATTACCGATACCTTACCTAATGTGAATGACTATTACATGTACCAAGACACTGTGGCAACCAACAGTCTTCCTTTCTTTGGTTAAAAGTCCCAATAACAAATTTGACTATCATCACTAAAGATGACATTTTTCCACTGAGCATCTTGTTTTCAATTTGATGGGTTCTACACCAAGAATAGCGCTTTTTTTTGCTGACTGCTTAGTGTAAGTTTTTTCCTAACGACCGTTGTCTTGTTTCCCAGTCTGTGTAAATGATGCTGAACTGTTCTTTTACTTTCTTTGATAGGAATACTTTCATTCAGAGAACTTGTGATGTCAGTCAAAGATTGCTTTCGGTTGGCTTTTACTACACAAGTGTTTGCTTGGCTTGAAACGTCACTTCTAGGTCTTCCAGATCTGGCTTTATTTGCTAAATCAAACTTTTTCCTATCACCTCTGCAATTTGATGATAGCTGTAACCCTCTTTTTGCATTTGGACTGCAATTCTTTTTGATTCAGGTGTCATTTTTTCCTACATAAATCATTGCTCTGAAGAGCTCTAAACTAGTTCTCTGATAATCAGAAACACTTATTCTCATTTACTGGACAGGTTTGTTACCCATATCTTACGCTTAAGCCGTAGATCTAACTTTTTTCATTGTCCCATAAAGAGGTCATGACCTCCAATTTACCACAATGCAATGCAATGTAACAGGATGTAAACATCCGGTGGATGACAGAAGTAAGAAAGAGGTAAACTACTAGACCTAGAAAATGTTTACAAGAGGTATTTTTCCGTTTTTCATTGCAACTGCTGTTATTTCCTATAAATTCTTCTTCCCTGTCTATGCCCCACAGCCTGCTCAAGGCCTACAGCCAGTTTTGATTCAGGACAGTCATGATATGTCTCTTCCTGCTCAGTTCATATTCAGTATGAGGATACATAGAAACATTCAACAGGGCCCAATATGTAGAAATAAAGCAGTACTTCTATACTTATGTAGTTTATTACTGGCTCAATCATATGCACCCGAGCTTGAACAATATTATGACACCTTCATTGAGACTACTTTTGGTAACACAGTAAACTTTGTTTGGAAGATGTTTGAGGACAAATTGAAACCACTGATAAATGACTATATACCATCCAAAATGTTATCAGGAAATAAGGTCAACAAGCCCTGGGTTAACAAAGAAGTTAAATCCCATATTAGGAAATGTAATAAACTCTACAAGAGGCAAAAGACCACTCACAAGGCTAGACACAGAAAACAATACCTGACCAAGAAGTCTGAAACCCAGCGCATACAAAGACAAACATACTGGAGATATATTGAAAACCTCATAGAAGTTGGTGACACTGAAATAGAGCAAAACCAGAACAAGCAGAAGCGTTTTTGGAATTACATAAAATCTCTGAAAGTTGACAACTGTGGAATCTCACCACTAAGAGACAAAGGCAAGCTCCACAGCGATCCCGTTGATAAAGCCAACATCCTCAACAAACAATACCAGTCAGTTTTTACAAAAGATATACACAACAGAAGGGGTACTCAAGCTACTACAAAAGCTAAACCCAAATAAAGCAACAGGTCCTGATATGCTACCAGCAAGAGTACTGAAAGAACTTGCAGATGCTTGTGCGCCATACTTATGCCACATCTACCAGACATGCCTTACCACAGGACTCGTCCCCGACATTTGGAGAACCGCGAACGTCTCCGCCGTGTTCAAAAAGGGTGATCGATACAAAGCCAGTAACTACCGATCTGTTTCACTAACATGTATCTGCTGCAAGATGCTCGAACATATAGTCGTCAGTAACATCATGAAGCATCTTGATAGATATAACATATTGACCGACTCGCAACATGGGTTTCGTCAAAAACGTAGCTGCGAGACACAGCTTGTGTCCCTCGTCGATGAATTGGCAAAATCCATGGACAACAGGAAACAACACGATATGGCGGTACTTGACTTTAGTAAAGCCTTTGACAGGGTACCACATAGGCGACTACAGGCAAAATTGGACCATTACGGCATTAGAGGCTCCACCCACAGCTGGATAACTGCCTTTCTGTCAAACAGAACCCAACAGGTTAGAGTAGAGGGAGCGGTGTCCGACCCAGCACCTGTTTCTAGCGGTGTCCCCCAGGGAAGTGTACTCGGCCGGGCTTTGTTCCTGATATTCATCAATGACCTCCCTCTCCATGTAACATCCAAGACCCGCCTATTCGCTGACGATTGCGCTGTGTACCGCGAGATAAACTCAGAGGAAGACTGCCGACAATTACAGAATGACCTAAGAGCACTGGAGGGGTGGGAGAGAAAATGGGGCATGTGTTTTCACCCAGAGAAGTGCAGCATCCTCCGTGTACACAGGAAGCGATCTCCTATCCTGTTCGACTACACGTTGAAGGGGCACACATTGACCATCGACAGCACTACCAGATACCTCGGTGTGGATCTCGTCCAAAATCTAACATAGAACACCCACATCAACCGAACTGTGAAAAAGAGCAACAGCACACTGGGCTTCCTGCGCCGAAACCTACGCATTGGAAACGAGAAAGACAAGGCAGCTGCATACTTCTCACTTGTCCGGCCCAAGCTCGAGTATTGCTCAGCAGTGTGGAACCCGCACACCAAGGTGCTTACAAACAAACTGGAAATGGTTCAGCGAAGGGCTGCTAGATTTGTGACTAACAGACATCACAACACTAGTAGTGTGACAGATATGTTAGAAAAGCTACAATGGGAATCGCTCCAATCCAGGCGAGCCAAGATCCAGCTCAATGTTTTACAAGACTATCAACGGACTAGTAGCCATTCCACATGAGCAGTACCTTACACCATCATCTAGAACACACTTCTCAGGACGGAAATACATACAGCAGTCAGCTTCTACATCACACTACCTGAACTCTTTCTTCCCTAGAACCACAACAGCATGGAACAAGCTCCCAGCTATAGTAGCTGAAGCCCCTGACTTGGTATCTTTCAAGCAGGGGATCTCAACCATGTCATTTTAAGGCCTGGGCCAGCTACAAGTAGCCACCAAGGACTCCCAGAGCTGTGTCGGCCGCGGCCACCGTAACCGGATTGGTTTGGGACGAGGAGGTGAAAATGTAGCTACCCACTAACCAACTTTACTCTTCTGTCTTTTAAGTATCAATCTCTTCTAACTTTCTATCTTCTATTTAATTCTTTTTAAGGTCTCGCACACCAAACGTCGCGTAATAGTCAAGAGTGACTGTGATGACGAAATATGTAGATGTAGATGTAGATTTCTTGTGGTTTTCGAGCCATTGTTTATTTTGTTACGATTCACTGTGACGTCACATGCACAAGCTGTGAGGTCACATTTCGGCATTTTTGTCACTGTTTGTCCTAACATATCATCTGTTTCAGATGTCTGGTCTCCATTATATACTACCTGTCCATACAGGTATTATGTGCAATATTCAAACAGTATTATAAATAATGTTACATTTATAGATTTGCTCTTGTCCGTTGGTATGTAAGTCCCACAAATCTTGTGGCAAGCGCTGCTATATTGTATTGTTGGTCTTTGGGAACATTTGAAAAGAATTAATAACAATTACAAGACCACCTGTGTTCGTGATTCACCAAATTTCTTGCAAACTTTTATTGACATAAGAAGTAACACATGACCTATGGACACAATTCTAGTTTAATATTAAGTTATTCATAACTTCTGGTGAATTTTGTGACAATTTACATACCTTGATAGACAAATATTTGTTTAAGATACTGCAGCGGAAGTTATCTAATTGTGTTCTAGGTTTTTTATTAGTTATTTCTATTTTTGATAGAGCTATGATTGTATATAGTGTTTTTTTATGTTTATCAATTCACAAAAACAGTTCTTTTGGCAAGGTTATTGATTAGCATTATTCTTTTTTGCTTTCCTTTCATTTCTTTTTTAATTATTATTATTATGAATAATGCTGCGACTATTGATCGACATTCATTCAGTATGAAAACAAATGCCGTTTGTTCAACATGCTTAGTACACTTGCACCGGCGACTGTCTGGACATACACACGTATACCGTAGATGCCTTGAACAATTGATGGCTCGAACTAATTGCTAGGTCCGACGGCAGTTCGAGGTTTCAAAGTTTTACTGTACCTTATATGGACCCGTTCCACTGTTTGTGTGGGAATCACATTATTTTCATATTGATTGTGTTGTTATGTATGTGTGTTACAAATGTATATGCATAATTATACATGAGTTCAATAATGGAAGTGTTCTGTTACTCTGTTGTCAAACATATGTTCATTTATCATAACATATTGTGACATATGGTAGCTCTTACTTTTTTAAAAACAAAATCCGTGGACTAAACTTCGACCATAATGTATAATATGACTGTATCTAATGCATTTAAAGGTGGATAATGGCCTATGAAGAATGGAAATTTATGTGCCACTGCATAAATATAAAGGGCTAATGTCCCTTGTTGAAGGGCATTTGTTCGCATGTTCAATGTCACAAAGGAGTTTTTGTCTTCCTTATCAAATATGCACTGCTTACATTTCTACGTTCATCAAACTATCTCTAGACCCAAAATATTACTTTATTTTACCACCAATATAAACAAATTGGTAGTCGTCACGCCACTCGTCGCAATACATGTATCAACTAAACGATTTTATTTCAATCGATATGCGAATTTCAAGACAGTTTGAATGTATCATATCTAAGGATAATTAATCTTAATCCAGATTTGGAAGCGAAATTTAACGAAATTTATTCAGGAAGCCTTTAATTGTCTTTTTTGTCGTGAAATCCTGTGTCGTTCTATTTTTAGTTTTAGTTTGTTCATCAATGACGCAGTGTTCTTTTGTTTCAATGCGATTATCATTTCAGTATTGTTTTCTATCCATCCGTATGCCACTGATCCGTTTAGGTATTGCTTTTGTGTCCCGCATTGCATTTGTCCCGCATTGCATTTGTCCCCACCTTTTTGTAAGTCAAGATGAGTTAAAGGAAGTTCTGGTTTTTGAACGCGGCCTTACCTGTTCCACTTTTTTACATCTATAAATTATGCTGTGACGAAGGAATATGGTTAACAACTCATATGGTTAAATTTGTTTGGGTGTATGTGTTTATAACTGTGCTATAGCAATCACATCATTCCAAGTGCATACAATTTTTAAATTTGAAAAGTAATAATCTACATCATCTTGCAAATAAGTATAGGTCATAACCATGCTAAACATGATAAACCCTGCTATACATGACAATATTTGCTTTAAACTGTGTCATGATTCTTTGGAAACCAATATTTACAGAAATCATATCACAAAACAATACATTGAGCACCCACAACATTACATGTTCAAGTGTTGTTTTGTGGCACAGAGCAACATGGCGTTAAAAGAATCAATGCCATGAATCTCCCAAACTATGCGCAAGAGGTTATGTTTACTATTTAATGAGCTATTGCACATTATAAATTTAGTCACAATCCCACTAGGACACAATTCTATGTATTGTTGTACATGGCTTATTAAAAAAATGTCACTGTCAGAAAAGACGGGAATTCCATGCGGAAATCTTGAACACAATGTTGTTGAATTTAGCCAGCCAACCGGGGATTGAGCATTAACTGTTCTATAATCATCTTTAGATGTTGATTCATCTCTCGAACAAATCTTCTGTGCATTTGTATGTATCGTGTCAGCGTATCGACAGTGTCAATTACAGTAAGGCCACCTTACTAATAAGACCAACTCAAAATTGAGAACAGAATTTTCTAGTCCATTTTCACTGTTGCTCTTTATTCAACCTCAATATTAAGACCACCTCCGATGTCGGCCGATTTCGCCACAGTTCGGGTCATGGCGGTAGTTTCCGTTGTTGCCCGGTAAAAAAGTAATTTTACCAAATAACACGAAATAAATTGTTAATGTTTATTTTAAATGTCAAAATGGTTCAAAATATGTTATAAAGGACATACATTTTGACATTTATAACGTTTAGAAAATTTTTTTTTTCAAAAACTTAAGTTCCGGTCACGTGACGTTTTGGGGAATACCAAGCTTGAAAATCGAAACTACAAAAACAAATGGCGGTGGAACGTGACCTTCGAGGGAGATTTAAGGTTCGTAAGCGTCCTACAATACGTAAACAACCTAAAATAACGTTATTGATAGAACACAACTATGCCAACGTGTATTTGTGCGACGGAGATGCCTGTAAATACCAGAATTGCCGAAGTAGTCTGCACATACCCCTCCCACCAGTTGTAAAAAGACATAGTTGGAAAAAAGGTCGTAGACTGGTAGAATTGAATGAATTGCTGTCCAATTTGAAAACGTGTCAGTCATGTAGACTGGGCCCAGTTGCCCTAATGCACAACAACATAGTTGGTGAATACCAAAAAGGACTGTCGGGCTATCTCTATGTTGTTTGTCAGAACCCAGATTGCAGTTTTGTGAACAGAGTAGCATACGGAAAGACGCATCACATCAAGCCAAGAGGGATGCCCTGTTTTGTCATCAATACAAAACTGGGAGCAGGTAAATGAGATATTTTTTACACCATTGGCCATTCAAACACTGTGGTTAACATACAATATTACTTTATTAGCTCAAAGGCTATTGTACATCAAACAGCATGCATATCTACAATGTACTTTCCTTTACTTCATCCTGCGATGCCCTTTTCATACAGAGTGCCAAGCAAGGGAACTAGCAGTACCATTATGAATGATTTTGGTATGTCATGGTCTAATTGGAACCTATGACCCCCAGCACACCAAGTGTGCTCTCTGCCAAGGATTGATGAAGGCAGTGAACCAATACTTGCTCAGATGTTTTTACGAAATTAATGTATAAAAATATATCACTGGTCCGGTCTTGAACACACTGCAATATCATATGTAATAACATCTTAAGTTAAAATATTTCTGGGTTTTTTTCCAGCTATGATTGACAGCTTGGGTGGACCGGACCAAGTAAATAATCTTCTGGCTGTCCTGAATTTGAAGACCATCAACAGCAAAAATCTGAAGAAAATGGAAACTCGAGCTGGGGAAGCAATAGAGGCGGTGACTATGGAGTCATCCAAAAAAGCTGCCAAGGAGGCATTTGAGTTAGAAATGAGGTATATTACAGTACTTATATAGTATAATTTGTTCAGAAAATGGTATGTTGTATATTTTAGGAAAATGAAAAAATGAAATTATTACTAATAGTGGCCCATTAATCACAATCAGATAATTTTCTTTGTTTCAAGTAATGTTGCGGGCCAGGCCTCATCAATAGCTCAGTATGCCTCTGGAATGCGGGTCAAGGGTTTGAATCCTAGCCAGAGCTCAAGTGTGTCATTGGACAAAGACACCTGTTGCCACACTTAGCTGTAAACGGGTACCTGTACTGTTTCACAATCAAGCTTAAAAAATTGATTTATATTAAAAGTTATTGTTGTAACATTATTCAATTTTGTAAATATATGTTTCAGTGAGATTGCCCAACAGGAGACCGAGAAAGCACAGGAGCAAATGGTTGGTGAGATTGATGGCCTTGGAGTGTGCCCACTTTCTGGAGAATCTCCATCACTACAGTAAATAAAAATGTTAATTATATTGCGAAAATACAGCTACATTATATTTAAGTGATAAAATTTACACTGGCTATAACAGTTTTATTATCGGCCATTTCTCTCGTATGCTGTCCTTTTGACAGCCTTTAGATTTTCACACAATTTTAAACAAATCTTCCCTTGGTTGACACACTATTTATATTTTTCCTAGCCTTTAATTTGTTGGTTCGATACATTTCTAGTTTTACTTTGATTTCTCTATGGTAAATTTCAGACTCAGACTGCAGTCTAGACCTGAAGTTTACAGTGATTATGAAGATGACACAGATGTTGAACAGGCTGAAATCGATGGCGGAAATGTTCCAGTTCCAAACTTGCATTACGACGCTTCAATTCAAGGGTAAAATGAACTATAATACTTATTTGTAAAATGCACTTTATAGCAACTGATAACGTCTACATCAACGAGAGTTTGACAAAAGCTGTATCTTACAAAAATACAAACAGGTGACTGCTTGGGATACATCCATGGTATCACCCTGTGAAATACACATAATGTCGGCAATCACACATGTAAATTCTTTATCCTTCCATCTCATTTTGACTTCATTTTGCTAATACACAAACAACAAATCTGAAAAGTATGCTGCATACATTGATATTGACAATATTTAAAACTTTTTTGTATTTTCAGCACTCCTCAGAATGTTTCTGTCCCTGATGTTACCATTGGACGATCACGTAAAAGCATGGTCACATTTCGATCATCACCAGAACTGAAATCCAAAAAGAGGCTCCTCCCAAAATTTCCATGTCGAACAAGAATCGGGATGTCAGCCGCTAATGATACAGCATGGCAAAAGAAAGGCTTTGACTCTCTTACATGTGAGTTATTACACTTTTGTTTCTGCGCTTATTCTCTAAAACTCTGTTGGATTTTCACCAAACTTGACAGGAAGCATCTAGTTTTGCATATTATAATTTTGGGCCACTATGTCAAAGGTCAAGGTCACAGGGCTCGTCAATGAAAAATTGTTTCCGCATCTCAAAAACAGGTTATTAGATTTTCACCATACTTGACAGAAAGCATCAGTATGAGGTCTAGTTTTGCATGTCGGAAAACTCAGTCATTTCAAAAATGAGAAATGTGTTATCACTGACTGTTTGATTAATGTATGCAATAATTGTTCATTACAGCTCACACATTCTTCATGACTACCAAGAGGGCAGGGAAAAGGAAGAAGGTTATAAAGACAGTTGTTGGGCATCGCCACTGTGGTGTTTGTAAGTGGTGGAAGCGAAATAAACCAGGGAAGCGTGTTCGTAGTCATTACTGTGTAAAGAACTATACTGGAAGTGCACGTTCAATGGAAGCGACTGGTGGTTTGAAGGGTGTTAGAGAGTTATTGGATGAAGGAACTCCCATTGAATACCTAGAAGGTGACGGTGACAATACATTGATAGCAAGAATTAAAAACGAATTGAACATTTCTATGAAGAAATGATTTGATAAAAATCATGTTGTAAAAAATGTAACTGGAGCATTATACAGAATGAAAAAAGAAGTGAATCTGAGCAACTCCATAATCAGTCATATTGAGAAGTGCTTGTGCTATACCTTCCAAAAAAATCAGGAAAATAGGGAGGGAATGATTGAGAACTTGAGGGCTTTAATTCCCCATCAGTTTTCAGACCACAGCTTCTGCCATGCCAGATTTTGCGGTTACAAACGAAATCCATCTGAAAAATATATGCATCGCAGTCTACCATACATGACAGCATTGCGTGATAGTAACCTGAAATCCAAGCTACAGGCAGTCTTTGACTCAGTGATTGCAAATGTAGATCATTACACTGATCTTGGATCAAGCCAGCAATGTGAGTCTGCCAACAGGAGTGTGTCCATGCGTGCTCCCAAATCTCATTACTATGGTGACACAAAAGGCCTTGAGGGCCCAGGGTTCTGGCATCTGCAGCCTGCATAAACGAGGGGAGAGATTATTTGTCACAGGTACTTCTACAAAGCATGATCTTGTTCTATGTTTGTTTTTCCAAGTTATACCTATACAACCACTATTTGTAGCATAGGATGAACAGAAGCCATACTAAGAGCATGGGATTTTCCAGTTACTTGAACTATCACTGATTGCTTCACAGTGCTACATATCTGGACAACAATACAGATTACAAACAGTGGTTGTACAATTTGCAAGTTACATGTTACAATTAATTTTTTTCCATTGGTCAAGGACTGGTTTACACCCATAAATTTTAGCCAGGGTAAACATGTTCACAGTAGAATTTCTAAAATAAAATTATTGCAATGATTTTGAAAAAGGACAAATAAACTGAACCTTTTTTTTGTTTCAAGTTCTAGTATTTTTATAAAATCTTGATAAAAAGATAATTCAGAAATAAATGTCCAGACCAATTTTGTTCGGTCCAAAAGGCATACGGTTTAGGGAGGTTTCCCTGTACAACCTTTATAGCCTTGACCTTTTTTGTTTTCAGTTATTTATTGTTATGGTTTTGAATTTTTGTTCTTGTTATTTTTCTAGTACAGCTTGATGGCGACTTCAGTGATACACCACCACAGAAAAAGAATACATAGGTACTGTAAAGTTATTTGCATTTGTTTTTCAGCATAAAAGTCTGTGTCAAAAACGTCTTAGATTATATTAAAGTAATTTCCCTTTTATGCATCACTTACTACTGGGTAAGTCCTGTTGGTTTTTGTAAATCCAGTGTGACTGTGTCATAATAGTTAGTTCAGCATAAAAGTCTGTGTCACAAATTTCTTAATTTGAGTAATGCATAGTCAAGTAAATTTCTGTTTATTTCTTTGTAATATTCATATCTGTTGCTACAAACATATTCAGGGCAGTCATTAGGCATTAGGCATGAAATTCTGAGTGTGACTGTCAAAATGACTAAAAAATACATCATTTTAGATATTTCAAGGGTCAAACAAAGTCCTGCATATTGACATTGATTTTGAACCATTATTATTTTTAGGGATTTTGAACCATTATTATTTTTAGCCTCTAACTATAAACATTATAACATAGGGATTTGTCAAGCTTGGCCTTTCTCCTGGGGAACACACCACATCCCACTCAGAGAGATACATGAAGAAAAGGCAGCAACGATTTGAGAAGTCACAACTTCCTTCCACTAAACGACGGCGTCTTGTATTGAAAAAGGAACGAGCGACATTCCAGGGAGCATCTGAAGCTATGGAAGGCGACACATATCAATCAGGTATATTTTTTTTACATAAACATGTAGAATATTTAATTGTACTAACATGTGTGGGTTATTCTTGATTCAGGTCTGTCCATCAATCTGTAGACAGAATCTGTTTAGACTATTTTCTGTCCGTCAGGTTTTGTGCCTTGTGTGTGGCTGTACCTGGTTTGTACATCTTATTTTCCATTCTCAGAGTTTGATGATACCCTAAATAGTAAATCTTGTCTTGACTTTTTCTCAGCATTTACACATGGTCAGAATTCACAGAAGTGATGAGGAAAATGTCTTGACTGTTCACTATCCATGTTTTGATTCAATAGGTCAAAGTCTTGTGATAGAAAATGGTTTGTTCTGGTAAGCGTCACAGAATATGTAGAGTATATGAATTCTTTTTAGTATCTTGGTATTGGACTCTTTCTCTTAGTTCATATGAATCATGCATTTCCTAACAGTCATGCTAGATGAGTCATCAAAATTTTGAGATACAATTTTATCATCTTTGCAACAGGAATCGGTCATGTAATGACTGCAGACATACAGAAAGTTCCAGATGCTGTATGCAGAGCCAGTTTCAAGGCTGTAGCTGTCAGTGGTGAATCAACTATAATTGCACTGGATTTAGAAACAACAGGACTAAGTAAGTGATGCATATTTAACCTTTAGTCTACTGGCGGGGATTGTAACAGCCTTTGCAAACAGCTTGATACCAGACCAGCAGCCGATTTACTTGTTCCAAGCTGTTTGCCGTTCTGTCAATATTTTCTCCGAATTTGGAGCAAATTCACTGGAGCAAATTCACTGAATATAAAATAAGCAGATGACATTTTCAGCAGACGACAATTTTTCCTAGCATGCAGAGGGTTAATATTTTTTTTAAAAAGTACTGGATAAATATCTAAAAAAACTGCATGACATAGAAATATTCTATTTATACATTCCATACATATATTTAAGGTTATAGGCCCAGCTAATGGAAAGTGTAATCCTTTCATGTTGCAACTTATATTTCTGTTTATTTCAGTTGAGAACAGAGTGATGCCACAGATCACCCAAATTGCAGCAACAGAAACAAAGTCTGGAAAGTCATTCAACTGCTACATAAAACCAAGTATACCCATCTCTCCTGAGGCCACCACAGTTACTGGAATATCATGTAGTAATAATCAAATGTGGGTCAAAGGTCAGTTGGTACCTTCAGTTCAGATCAAGGAAGCAGTTAGTCAGTTGTTATCATGGCTACAGCAGTTTGAAAATATTGTTATATGTGCGCACAATGGACGGCGATTCGACTTTCCAATTTTGTTATCATTGCTGAAGAAGCTGGACAAATTTTCCAAGTTCTCTGACCAAGTCTGTGGTCTTGTGGATACTATGAGCATATTCAGAAAACTGTTCCCAAAATCATCATTGAAACAGGTTGATCTTGCTACAATGTTACTGCAAAAAACATATGATGCTCATAATGCTATCGCTGATGTTGTTACTTTAGGCGAACTAATATCACTTGTGAATTTGAGTGAGCAAGAGTTTAACAAGCACACATTTTCTCCATCAGCTGTGTTAGAAAACCTTGCCTACAACAATGCAAAGGCAGCAAATCTTCGATCACTTGACGTTCTTGTATACACTGGTGTATGTAAAAGACCCACAGCGGAAAATGTTGCCGGCTCTGGATTGAACTTACACCATCTCCGCCTCATATACCAAAGGCGTGGCGTGGACGGCTTACATGATATTTTCACATGCAAAACCAGTAATGGTTTACCTAGAGTAACAAACTCAAAAAAAGTGCTTGAGGAATTTATTCCCAAGTTAGCAGAATATTTTTCAAAGTAATGGGCAATGTGGTAGTAACTTGTATTACACCGTACTTTGAACTCAAGGCAAATCTGCAATCTTTCGATCTGTGTTATGTTGTACAGTACTTATTAATTGACAAATACAATTGCAGACATCATTGCAGTGTTATATTATATTCATCTATTAAGGTTAACATCTTTCAGATGTAATAAAATTTAGAAAAATGACATAATTTCATTTATACTATGTCTTTTTACTCTCAGAGGTCATATCTTAATATAGTGGGTAGTCGTTTTCAAATCTTAATTTCTGAAGTTAACTACGGTAAAAATATTTCAAATTGTTTTATTTTACTCAGTTATGATTATAGATGATATTTATGTATTGTTTAGTGATGGACCTACTTTAAATTTTTGAAAAAATAGGGTGATGTGACTTCGGCAATTCTGGTTTTTTGAGATTTTAAAGGAATTTCCGTATACTGAAATTTCAGTTTTTCACCCAAATGATAGCTATTTTTTTAAAATCACTCATGATATGAACTTTTTTACTAAGAACAACTATTTCGGCAGTGAATTAATGCTTAATTGCATAGAAATTTGTCCAAAAACTTAAAAAAAATACTTTTTTGAAATCTTGTACAAATGTATTTTTTTCCGATACACAAAAAGACAAGTCTGGGAATAAAAATAGTGAAAATGCAAAAAGTTTATGGTAAAAAGTTGTTTAAATGTATATTTTAATTAGATAGTGCAAATAGATCACAAATAATGCAAGTTTTATTAAGTATGAATTTTTTCCCCTAACATTTAGGTTTTACCATATGCTGTCTTGCCCTGCGCGTAACAACAACTCAATCTTATAACCATGCATAAAGTAATATTCTGGATGAATGTATACATACATGTGTTTTGCCTAATTAAAAGAAAAATGGGTTTCCACACTAAATCATTTATTTTAATGAATCTCATTTTCAGATCTCAGCTTGGAGATTGAAAATGAAGAAGAGGCCGGAGAGATTATGTCTGATGGTGAAGTGAATAAAATACGCACAAGAAATGCCAATACTTTGTCATTACCACAGAGAACAAGAAACAAGATGCCACAGAAATCAGTCTTAAGCTAGGTATAACAGTACCGTATACGAAATATAGAATTATTATAAAATATTCTTTGATGATTTAGGTTGTGCAGTGTAATAAATATGGTTATATTTCATAATTATATATACAGTCATATTCTTCAAAACTTTAGTACTGTGAGAAACATTCTGATATCTTGCTATTTTACTTCTTTTGTCCATGGGAAATTTAACATATTATTGTTTGGAGTCTACCTATGGTCGTTACAAAATAATTTATATAGGAAAGCTGCTACATTGGGCTTTTACGGAATTACTCGAACTGGCCATAGCGCTTGGTAACCTTGTCTCAGTAAAAACTTTTGGCCAATAATAGTTAGGACTAGGACATTGTCATGGTGACTATTATTTAAATAGAAAAGTGTGGTTTAAATAAAAGACCAAGTTGTATTCAGAATGAAACCTAACTGTCCATGGTCAAACATGGAAAACCTAGTTTCGTGGCATTGTAACATTTCTTATAATTTCTAACGCTCGAAATTTGATCTCGCATGTCACCAGATGTAGGATATCATGGATTTGCTTTGTTGTAAGGGACATTATCAATATCCAACATTCTCAAATAGCTATGAAAGTACAGTTAGAGCACATGTGTCATGTGACCACATGCATGTGACCACATTTGTTGTTCAATTCAGTTGTGTTACAAAGAAATTTATCAGGAATTGAATGAACCCTTCCCAGAATATTCATATAATAAACTATAACTGTTGTAGTAAAGCTACCAAATACTTTTCGCGATGTTTGTTTGCGAGTTTACACCATTAAAATATCCCCCCATGCCAGAAACTGTTATTGTAAGTAGAAACTATTACTTGTTGTTATGGTACATATAACATTTTTCACCAAGTCATTAATCATTCAATTTCAGTCCAAGGACAAGAATTTGAAGACCAAACAGACTCGATGCTCCATCAACTTCCAACAGAGTATGTTTGCTGCACCGATGATGGTCCTCTAGCAGGACATCGCTGAATTTGTAGTGCCGTGTTTTTCAAATATTAAAACGGAGTTTATGCAGAATAAATTTATGGTGAAGTTAATTGGAATTCAGTGTTTAGTTGTCTTTTGAAGAAAATGTATTATAAAGTTAATAGATAACACAGTCAGTTTGACCCCGAATACTTGTAAATTATTTATGTAAATATCAATACTTTATGTTGAGAGCTTCTACACAAGCATTATTCCACATCGCATTGGAAGATTATCTGGTGCGATAACCATTTACATTTTTTTGTCAAACGTACTAGAATTAAAAAATAAATATTTGAATTGTGATATATCGAAGAATGATGAGCCTTTCAGATATAAATTATATGGGTGTCAACAGAGCAAAATCCTGAAAACTGAGCTTGTGGCTATGCTACTCATGAAAATATTGCATCTGCTGCTCACTCGGTCATATAACAGAAAAATACAGATATTCTCTACATATCACCATAATAATTTTGTTATTCCTTTCCAATAACACTTGGTTAAAATTTCATTTAATGTAACCAATTACATGTTGTCCTTTGATGTGCGCACACATACATGCAAGATCACATAATTATATATTTGACGGGGGCATAAACATTGTACAAGTTTGTTTTATTGAAATACAATTTCTGTCTGATTTTCGCACTTATTTTGTGGTAAAATTAGGTCATGAATTTGATGAAATAATTATGCTAATTTACCTGATCCATGTAAATTTGAAACGGTCTTAATTCTGAACCTGAGAATGATCAATCTAAATATTAATCAAGATATTGATGAAATAACCCAGACGAATTTGAACAACTACACAGTATTTGCATCACACAATTTGATAAAACATTTGAAATGTTAAGTTTAACAATATATCAAGATCTAAATATACACATGGTGAATTTGCAAATAAGTACAAATTATGTTTGTTGCTAGAGAAATTGTTGTTACCCGACTTGTCCAGGATTTGAACCTGAGACCTCTCAATGCCTGAAACTGACAAAGAGCACTCTAATCACTGAGCTAACAAGTCAGAGGGTGTTATCTGCATGCAACATGCACAAACAATACCTATAAGACTACTAACATTAAAAAAGATTGCAAACTACCGAGTGAAAAGTGATATAAAAGTGCTACATTCTACTGAATAATAATCTTCATGTGCCTACAGTATTTCCTAACCAAAAATAAATGTTCAAAAGCATCCTTTTGATACAAAGTGATGAAATATATAGACATTATTTCTTACCTTAGTATAATTTGGTGTTTCATCTAAATGGAATACTGTTACCTTTAAGCAATGTTTTTCATGTACTTGCTCCATTCTTTTCCCACATGTTTTCTTCGATACCTGCAACAAAGGGAGGCTACATCTATGACGACATATATGACAACATATATGACAGCAGCTATGACAACATGTATGGCAACATATATGACAACATATATGGCAACATATATGACAACATCTATGACAACATATATGACAACATATATGACAACATATATGGCAACATCTATGACAACATATATGACAACATCTATGACAACATATATGACAAAATCTATGACAACATATATGGCAACATCTATGACAACATATATGACAACATGTATGACAGCATCTATGACAACATCAATGACAACATCTATGACTACATCTATGACTACATCTTTGACAAAATCTATGACTACATCTTTGACAACATCTATGACAGCATCTATGACTACATCTATGACTACATCTATGACTACATCTATGACTACATCTATGACTACATCTTTGACAACATCTATGACTACATCTTTGACAACATCTATAACAGCATCTATGACAGCACCTATGACTACATCTATAACAGCATCTATGACAGCATCTATGACTACATCTATGACAGCATCTATGACTACATCTATGACAACATCAATGACAACATCTATGACAACATCTATGACTACATCTTTGACAAAATCTATGACTACATCTTTGACAACATCTATGACAGCATCTATGACTACATCTATGACTACATCTATGACTACATCTATGACTACATCTTTGACAACATCTATGACTACATCTTTGACAACAACTATAACAGCATCTATGACAGCACCTATGACTACATCTATGACTACATCTTTACAACATCTATGACAACATCTATGACTACATCTATGACTACATCTATAACAGCATCTATGACAGCATCTATGACTACATCTATGACAGCATCTATGACAGCATCTATGACAGCATCTATGACTACATCTATGACAACATCTATGACAGCATCTATGACAGCATCTATGACAACATCTATGACAGCATCTATGACAGCATCTATGACTACATCTATGACTACATCTTTGACAACATCTATGACAACATCTATGACTACATCTTTGACAACATATATGACTACATCTTTGACAACATCTATGACAGTATCTATGACTACATCTATGACTACATCTTTGACAACATCTATGACTACATCTATGACTACATCTATGACAGCAGTTAAGATATAATTTGTCAAAATGCAGAGATAAATATCCTAGCTCGTTACTGTATAAAACATAGAGTAAAGGAATTGTCTGTCAAGTTAATATATTTTCTTGAGGATGAGCATTTGTCTCATGTGCCTGAATTATTTCCTAGCCAGTGGATATTGAAAATGTATGCTTTGTCATATTGATGCTTGACAATATATGGAAGAGTGATGTACTTTCCTAAATTCCTAACATTATACATGTAAGAGTAAGATAATCAAAGATGCATTTCTGTATGTGCACCACCTATTGACTCAATCACACGTATTATGACAGAGAAATGAGGCTGAATGAAGAATGGTTCATTTAAAAAATGCTATACAAAAAAGTAGCATTGTCAACTCACCTATATAAACATTCGGTACCGTAGGCGAATCAATATCTTGCAGCACAAATGCTCGATAGAACAGGTATTACTGCACTCTGCGTTGCCAGTAAATAGAGACGGGTAATACTTGTGGATACTGTAAAGAAGTAATTTACAGATATCTACATTTAAATTAAGCTTTAACTCTAGCCACAATTGCTTTTGAGACTCACTGCAGACAGTATTTAGATGGACCTACAATGTATGCATTACACCGACTGTCCCTTTATGGACCTACAATGTTTGCATTACACTGACTGTCCCTTGCATGTCATCACTTGCCTATAGTAATAAACATTTGTATGATTTGTCTTACCAAAAAGACCAAACTATGTCTGAAATATGGCTACAGACAGAAGAATACAAAAGTCAAGTTTTCAAAATGGAAAAAGCAAGAATTTTTTATTTACCATGTGTAGGTGCAGCATTTACAAGGAATAGTGTTAACAGTTAAAATAGACCAAGGAAAAAACATACTTGTAAGTGCATACTTTTCAATCTTATAACAATACTTCAATAATGGTCTTGCAATGAACAGAGATACTATGGAAACAATTTGGTAGCAAACACTTGAATGAAATCAACTATTTGATTGCAGAATAGCAGTCACCAACAAGTTATTCTTAAACCATACATTTATAAGGAAGGACATACAACCTTATTTATTTTGTACCCATGTATACACAAAATGGAACATTGCAATCGCTTTTCTGTCTTTTACAACATTGGATCAGTGACCAAATACATAGTTCCCACATTTACAATATTTACCTCCCTTTTTCTTAACTGTCGGCCATTTTGATAGGCAAAACTGATAAGCCCTTTTAGTAGTAATTTCCAAATATGTGATAATTGAGAAAATACCATAAAAATGCATGTGACAACCACTTTCTTCAACTTACTAAGCCAAATGTCCACATGACCATAATGTATATGTTACTTTTTTATATATCGGAATAGTTTATTATCGTTTACATTATATTCCCCATAAACATTAAGGAAATTTGCCTATCAAAATGGCCGACAATTCAGAACAATATGGAGGTAAATATTGTAGATGTGGGAATTATCTATAGGAGTAGCATCCCAGCTTTATAAATGACGGAAATTTACAGCAAGAGTAGCCTCCCCCTTCTTTCAAAATGGCGGACATTCGCAAGAAGAGTGTCTTGAATTTAAAGAAGCAGAACTTTAGAAATCAGGGAACATTACTCTTGCATTACTTTGTATCCGTCATGAAATGAAGGGACGTTACTCTTAATGATAATGGTGGCCACGTTATATTCTAAATGGAAGTAACCACCCAGCCTTCAAAATGGCAATAAAATACAGTAATAGTTACCTCCCCTAATTTCAAAATGGTGGATATCAGGGGACACTACTCTTGTCTTACATTACCTCCATTTTGAAATAAAGGGACATTATTCTTATTCATAATAGCTGCCGTTTAAAAGCAAATGGCATAGCTCTGCATGGCGACCATTCGAAACAGGAGTAACCTCCCTGCTTTCAAAATGGCAGAAATATACAGTAAGATTGACCTACCCTAAGTTCAAAATGGTGGATATTTCGCAAATTGGCAGCCATTTTGACATCAGAGGACGTACATTATACACGTCATTCATTGCCTCCATTTTTCAATGAAGGGACATTACTCGATCATAATAATAGCGGCAATTTTTTAGCAGGGGGCATAAATCTAACTTGCAGGGCGACCATTCAAAACAGGAGTTACCTCCCTGGTTTTAAAAATATACAGTAAGAGTTACCTCCCCTGATTTCAAATTGTTGATATTCCGCAAATATGGCAGCCGTTTTGAAATCAGGGGACATTACTCAGGTCTTAAATTGCACAAATTGAACTACTCGGCGGTATCCGGCAGAGCTCGGAATACATACCTCGTAAGTAAGTGGATGGATACACTCGATGTGATGTGTCCCCGGCGAATAACGCCGAGTAGATAATCACGAGATTACCTTCTGAATGCATCAAAATTTTCTATTTTTCGCCAACAATTCCTACAAATTGATGTTATTTCATTATCAGGGAAATATTTATTTGTCGTTCCAAATATATTTGATGTTGATATCCCAGAAATATCGTACATGTCTCGATTCCATAATAGACAGGTACAACATATCTCGGAGGCTGCCATCTTGTGGACTACTTTCTTACCATAATATCTCTGAGGTTATTTATATCTCCGAGGTGTTCCGAGTGTAAATTGCATTCATTCTGAAATAAAGGGACATTACTCTCATTCATGATAGTGGCCATTTTAAGCAGGGGGCATAACTCTACCTTGAGTGGCGACCATTCGAAACAAGAATAGCCTCCCTTCTTTCAAAATGGCGGATTTTTGCAGCCTGGATTACCTCCCGTGATTTCAAAATGGTTGATATTTTGCAAAAATTGTAGCCATTTTGACATCAGGAGACATTAATCATGTCTAAAATTGCATTCATTTTGTAATAAAGGGACATTCCTCTCATTCACAATAGCTGCCATCTTAAGCAGGGGGCATAACTCTACCTTTTAGGCGACCATTCTTAACAAAAGTAGTCTCCCTTTTTTCAAAATGTCGGGAATTTACAGCATGTATTACCTCCCCTGATTTTAAAATGGTTGATATTCCGCGAAAATGGCAGCCATTTTGACATAAGGGGACATTAATCATGTCTAAAAATTGCATCCATTTTGTAATAAAGGGACATTACTTTCTATCACAATAGCAGCCATCTTAAGCAGGAGGCATAACTCTACCTTTTAGGCGACCATTCTTAACAAAAGTAGTCTCCCTTTTTTCAAAATGGCGGGAATTTACAGCATGGATTACCTCCCCTGATGTCAAAATGGTTGATATTCCGCGAAAATGGCAGCCATTTTGACATCAGGGGACATTAATCATGTCTTAAATTGCATTCATTTTGTAATAAAGGGACATTCCTCTCATTCACAATAGCGGCCATCTTAAGCAGGGGGCATAACTCTACCTTTTAGGCGACCATTCTTAACAAAAGTAGTCTCCCTTTTTTCAAAATGGCGGGAATTTACAGCATGGATTACCTCCCCCGATTTCAAAATGGTTGATATTCCGCGAAAATGGCAGCCCTTTTGACATCAGGGGACATTAATCATGTCTAAAATTGCATCCATTTTGTAATAAGGGACATTACTCTCATTCACAATAGCGGCCATCTTAAGCAGGGGGCATAACTCTACCTTTTAGGCGACCATTCTTAACAAAAGTAGTCTCCCTTTTTTCAAAATGGCGGGAATTTACAGCATGGATTACCTCCCCCGATTTCAAAATGGTTGATATTCCGCGAAAATGGCAGCCATTTTGACATCAGGGGACATTAATCATGTCTAAAATTGCATTCATTTTGTAATAAAGGGACATTACTCTCATTCACAATAGCGGCCATCTTAAGCAGGGGGCATAACTCTACCTTTTAGGCGACCATTCTTAACAAAAGTAGTCTCCCTTTTTTCAAAATGTCGGGAATTTACAGCATGGATTACCTCCCCTGATTTCAAAATGGCTGATATTCCATTTTGACATCAGGGGACATTAATCATGTCTAAAATTGCATCCATTTTGTAATAAAGGGACATTACTCTCATTCACAATAGCGGCCATCTTAAGCAGGGGGCATAACTCTACCTTTTAGGCGACCATTCTTAACAAAAGTAGTCTCCCTTTTTCAAAATGGCGGGAATTTACAGCATGGATTACCTCCCCCGATTTCAAAATGGTTGATATTCCGCGAAAATGGCAGCCATTTTGACATCAGGGGACATTAATCATGTCTAAAATTGCATCCATTTTGTAATAAAGGGACATTACTCTCATTCACAATAGCGGCCATCTTAAGCAGGGGGCATAACTCTACCTTTTAGGCGACCATTCTTAACAAAAGTAGTCTCCCTTTTTTCAAAATGGCGGGAATTTACAGCATGGATTACCTCCCCTGATGTCAAAATGGTTGATATTCCGCGAAAATGACAGCCATTTTGACATCAGGGGACATTAATCATGTCTAAAATTGCATCCATTTTGTAATAAAGGGACATAACTCTCATTCACAATAGCGGCCATCTTAAGCAGGGGGCATAACTCTACCTTTTAGGCGACCATTCTTAACAAAAGTAGACTCCCTTTTTTTAAAATGGTGGGAATTTACAGCATGGATTACCTCCCCTGATGTCAAAATGGTTGATATTCCGCGAAAATGGCAGCCATTTTGACATCAGGGGACATTAATCATGTCTAAAATTGCATCAATTTTGTAATAAAGGGACATTACTCTCATTCACAATAGTGGCCATCTTAAGCAGGGGGCATAACTCTACCTTTTAGGCGACCATTTTAAACAAAAGTAATCTCCTAGCATGGATTACCTACCCTGATTTCAAAAGGGACATTACTCTCATTTATAATAGCGGCCATTTTAAAGGAGGGGGCATAACTCTTACTTTCCATGCCACCATTCGAAACAAGAGTAGCCTCTTACATTACCTCCTTTTGAAATAAAGGGACGTTATAGATGGTAGCCGTTTTATAAACAGCGAGTATAACTCTACTTTGCATGTTGAAATGGTGGAAGTGTACAGTAACAGTAATATCCCCCAAACTTCAAAATGGCAGATATCACTCCATTTTGAAAACAAGGTTCCACAAGTCTTACCATGTAAGAGTGATCTACCCTGCTTAAGATGTGGCAGAACTTCATAGGCGAGTTAGCCCCTTTTGACAACTGGGACATAAGTCAAGCCCTGTGACTTGGCCACCAATACTTGACAATCCAAATATTATCCAATGGCTGCTTCATTTAATCAATGGCAGGCCTTGGAAGTCTTTTGTAACTTGCAACTGACTATCATACTTAACCGCTGTCATCAACTGTGGGTCAATACTTTCAATCTATCAAAAATGTGAACTAAAACCCATAGATGATGGAGCAGTTAAGAGAATAGATCAGTCACAGATGTCAGTGGGTGGTTATAGTAAGTAGATAGCAATAAGTAAGACCAACAAGATGCAACAAATTATATCTGGTCACTTCTACGGACCATGGTCCTTTATGGACAAACCAAACATAATATACAAGATTTCACAATGGAAAGTACATAAATTGTCTATTTTCTAACACAAAAGTCTTCTGGTCCATGTTGAAACATATCATTCATGTCTAATATGTCACTTTTTGTTATTTAATAACGTTAAAAAATAAACCATTCATTCTGGACAAATGCACCAATTTGATGAAGTTGTTTGATGAGATTCATTCCATACCTGAAAAATAAAAAAGTATGTTCTTAAAACTTTTTTATTAAACTTAGTCCACTTTCATGTCTCAATTTTGTCACAATTAACACAGCTATATCGAAAATATCCTCAAATAACAAAAAGGGCTAGGACCTTGTTTATTCGACAACCTTCTGTCCAAATACTAGGTATAATCAGAAATCAATATCAGGTCCTGATGTATCTTCTTATGCACCTCAAATTGAAATGGGCTATTTGAAACCAAGTATTACTTAAAATTTTGAACCCGATGAATTTGAATGAATGAGGTCTGACTGTAAATTACTATAGCTGTATTTAATTGCCAAGTGTATAAAGTATCATGAGAAATGCAAAATGAGCCAAGTCATTGCAGATGCCAAGGCATGATGGGAAAATTTGTCTGCTTATTCAAGTGCTAGAAACAACCTAGTACAATTATCAGTCAAGACAAAATCCAACATTTTTCATCAAAACAACTATAGTTTGGTGATAATTTTGAGCTACTTAAATGACTCACTGACAGACTTGACTTTAATGAATGTCTTTCAAATAAATTTTGGAAATTTATTAGTGAACCCAAAGGGGTTCAAACCTATGACCCCTATGACGTCAGCACCTAGCACTGCAGAAACTGCAACCATACCCACTATGCCACTGAAGAAACCTCAAAGACGGTTATTCAAATGACGCTGATATAGTTGTCGTTACTTCAGTACAAAGTATATACGGTGTGTGTGACATCTTGAGATAATTTTCAGCTACTATTTTACTATTACTATTGTATAGAGAATACATTTCTGTATGTTAATAATTTAAGTTATAAAAGTGATGGCAAATCATCAATATACATTGTACATTACCTCTGACCATGGCAATGGCATTAGTTTCTACACAGACTGAACTCAAAGGACATTTACAAAAGAACTCATCAAGAATGACTACATGATTACTCAAAATTGCAAATGTCAGTATATGTACCAACTGTGTTACAGTTAATCTACTATGCAGTAAATGTTTGTATTCTTGTTTGATCCCTAATTATTCTACTACATGTATTTACTTTTTGAAGTAAGTCAGTCAATATTTTGGTTAATTAATCAACAAGCTCCAGTTATTCTTTACTGTAATCTCAGTGGCAAAGAATTTATCTAATTTTGTGTTAATTTTCTCTATTATTATTTTTCCCCATCATTTTGTTCGAGAACAAATTCTGATAATAAATTTATTTCTGTATTTTTAGCTTTTGCTTTAATTTTAATGTGAATCTGCAATCCATCAATGCCCATGGCCAGAGATTATAAACTTGAGATCAGTTGCTGTACTCAAAGCTTCTTTTCAGTCACAACTTATTTTGTCAAATAGATATTTTGTTAAATGTTTCAGTAACCTTTGAGGTTAATTATTTATGTTATATGGCAATTACTGCATGATCATTTATAAAACAACAGAATTAATCTAAGAAAACACACAAAACAAGATTTGAAATCAATCTCAAGTTTTATAACCTCAGACAAAGGTGTTCATTTGAAATATTTCACTATTATTTGTCACAAATTTGATACTCCTAGCTCTGATTTCTCGAGAATACTCGGCCAAACTATAATACGAAGTTTAAAATATCAGGAAATTTAATAATTTACTAATAATTGTAATCATCAATATTTTTGTATGAACAGTTAATTTTATCAAAATGCCATGATATTATATTTTTGTTACAATGTGCATTTAATTTTATTAAATTATTCAATTGAAACTCTACTGGACTTAAAGTAGTAAATGTATGTTGATATTTTTTATTATTGTGAAATTATTAAAATGTGGATTCTGAATATATGTTTTTAAATATAAAATTAATTTATTCAACTTCGAAGTTTTGTTCGCTTTGTGATATTATTTTATTAAAAATATGCAATAACTTAGTTTGGATTTTGGTTTTCAAGAACATGCATATTGAATGCCAAAGGTTTTGTAAAATAGTTTGATAGTCCAAAATATTTTAATGATGCTAAACTTAATTATGATTCATTCGGTAACTGATTAAAAAATCCAATTCATGAAGGGACATACATCCGCAACAGAAATCCACATTTTGTTCTATAACATTTCTACTATTTTTTCCCCCATTTTTTTGTTTTCATTGGCCTATATGAACAGAAAATCAATTGTCAATGTTCAGATTTCTTCAGATTAAAATGTGCTTAATTAGTGAGGTGTGATAGTGTTCACCTGAATGCATCAAATGAAAGAAAAATATGATATTTATTGTTTGATGGTATGTCTTCATTCGGCTACAAAAACCAAAACCAAGTTATAATTCCACATTTTTGTGAAGTACTGGCAGACTTAAATACCAACCAAAGTATTTCAAACTTTCGATGTTCAGAATACAATTCTTTCATTTATTAATTCACTTCACAATTATTCAATGTTCTGAAGTTTTATTGACCGACTGACTCACTGACTGACTATGGAAAGTATACCAGCAAGTATTAATGATTCAAAAGGAATAGTTTGCTCTACATTACATAAGGCATTTATTTAGTATTTGGTATATTCTACTGCCCATGTTTTATTCTGACAACATCATGAAGTTAATTTAACATACTGTGATATTATTAAAGTGGCATTACATATTGTATGTAAATTAATGTATTTAACATAGCTTTTGTCAGGAATTTAGTATGGTATGATATTCTTGTCAATGAAAATATTTTTTATTTTGCTGAATTTGTCATAATTTGCAATTAACTAGCCATTTAACTTCCAACTCGTAATAAAACATTCATTTTTGGTAAAAAAAGTATAAGTATTTGACCTTAGAAAGCCTGTTTTCTTTGAAGTGATGTCTAATGTTGGAAAATGTTCTTGAATGATCTTGAACAAAATGCAAGTTGTCTCCCTTACATCAATTATTTGACATTTTGTTCAATATTTTATATTACCTTATTCAGTAAATCAACATGCAGCAACAATACAACCAAGTACACATACATGGCTTTGTGTAACACTACATGGATCACCATTGTCTTTTGATCCTGAAAAAGAAATCACAGATAAATAAGTTTGTGTCAACTAAAATAAAAGTTTGAAACTTCATACGTCAACCACTTCATAGTTTGTATATAACATATAAAACTTTTTATAGGGGTGTCATGTTATGTCTACAGTGTACCATGATATATTGCAATACTTTAGCAGTGCATTGCAATATGTACCACAATATATTATTTCATTAATCTCATCTCTGACTGTAGATTTTTTTCTTACTTTAACAATTTTATTCAACTTTAAATAAAAATTGAATTGAAATAAAAAACTGAATGAAATGAAAAAATATGGTGTTTTACAAAACATTTCTTCTTGTTTCCAAAATATCTAAATTTGACTATTTGTTGATTTTACCGATTTAAAATTTTGAATTTACAACAAGAGATCCAAAAAGTCAGGGACTCTAAGGGCTACATTGTGCACATAGAACTTCAATAAGCTTAGTTGAAAGTTAGTTCTGGACAAGACCATTTATGAAGTTATTCCCTTCCAACTATACAGAAAACATGTGACCCAATAAAACAAGAAATGTGGCAATACCACCAACATTTTTCATAGAAAACCCATGGGTTAGGAAAGCCTCTATTTTGCAGGGATCATGCTAAAACACTGATCTAAGCATAAATGCATAGGCAACACTTGAAATTGACAGTTCATAAGTAGGTCAGGGCATGAAAATATGCAAAGCCGAAACCAATAATAGCACAGTATGGATCAGCAAAATTGGAGATATTGAGTGGAAACCTATTTGTTATTTTTAGTAACACTGATCTATGACAGAACGGCCCCAAAACCAATCACATGTTCTTACTATGTACCAAGTTTGATGAGAATATGATAAATGAAACTCGAGATAATCACCAGAAATCCCCAGTTTTATGACCACCAGCCCAATTACCTGCCTGCCAAACAACATTCTAATACTTAGAGAATATTCTGATGGAAACACCAATTTCCCCTTTGCATGACTAAACTTTGTAAAATATTATTTCAAAGTAAGCAACAACAAAAAAGAATTTCCTGGGTTTTTACACTAAAATAATATACATGTATCTGCTTTTGAGGAGAGAAAAGTTATACCTAATTTTACAATGTAGCAGCCATTCACTGTAAAGATTGCCATGGTTTTGAGGTAAAAAAACATCACATTGGAATGTGACAGGTGAATAAATGATATAAGTCTTATACAGATGGACTCTAAGCATACTCAGCACTTAATTGGCAACACCATCTGTCCCTGAATTTTAAAAAGACAACTCTACAGGTAGACAGTTGATAATGAGGAAAATGAGACTTAAACCTATATACAGTAAAATCTCATTAATAAGACCACCTTTAGAACCCTTGAAAATTGGTCTTCTTATTGATATGGTCTTAATATCGAGGTTGAATAAAGAGCAAAACAGTGAAAATGGACTTGCATATTGTGTTCTTAATTTTGAGGAGCTCTAAATATTGGTGGTCTTTAAGTGAGGTTATACTGTATTTGATAATACATGCATTAATGTTTATCAACTGAAGTTTTTATCCAACTACTAAGCATTACAACATACTAAACAATTTCATCTTAGTATTTTCACAGTCATATTTATTAAATATCATGGAATTTTTGTATCATATTTTGAATTTCATTATTAAACTTATTTATGGTACATATTAATACAGAATTAACTGCAATAAATGCTGTTTAATTATTAGATACATTTACTTATTACATGTACTTCTAAAAGAGAGAGAATAAGTTGCAAAAGGGAACGCCACATACATAAGACAGTGCCTAGAAGAGGCCAACCAAATTTGAAAGTTTAACTGACATCGCTTATTGTTTTAATACTTTACATCATTAAGATTTAATCAATAAATCAGCATATTGTTCATTTTATATCTGACAAATAACAATTGTTAATGCCAGTCATTGACATTAATGGCGCACCACCATAGGACGTCGCCTTGCGTCTTTTTTTATTGTTGTTTGATGATAAAAAGACATTGACGTCACTTTATATATGAGCCCCGTTGTACGTTTTCCAACCTCTTCTGTAAGTGACGTCATTTCCAGAAACCGTCACAAATGATGTCACTATTTGCGAGCAGGAAACAATATTTACTCCATTCGGTCACTTCGTTTTCATAGTTCCATATGGGGCAAATATTGCTTACTGCCAGTATAAGGTGACATCACATGTGACGTTTTCTGAAAATGACGTCGCTTACAGAAGAGGTTTGAAATCGTACAGCGTTGCTCATATGTTGATGTTTAAATGCTGAGCTTGAATTATTAAATTATTAAATTGCTTAAAGTGATTTTGAATGATGCACCATAGTGGGTGCAACATTTTTAGTTTCTGTTAACAGTGTTATTTATATCATATATTACATTAAAGTTTCGTATAATCTTAATAATATACAATATAGTAACTACAAGAATGCAGTTTGTGTGTAAATCTAGATCCATCTATTATTAGTTACAGTTTCATAGAAGTACACATAGCAAAAGTTATAAGTACTCCGATTTCATATTTAGGATATTGTAATTAAATATGAATAAATCCAATAGAAATTTCACACACAGAAAGACCAATATTATTATCTGTAATGCTTCTACTAATTATAAGCACAAAATACAGCCAATTGATTGAAATCAAGCCAATTACATAACACCGCACAGAAATAAAAAATCTCAGATTGAATTGGTCATTACCGATTGTGACCGCCTTTTGCCTGGACATAATGAATTTACAAATAGATATTATTCTGGGAAATATTTTACACTTCTGTTAATATCGCCTGGGGCCTGTTCTGCGGTGAGGTAACTCATCATGGACACGATTTTTTAAGATTTTGACTGGCAAACATTACCCAGTCAAATGCGACGATCTCACACGATAATGACCGATTAAGTTAATATGTGACTTTTCATTTCTGTGTGCTGGTAATAATTGGCTTGATTTCAATTAAATTGCTATTTTGCACTTAAAATTAGTAGGAACAATTTACAGACAGATTGAACTTTCTGTGTCTTATATTTCTATTAGATATATTCAAATTTAATGGCAATACCCTAAACCTGTTATCGGAGTACTTATAACTTTTGCTAAGTGTATTTTTGTCCAATCCTTTATTTCTGCATTGTGTTTTATTATCACATGTATTTATGTTTTTTAATTATTGATTTCAGAGAATCGCTTACTATTTAAGCTTAATATTTAATGGACTTTTTACCTGAAATCCCTAACAACAATTATTGTTCAATAGACAAGTATATATGAATATCCATTTTGCATATTATATAATGTCTATAATTGACAATTGCTGGAGTATAGGACAAAAATTTATAGAAAATGTATTATTAGTGCAGCTGGGATTGTTGTAAAGTACATGTAAAGTACATGTGAAATTTTTAATGAACTTAAATAGCTTCCAATCCCTAAATGTTATCAACATCTGATCAGTTTATCTATTTGTTATGGTGGCATATTTCTGCCACCAGTAAACTTCTTAATTAACTAGATAATTATGTGGTTAACTAGATAAGTACATTTTGTATCATGATCAATTTTCATACCAAATAAATATCTTAACATAAAAATTGTCTGATAGTGCCCACAACTGCCACCACTTACCCTGTTTAACCCAGTACAGGCAATATATTTTTGAAAAGTCTAGTTAATTAAGTTAGCTTCATAATTTTTTAGTAACTGTTAAGTAGTCAATGCGATAAGTATCTAGTTGACTACATAATTATCTAGTTAATTAAGTAGTTAACTGGTGGCAGAAATATGCCACCATAGTTTTTCAATACAAAAATAATTTTACTCCAAAACTTGATATGATGTTTTACATATTTCAAATGATAATGTATACAGTAAGGCCATGCCAAATTGGAATTTTGTTAAGCGTCCGCGTGCACCTAGGTTTTGCGCTCCTCGAGCCAAAAAAAACCACATCTTTTCTTAGCTAAAATTCTCAAATATTTTCGATGTCCATGATTCGACAACGGCAATTTTAGTTGAGATCCGACAACAATGTGACTATCTGACCCATTCTTAAAGCCAAATATATGTTTATAAGCATATTCGAATATTCGTTGCCATCCCTAATTTAATAACTTTTCTAGAATTGTTGGAACCTAATTGGTATTATGACATTTTTAAAACTTGAAACGCAGTTGGCATCAGACAATATGACAATCTACTTTATTAGTTAAGAGACTTTGTTAAATGAAGCTTTGTTGGATATTTTTAGTCAATAGGCGTCTGACTGGAATAGGCTTAGTAAGGTAAGGTAAGGTCTTAGTAGATAGGCCTTAATTAAGTATGTACATGTATAAGTTTTTGATTTGTCAGTTAAAGCGGAGTTAAAACACAATGCAGACATGAAGAATGGAATTAATTTTGGATGCATGTTTTTGATTTAATAATACTTGTGAGCATATCAGTTATAATATCATACATTCAAAATCCACTATACCATCAAATGGAGTTGGTTGTTTGTTAAATCTGGAAACCTAGTCCATTGATTAGGGGTATTATGTTATCATTAATCATAAGACCTTATTCGACTGAAGATGTTACAATGCCGACAATGCCAGTCTGGACCTTTCCTGCACCATTAGAAATTACAATACTGCTTAGAAATTCAGACGACAATATTCTTTCTTATTCAAGCCCTTGCTTGTCTGATTTAGAACAAACAGTGGTCCCTCTCTTGAACAACATTTTACAGAGACAGACACAGTGTTTGTTGTAGAGAGGGAGTTGTTGTCAGGAAGGAACAGATCTTTAATGGACCGTTACATAATATGACATAGTATGCTTTAGTTCTCAGACATGTACATTTATACTCAAAAAGTATCATTTGATATTAATGTCGTACAAATTTATTCACTGATTGATAATTCCTGCCTAGATATTATGAAATCCATGAAGTAAATAATTCAACCAAAACCGTCATGGTTTATACCAACATTCATGTATATCACAATGTATTACGTATGGCAAAGGAATACAAGATGGTACACATTCATTCTGACCTTGGACCGAACAGACCCCTAAAGCAATCCCACTAAAGCAATCCCACGTGAGCTCTCCACATGATTTTGCTATACACCAAGTTTGGTGTGAATATGACAAATGAAACTAAATCGTCTTATATTGAGGTTGTTAGTCAGGTATAGAGGGAATATAACCTGTCTGTGTGCCATATAACCCTAGGTGTTAGCCAAGGGTTATATGAATCACAGACAGGTTTTATTCCCCCAAATACCCTGTCAGCAACCTGTATAATGAATTTATAATACTGCAAATCCAATTTTTCAGTAGAACTATGTACAACGAGCAAGGTTTTAAGTTTTAGCTTTGAATTTCAAATCTGCATAGATCTAGTCCAGATATAATAATTACACATATGTATTATTTTGTTTTATAAAATATTTAGTCTGATTTAGTCATGAATAGAAGATCAATAATTAAAATATTTTCCTTTCCAAATATTACAGAAATACTTTCTTTAGATCAAATTTCTTTTATTTCACTCGCGCATATATTGCCTGTATTATATAACCCATAATGTACCTCAATATACATTGCTATAAGCACTCGCTGAAGACAAGATTAATTTTCAAGCACATAATCACATTGATGTTATCGAAATGAACTAAGCTCAAAATATAATAGGATTTTAACCTTTCATTTAGATTTTAAGTTAAGTTAATATTTGGTGTTGCCAATAGCCAAGTGCCTTATTTATTCAGTTGGATTCATTACAATATTTTGAGGGGTGAAAGTAAAAAAGTATGTCTACTGCTACATCTATATGCAATATAGAATGTTATAGACAGAGTATTGCTTTCATCCCTCAATTTATCTATCAGCAGAATCACCACAATAAATACTGACTAACAGAGCTAACCAATCATTTTTTTTTACATTATCTCCATGTTATTGTATCATACCATACTGAAACTTAAGCACATCTCTGAAGGACACTGGCAGCAAATGAAAAAAAAATGTTACCACATACATTATTGGTCAATTCTGTAATGATTTCATAGAAAGTACTCAAAATATCATTTTAATCTTTACAAACTATATAAGACATCAGTATCAATGCTGGTGGGTTAGCTCTTTCATCAGTATTTGTTGTTTATATGTAGAAAATGCTGTGACCGTTTTATTTAACTCACCATGAAATGTATCCCAGGATCTCCGCATCTGACATGTTTCTCAACAATGACCAGCAGATACACCAACAATTAATGAATGCAGACCTGAAATTGAAGAGTAAATTTGTTACACAATCTTCAGTAAATAATAAACTAAAAATAACCTTCCAGCTCAATTTTGGCATGCAGACCTCTCCAACAAAATTTGTTCAATTACAGTAGACATCAGTGATGGATAATCAGACAAATTTCATAATCGATTATCGGATCGGTTTGAAAACTCATGATCGAGAATCGAATTAGAAATAATCGATCCATATTTAGTTTTTTAGTGTAAGTATAAGGCTGACAGTTAATTACATTTGTACAACTTTATTTATCTCTTTTTACCATATTTAACATCAATGGGGTTTGACATTACTCTTATATCATTGTTTTTGTATGTTTACTTTGTATATATTTGTATTTGACTGAATACATCGATGACTTCCCAGCTTAAGTTTACTTTAAACTTATTTATCTTACATCAGTAGTGAAACAAGTCCTTACAATTATCAAACTATTCACTCTTGATGACCGTTTCCTGGGTAACAAACCAGTACTCATATCAAATACAGGGATTGTGTAGGTTGTGATCAAACCCTGCACTAATGTAGAGGTGATATTTAGCCCAGTTATAGCAGAGTTTATTATGTAAATCAGTGTTAAAACCTATTGCAGAGTGTATGATGTTTAGCAGCATTAAAACCTATTGCAGAGTGTATGATGTTTAGCAGCATTAAGACCTATAGCAGAGTGTATGATGTTTAGCAGTGTTAAGACCTATTGCAGAGTGTATGATGTTTAGCAGCATTAAGACCTAAAGCAAAGTGTATGATGTTTAGCAGCATTAAGACCTATTGCAGAGTTTATGATGTTTAGCAGCATTAAGACCTACAGCAGAGTGTATGATGTTTAGAAGCATTAATACATAAAGCAAAGTGTATGATGTTTAGCAGCGTTAAGAGCTATTGCAGAGTTTATGATGTTTAGCACAGTTAAGACCTATAGCAGAATTTATTATGTTAATCAGTGTAAAAACCTATAGAAGAGTGTATGATGTTTAGCATGGTTAAGACTAGCCCCGCATACATGTCTCTGTACTCCGACTTTTACACGCGTCGTTCGTAACAGCGACAGTATAGAGATGTGACGTCCGTGGCTGGACTAGGTTAAGACCTATAGCAGAGTTTATTATTTTTAGCATAGTTCAGACCCGTAGCAGAGTTTATGATGTTTAGCACAATTAAAACCTACCGATAGAGCAGAGTTTATAATGTTTAGCACAGTTAAGACCTATAGCACAGTTTATAATGTTTAGCACAGATAAGACCTATAGCAGAATTTATGATGTTTAGCACAGTTAAGACCTTTTGCAGTGTTTATGATGTTTTGCACAATTAACACCTACAGCAGAGTTTATAATGTTCAGCAGCGTTAAGACCCATAGCAGAGTTTATGATGTTTAGCACAGTTAAGACCTATGGCAGAGTTTATGATGTTTAGCAGCATTTAAACCTAAAGCATAGTGTATGATGTTTAGCGCAGTTAAGACCTATAGCAGAATTTATGATGTTGAGCACGGATAAACCTATAGCAGTGTTCATGATATTTTGCACGATTTACACCTACAGATGAGTTTATAATGAGTTTAGCACAGTTTAGACCCATAGCAGAGTGTATGATATTTAGCACAGTTAAGACATGTAGTTGCACAGTCAAGACCTATAGCAGAGTTTATGATGTTCAAGATGGTTAGATCTATAGCAGAGTTTATTATGTTTAGCACAGTTAAGACCTATACAAGAGTTTCTGAACTTGAGCATGGTTAAGACCTAGAGTAGAATTTATGATGTTTAGCACGGATAAGACCTATAGCAGTGTTAATGATGTTTTGCACAATTTACACCTATAGCAGAGTTTATAATGTTAAGCAGCATTAAGCCCCATTGCAGAGTTTATGATGTTTAGCACAGTTAAGACCTATCACAGAGTTTATGATGTTTAGCACAGTTAAGACCTATAGCAGAGTTTATGAAGTTTAGAATGGTGAAGACCTATAGCAGAGTTTGTGATGTTTAGAATGGTTAGGACCTATAGCAGAGTTTATGATGTTTAGAATGGTAAGGACCTAAAGAAGAGTTTATGATTTTTAGAATGGTAAGGACCTGAAGCAAAGTTTACAGTTTTTAGAATGGTTAGGCCCTAAAGCAGAGTTTATGATGTTAGAATGGTTAGGACTTAAAGCATGGAATGTTTAGGACCTATAGCTGAGTTTATGATGTTTAGAATGGTTAGGACCTATAGCAGAGTTTATGATGTTTAGAATGGTTAGGACCTATAGCACAGTTTATGATATTTAGAATGGTAAGGACCTATAGCAGAGTGTATGATGTTTACAATGCTTAGGACCTAAATCATAGAATTGTTAGGACCTAAAGCATAGAATGTTGAGGACCCATAGCAGAGTTTATGATATTTAGAATGGTTAGGACCTAAAGCAGAGTTTATGAAGTTTAGAATGGTTAGGACCTAAAGCATAAAATATTTAGGACCTAAAGCAGAGTTTATGCTGTTTAGAATGGTTAGGACCTAAAGCATAGAATGGTTAGGACCTAAAGCAGAGTTTATGATGTTTAGAATGGTTAGGACCTAAAGCATAGAATGGTTAGGACCTATAGCAGAGTTTATGAGGTTTAGAATGGTTAGGACCTAAAGCATGGAATATTTAGGACCTATAGCAGAGTTTATGATTTTTATAATGGTTAGGACCTAAAGAAGAGTTTATGATTTTTAGAATGGTTAGGACCTGAAGCAAAGTTTACAGTTTTTAGAATGGTTAGGCCCTAAAGCATAGAATGGTTAGGACCTAAAGCAGAGTTTATGATGTTTAGAATGGTTAGGACCTAAAGCATAGAATGGTTAGGACCTATAGCAGAGTTTATGAGGTTTAGAATGGTTAGGACCTAAAGTATGGAATATTTAGGACCTATAGCAGAGTTTATGATTTGTATAATGGTAAGGACCTAAAGAAGAGTTTATGATTTTTAGAATGGTAAGGACCTGAAGCAAAGTTTACAGTTTTTAGAATGGTTAGGCCCTAAAGCAGAGTTTATGATGTTAGAATGGTTAGGACTTAAAGCATGGAATGTTTAGGACCTATAGCTGAGTTTATGATTTTTAGAATGTTTAGGACCTAAAGAAGAGTTTATGATTTTTAAAATGGTTAGGACCTAAAGCAGAGTTTATGATGTTTAGAATGGTTAGGACTTAAGCAGAGTTTATGATATTTAGAATGGTTAGGACCTATAGCAGAGTGTATGAAGTTTACAATGCTTAGGACCTAAAGCATAGAATTGTTAGGACCTAAAGCATAGAATGTTGAGGACCCATAGCAGAGTTTATGATATTTAGAATGGTTAGGACCTAAAGCAGAGTTTATGATGTTTAGAATGGTTAGGACCTAAAGCATAGAATGGTTAGGACCTATAGCAGAGTTTATGAAGTTTAGAATGGTTAGGACCTAAAGCATAGAATATTTAGGACTAAAGCAGAGTTTATGCTGTTTAGAATGGTTAGGACCTAAAGCAGAGTTTATGATGTTTAGGATGGTTAAGACCTATAGCAGAGTTTATGATGTTTAGCATGATTAAATTAAGTAACTGTTTTATTGAAAAAGAACTAGTTACTTGATGGCCAAAGTGCGTGCAATGGCAAATGAAGTCAAATCAATTATTGAGGCATGGGATAATAAAATGTCATTAACAAGTTAAATTCCACAAGATGCCAAAATGAAGCATGAAATAAATAGAATTATTGTTTGTTTCGGTGCAAGATGGAATGTTTTTCACCTACTCCACTTGTGAAAGTATTGCATCGGCTGCTTACTTGGTGAAATAACTTTCGATCTTACACCAAAACATACAAATATCCTCTATTTATTAGTGTGAAATGGTATACAAATGCTTAAAGGTATGTGCCCAACATCAATACAGCTTTGTCACAGATTTACAACTACAATGTATACATGTATAATTTTTTTTATATCTGAATGTTAATATACATTGTATTATGTCTCCAAATATTTCTATTTTAATAATTAACTAATATATCATTTATCATTAGCCATTGGCGAATTATTGGTTTGCATTCAAATAGAATGTTTTGAAACATATTTTTGTTCAGTGAATGCTTTACCAAACATTTATTGAATATGTTCCAAATTGCATTTAGTTTTCTTTGAAGAATGCTTCATCTATTATCAGTACATTTGGTTGAAAAGGCTTTGAACTACACAATGTTAATCTAGTATCAAGTGATATGTTATTTTAACCTATTAATTGCATTTTTTATAATAAACTTAATGCCAAGATATCCAGGAATTTAGGTAATATCTTTTTAAATAAACAGACCTTAGGTTTAGTTAACGCTTGGTGTTGCCCACAACCAAGAGCCTTTGTATGGCAAAGAGATATTTCTATAAGCCACTATCAAAATTTTAAAGATCAATAGAATTCTTGACACAATTTTGAGGGATGTCTATACCAGCACTGCTATTGGATTTACAACCTCTTCTGTAAGTGACGTCATTTCAAGAAAAAGCAATATGTGACGCACTATTTGAAAACAGGAATAATTGTTTTCGTTTTCATTGCCGTATGGGGCAAATATTGCTGTCAGTACAGGGTGACGTCACATGCGACGTTTTCTGTAAACGATCTCACTTAAAGAGGTTGGAAATCATACAGCAACACTCATATGCTGCTTCATCTACAGTAAAAGCTCACAAAAAGACCACCTCAAAAGTAAGACCGCCTCATTAATGAGACAATATTTTCAGGGCCCAGTTTTCTATTTTCATCCACATTTTAACTCAAAAATCAGACCATCTCATTGATAAGATCAAATTTCTTCAAATTTCTTCAAATTTGGTCTTATAGAGGTTTCCCAGTATATGCATGTAGAGTCTTAAAGACTAGCTTTACTTTCACCACTCAATTTGATTATCAGCAGAATTTCTAAAACAAATATTAACTAACAGAGCTAACCCACCATTTTGTATTTACATTTTTTACATTATATATCATACCATCCTGAAAGTTTGCCTTATTACTAACACACAGGGACTGGTAGCAAATGTATAGTGAGTGTTACCTCCCTTGTCATGTCTCACTTCTGTCATAATTTTGTAGGAAATACTCAGAATATCATTTTAATCTTTACAAACCATGTAAGATAATAGCATCAATTCTGGTGGGTAAGCTCTTTGGATTAATATTTGCTGTTTATATGAAGGTTTCTGTGACAGTCTAACTTACCATGCAATGTGTGTCAGTATCTCAGCATCAAACAAGTATCTCAACAATGACTAGCATCTACACCATCATATCATTGAATGGAGACCTGAAAGTAAAGTAGAAAATATGTCATATTATCTGCAGTCATTGGTTTAATAAACAAGAGGGCCATGATTGCCCTATATTGCCCACCTGAGTACATTGCCATTCTGACTGAATTAGACTAAGGTGCAAATAAATTGGTATATGTTGAAAAACTCCATTCAGCAGTTTAGCAGGAAATGTTGTTACATGTTTACATATAAGCAACAAGGCAATGTCCACTGGCCCCCATGTTTTTTGACAAAATTTAATTATTTATGCATTTTGGAAGAGGACCACACCAGGATCACACCAAATATCAAAATTCTACACCTTATGGTTCTGGACAAAAATATTTTGTAATTTTTCTTTTAAATAGGCCCAGCCTCCAAGCAACCACCTTTATTGACAGAACTTAATAATTTATACAATTTTGTAATAGGGCCACCAGAAATTGCCACACACCAAATATTAAAGCTCTAGAACCGATGGTTTTGGACAAGAATATTTTCAAAGTTTTCACTTCCTGTGACATACTTATGCAAAGACTGGAACCATTTATATAACTTCAAAAGAGGACCATTCTTGTGAAATTTGGTTGAAATGTCATTTATATACATATAGGGAATGATGGACATCCAATGATCCTAAAAGTTCACCATGAGCACTTTGTGCTAAGGTGAGCTAACAAGCTTGCAGGGCAGACCCCTTCCCCATACATTTCAATTAATTACATACTTCACATTATTTCACTCTTATTGGTAATGCCTCGGTTAAACTGATTGACAGGAAATTTCTCTGTGAGCAGATGACTGGGGATAGGTGCAACTGACTTATCAGAAAGGCCTCTGTTGACAGGTGTCTGCATATAGGTGTGTGCTTGGACAGGTTAAACTGACCTATCAGAAATGCCTCTATTGACAGGTGAATGCATACAGGAGGTAGTTGCATGCTGGGACAGGTTAAACTGGCCTGTCAGAAATGCCTATGTTGGCAGGTGAATGCATATAGGAGGTGGTTGCATGCTGGGACAGGTTAAACTGGCCTATCAGAAATGCCTATGTTGGCAGGTGAATGCATATAGGAGGTGGTTGCGTGCTGGGACAGGTTAAACTGGCCTATCAGAAATGCCTATGTTGATAGGTGAATGCATATAGGAGGTGGTGAAGAAAATGATTTTAGACATTCTATTATTATCATCAATTTATTGATTTTATTTGTGCTTGTTCAAGCCTTGGTGCTATAAAAATACTTATTATCAGAATTATGCATTATAAATAAAAGCTGAAACCAAGATTGTTCACGTATAAAGGCCTCTAAATCAGTTTATACCCATCAATGAAAGGTTCACCATGCAGTTGTAGTACCACAGTCATAATGTTTATGCAGCTGACTGGCCATTTTCACTATGACTATTATTCAATCAATATTCACTTTTCAGCTCAGTGATCTAGTGTCATAATTTTGCATCTAGAGCAAATTAAATGATCCGACTTTGGACAACTTTCATCTGTATATGGTTGACAGTAATGCATTTATAAATAATGTGGACAAGGGGGGAAATAATTTAGTCATTTACATGTAAGCGGTATAGACAGTTGTCTTTTTATTCAATCCCATTTCTACAACTAATATAAGGAAGTTCAACATTAATAACAAGAGGGCCATGATGACCTGTATCGCTCACCTGAGACCATGCCCTCTGGCAGTCATGGTCTTTAACAAATAACATGAATTGCAGGAATACAGAAGAATGTCACCCAAGGATTTCATAGAGACATTTTGATCAAATTTCTTGAAAACCAGGTAGCAAATGTGACCTATGTTTTACTATGATTTGATATGTTGACCTAGTTGTTCACCCAATGTGACCGTACTTGCCCATAGATCTTACAGGTATGCACATTCTGTTTAAATATGATTAGGACTTGTGGAGAAATGAAAGAGCTAGAGTGTAAACATGGGTGTATCATTATGGCATTTTTGTAATATAAGGGCCATATATTGATTTGATCCATAATTGAAACTGGCCAAGAACTGATGCCCATACAGTTGAAACCCGTTATGTCGACATTACAGGGACCTGATAAAATATGTCGACACATCCGATTCCAGTACTGGCAAACTTAATTGTCTTGTATATACGTATTTTTGCTATGGTGGTGTTGTAAAACTTACCACTCGTGTGTTTTGCTGCAGGTGTTGTAAAACTAATTGAATTGTGATATTTGGTATACTTTAAATAAATAATATCACAGACATAATATATGTGTATGTTCGATTTTTATGTTGTTTTTTCGGGTTTAATGCCCTTTTTTCAACAATATTTAATCATATACTGCAAGTGGCTGAATTTATCAGTTTTACTGAAACTGGTAAATATTCGCTGCGACACTTATCAATCATATTGCAAACTACGATGTTAATTTAAAGATCAGTTTTACAAACTGTGAATGAATTAATTGTGACACAAACAATAGGTCGAGATAAAATTGTTTATCTCTTCACGGTCAATTGACACCTTTTCAATTTCATTCACGTCGAGAGGATGTCGACACAAACAAGTACATTAAGGTGTGAAAACACTCTTTTGGCAAGAGAAATCACGTCGACATAGCAGAAATTGTCGACATAGAAATGTCGACATGTAAATCATTTTCCATATACAATATATAGCGACAGAAATTGGGACTTTACAAAATATGTTGACTAAACCGGAATGTTGATATAACCGATGTCGACATAACGGGGTTCAACTGTATATACATTGTATCCATGTTTGATTAGGATTGCTCAAGGAATGTGGATGCTTAGTGTTAACAATTAAATAGCAGATGACAGATGGACTGACAGCCAAAGATCCAAATAGCTCACCATTGAGCACTTTGTGCTGTAAAACAGCAAGAAAACTGCCATGTTGCAATTTGCTCAAGGTTCTGATTTTTTTCTGGCCAACTTCTAGTATTATTATACAACAGTAAAAGTAAGTGTAGAAAATATGATAAAAAATAATTTACCTGCTATCTTAGGTCTCTGATTCCCAACTAAACAATTTGTCCATCATTCCGCACCAAACACCCCACATTGTTGATATTCAGGTGGTTGCAGTACATGGACAAAATAAACCAAAACATGTTTTAAGCAATACATATAAACTAAGAGACTGTGTGAGTGTCTGCTTCATTCCGTAATCTAAATAAAGAATAACATTAATAAAAATAATATATAGGTGTAATATTTATGATATTCTTATCTAAATGATTAATATATTAGTTATATACAATGTTTTTTATATCTACACTACTGATAACTTAACATATCGATATCTACACTACAAGCTTCACAACCAAACCCAAAACACTGACAGCCACATGGAACCATCTTGGTAAGAGAACTTATAGAGAAAACATTTTCAGAAGGGATGTATTGGTCATTGTCCAAAGATACATGGAGTGGACCATTGGGTTACAACCATGTAACATTATCACAGGAGGAAACTGAATCAGCATAAACAAGTGAATCATATGCATCAGTTGAATGGACAACACATCAAAAAAGAAAGATGTTCATACAGCAAGGATATGTGAGATCTGTATTTTATATACAAAAACACAATGGAGAAGGGATAAAGGGAGAGCACACTGGAAGGGATTACGGGACAGAAGTTGTGTCAATAAACAAAAAAATGTCGTTCACAAATAACACAGAGGCCAACAGAAAAACCTCCTGTCAAGAAAGATACACACATACAGGGAAGGGGATATGTATTGAAAAAAATGCAAAAATGCAATATTAATACAAACTCCTAAATGAGGCTAGAGGACTTACGACTCCTCTGCCTAACCTTGTATCCTGGAAATGACCATATGACCCTTAATCACAACCTTCAAGTAAACCTAAATCCCTTAAACATTAAGACCCTGAACCTTGAATAATTTAAGAAAAGTAAATGAAAAGTTGAAGAGTCGTTGATTGTTGATACATAATCTGAGGTTAAAATCAAGGTGTAAAATTAGAATTGTCTAACTGCCTATTTATAAACAAGCAGATAGAACAGTTTCGCTTCCACCCCTCAATTTTCCTAAGGGAAACAGAGTTTGCATTGAACATGACCTTATTTAAATTGAATAGTTGAAAGGATAAATCATGGCCGTTATGAGCTTCAGACCATAACCGCTCCTTTATGCAAGAATAAGATATATGCAGATGAAGTATTTGGAATAATTTTAATGAAATTTTGATGCAAAAAAGTTCTGAAAAGTTCCTTAACCTAAACCTTTATATGAAATTTTAGTATTAAACAGTTTCAAACGTATCCACTAAACCTACCATGCACTTAAATTGTAATTTTGATGCAAAATAGCTTCCACATGTTTCCTTAAATGAACCCTAATATGCAATTTTGAGTAAAATTAGGTTCCAAAAAGTACCCTAAACCTATCTTAACCCTTATAACTGACATTTTTAATACAACAATAAGTTAATGAAATAGTTATAATATTATTGAAATCCTAAGTGAGGTTATTTGCTGCTTGAAATTTTGAAGCATTAAGTGCAGAATTCCAAAAGGTCCTTAAACCTCATTACCATGTTCAATATGTCTTCATTTAACCAACTTAGAATGAAATTTGGAATAGGGTCTGGCCGAAACGTTGCCATATGATGCAAATCCAGAATACCCTTGAATGACACCTAAACAAAACAATTATACAAGAGAAATAATTACCTAACTCAAAAGTTTTGTATCTTAACCTACTTTATGGTAAATTAAAAAATTCTGAGATAAAATTAACTAAAAAATGTTTAAATAAATTGATTAAACAGTAAAGAGGAAACTGAAACCATGAACATACTTTCTACATATCTGCCAAATTTACATAAAAAGTTTGGTTTCTGATAAATTAGCTTTTCACTGTGCATAACATTTACCCATTTTTCAATCATTTTGCACAATTTGCAAAAATACTAGAATGGTGTTCCTGTATCAAATTATTGTAAATCATGTATATCAAAGGGGGCAATAAACAAGAAAAGTCTAAATATTGAGAGTTCATCCTATTTAAGACTCTCTCTTTATGTGTATGCTGAGATACACTTTGAGACAGATCTCTGAATTAATCTTGTCAAAGAACAAGAACTGAGCATACACTAATGATCAAAGATCAATGTTAAATGTAGCTAAGAAGGGGGACAATGACCAACACAAACCAAAACATTGACCATAGGTTACCAACTGACAGAAAATTCAGTTGAAAAGCATTCAGAATCATTAAAATGGAAACAAAGTATGTACAAAAAAATCAAAACTATACCACAGAACTAAACCATAAACCAATCAACAGTTCTTAAAACTCAATACAATAGTACACAATCCTAACACTACAGTTATCCACAGATATACTAACTCTAAATGTTGAGGGGTGAAAGCGAAACCAGTCTTTCTGTATTGTAAGATACAAGATTGATTTCGCTTTCATTCACTCACTATTGCTCAGGAGGCAGGGGGCCCAACTCCCTTCAGATTCTTCTCAGTGTATAGTTTAGAAAGCATACTATAATATAATAAAATATCATTGTGTCAAAGTTGAAGAACTGCCTTAACCTTGCATATTTGTTATACCAGGTAAAATAAACTAACAGTTTCAATTGTAGTACTATTCATGGTAACTGTAATATTTTATTTTTCAATTACATTTTTATATCATTATTTCTAAATAAAATGTAATGACTTCAAACTAAAAATGACAGTTTTTTTGTCAATCGAGAAGTTGTCCTAAAAATTACATTTTTTTTGTCAATCGAGAAGTTGTCCTTAAAAGGACAGTTTTTGTCCTGAGAAGGACAGTTTTGTGACATTCTTTAGAGAGGTGTAAATTTATTTTACACAAAGGCCAAAATTTGAAAGTCCCCAGTCAAGAACAAGACGCTGCCTATTCGAATAGAAAGAACAAATACTATAAAGGACTCAACTATCCAAACAGAGAAATTAGGTTTGAATAGATGTTCAGCCACATTACAGCATTGCCTCACATCCTGACAGGCAGCTCAAAATAAATTGATCTCATTGTCAATGTACATTGTGTATTCAATCTGATTTCATCTCCCATTTAATAAACAACAGTCTAAGTAAACACCATTTGGACAGTTTTTTGTCAATCAAGAAGTTGTCCTAAAAAGGACAGTTTTTTTGTCAATCGAGAAGTTGTCCTTAAAAGGACAGTTTTTGTCCTGAGAAGGACAGTTTTGTGACATTCTATAGAGAGGTGTAAATTTATTTTACACAAAGGCCAAAATTTGAAAGTCCCCAGTCAAGAACAAGACGCTGCCTATTCGAATAGAAAGAACAAATACTATAAAGGACTCACCTATCCAAACAGAGAAATTAGGTTTGAATAGATGTTCAGCCACATTACAGCATTGCCTCACATCCTGACAGGCAGCTCAAAATAAATTGATCTCATTGTCAATGTACATTGTGTATTCAATCTGATTTCAGCTCCCATTTAATAAACAACACAAAGGCCAAAATTTGAAAGTCCCCAGTCAAGAACAAGACGCTGCCTATTCGAATAGAAAGAACAAATACTATAAAGGACTCACCTATCCAAACAGAGAAATTAGGTTTGAATAGATGTTCAGCCACATTACAGCATTGCCTCACATCCTGACAGGCAGCTCAAAATAAATTGATCTCATTGTCAATGTACATTGTGTATTCAATCTGATTTCAGCTCCCATTTAATAAACAACAGTCTAAGTAAACACCATTTGGACAGTTTTTTTGTCAATCAAGAAGTTGTCCTAAAAAGGACAGTTTTTTGTCAATCGAGAAGTTGTCCTTAAAAGGACAGTTTTTTGTCAATCGAGAAGTTGTCCTTAAAAGGACAGTATTTGTCCTGAGAAGGACAGTTTTGTGACATTCTATTGAGAGGTGTAAATTTATTTTACACAAAGGCCAAAATTTGAAAGTCCCCAGTCAAGAACAAGATGCTGCCTATTCGAATAGAAAGAACAAATACTATAAAGGACTCACCTATCCAAACAGAGAAATTAGGTTTGAATAGATGTTCAGCCACATTACAGCATTGCCTCACATCCTGACAGGCAGCTCAAAATAAATTGACCTCATTGTCAATGTACATTGTGTATTCAATCTGATTTCAGCTCCCATTTAATAAACAACAGTCTAAGTAAACACCATTTGGACAGTTTTTTTGTCAATCGAGAAGTTGTCCTAAAAAGGACAGTTTCTTTGTAAATCGAGATGTTGTCCTAAAAAGGACAGTTTTTTTGTCAATCGAGAAGTTGTCCTTAAAAAGGACAGTTTTTTTGTCAATCGAGAGGTTGTCCTAAAAAGGACAGTTTTTGTCCTGAGAAGGACAGTTTTGTGACATTCTATAGAGGTGTAAATTTATTTTACACAAAGGCCACAATTTGAAAGTCCCCAGTCAAGAACAAGATGCTGCCTAGTCGAATAGAAATAACAAATACTAAGAATACAAAGAAATCAAAACTATACCACAGAACTAAACCATAAACCAATCAACAGTTCTTAAAACTCAATACAATAGTACACAATCCTAACACTACAGTTATCTACAGATATACTAACTCTAAATGTTGAGGGGTGAAAGCGAAACCAGTCTTTCTGTATTGTAAGATACAAGATTGATTTCGCTTTCATTCACTCACTATTGCTCAGGAGGCAGGGGGCGCAACTCCCTTCAGATTCTTCTCAGTGTATTTTAGAACTATAATATAATAAAATATCATTGTGTCAAAATTGAAGAACTGCCTTAACCTTGCATATTTGTTATACCAGGTAAAATAAACTAACAGTTTCAATTGTAGTACTATTCATGGTAACTGTAATATTTTATTTTTCAATTGCATTTTTATATCATTATTTCTAAATAAAATGTAATGACTTCAAACTGACAAGTTCCAGGAAAATCACATTCTGGCAGCCAGTTCATTCTGATTGGATGATAACCATTGAACATCAAAACTTCTCATTCACACAAAACCTGAAAATATATATACACACCAAATTCTAAATAATTCCACCAAAAGAAGTAACAATGCAAGGAAGACTGGTTGCATTTAGGTAAGAACATGTAACAGTATTCAATAATACAGCAGTCAGTTGACCATACAAGTTCTGGGTTGCCTACCAGTACTAACCACTGTTGTTCTTCTGCAAGGAACCACTAACTTCCCAGCATGTATTAGAGGTATAGTATTAATGACCTCAAGCAATAGGACCAAAATACTAAATCAAATGAGAACGGACAATGACATGAAGTATTAGTTAGACTCGGTTGAACCCATTCTAGAGGGAGGAGAGCTGTCTTCATCATTCTGAAAATATAAACAGTGTAATTTTAAGGTACATAAACAAATAATAAATGATAAAGAGGTAAAAGAACTAACAAACATAAAAAGTTGAATGATGATGAAGAAATGAACATGGATGAAATGATTGGTAAATGTGGTTATAAGAGATTTATGCTGATGGCAACATGATAAATGGTCAGGGAAGGAGGATGCAATAATGTGTTGTTACTTAACAGATTCCTGTTTTCAAAGGACAAACTGACATAGAAATCAATGTGACTTACAGAATAGCAATAATTCCTAACAGTAATTCATTTATCCTGATGTGCATACCACTAGCAGATCCAGGGGGCACATCCGATATCCCCCTAAAATTCCCCACAGCTTACATAACATATTTATGAGTATAAATACGAAAATATACAGAGATCTTTAAATAAGCGATTTAAAAATAAGCGATTTTGATTTATTGAAGCATATATATTCTTCAATGTTGATGTTTATAAACAAAGAATAAAACAGTCATTGTCGTTTTATAAGGCTTGAACAAAACCAAAAATGACCAAATATTTACGCTCCCCAAATCCGAATCCCAGAGCTAGCTGCCCTTGCATACACTCTGGACATGGAAGTACAAATATTGTTAGCTGATTGATATTGACACAGGGGTCATAGTTCTAGATCAATACTAACTAACAGGATTCATTTTAGGTGAAAATGGAAAATATACCCTTATCCTGAGTCTTGAATGCTCAGTCCTGTGCTCTACCAACTTACCCTACCAAACAGGAATATAATGATTATAATGTATAATTTTTCATCATTATACCATTGCATATAAATGCATGTTATGCAAAATTAATAGGGTTGTTCATTTTTAAAACAGTTATGACCAATGTTAGCACTTGCTGTTTTATGTCCTTAATAATGTCATTTGCAGTACCGTGCATAGTGTGTGGACATGGTCCCATTGTTGCAGTTAAAGTTGTGATAACCACTAAGCATGTTTCTGGACTCAAACATTTGACCTCATAAATGAATGCCAAGTACATGATACTACACAACACTATATTTTTACCCCTCAAACAGTCACTCAACAGCATTGATGCAAGATATTGCTATGAATAATGAATAATGAAAGTTCAGTAATGAAATTACTTGAGTATGACTCCCATAAACCCTTCTAACCACAATTTAGTAACATTTTCGACTTGAAACATTTATCCTATGGGTAAGTACTTTTCCTATATGCACTTACATCTAAGTGTATGCCTTGTCATGCTTTTAAGAGCCAAATGAAATTAGTGAAGAAAAAAATGGTATAAAACAAAGAAACAAGTTGTTGGCATGCAATTCCCAGCTTAATGTTTTGTTTTCATCTGGTTTAACAATGTTTTTCAACAATTTTTTCAGTCATATAACCGTTTTTCCTGGAACTAATTATAAACCAATAGTAGCTTGCTCTTCAGCAAGCAACTCACAATTTCTCTACATATTGAGGACATGACTGTAGCCAATGTCATTGAAGACCATAACCTACCCAACCCAGGGGATCAAACCAGGATCTGCCAGGTGACAGTCTGAGCTAGCCGGACAGGCTTCCCAGCTTAAAAAGGCCAATTTTAAACAATTTAAACTCTTATTCAAATCCATATCAGCAAAGTACAAAGTTTGTGTGTGATTCTCATCTTATAATGTCAGTATTTAAATATTTAACTTGCACTAGTTAAACTACCTGGTAGTAGTGAAAGCCATAATGAACAAAGTATGGAATTTGCTATTTTTCATTTGCACAAGTTGTCAGTATGCAGTTCTAACTATACATGGTCAATATTAAACTATTTAAATACATAAAATCAATAGCAATCTTCAATGTAAGTAATGTCCTTGGAACACTCACACTGATATATGTTGCATGCACATCAAATCTTCACGTATGATCTATTCCCATTATGTAATATTAAAGGCACAAAGGTCAAAATATTCAACATAAGAAATACCATATATAAATATATATAAAACCAAACTGTTAACACAATACACATTTTAACAGTGAAGGAAAAAACCTTTCACCACATAAATCTTTAGTGCTCTATATGATAGCGCTATCCAGAACCCTCTATTCTCAATTATTGGAGCCAAATATCGGCCCCTTGACCTTGCTAACATTATTGTATGCACTAGGTCCATGTCAATTTCTGTCATGTTATACTCAAGAATTGTACTCATGATAAAACTTGTTGTATGCACAATATCAATTAATATCTTACTGTACCTATTCAAATAGTAGGATATTTTATCCAGTCTATCACACAATATTTACATGACCATTCTAAGGAATGGAGCAATTTTCAAAATTTTAAACAGCCTGATATGCTGCATGTGCAATATCAAATATAGGAACTCTATTTCCTCCATACAAGTTGTAAGACCTATTCCATCAACCAAAATGACTGACATTATACACTGATGGGTTTCATTAAATTTAACTCACTTTGGGTTTTCTCTAAAGCAGTGAACAAGGAAGGAATAGTTCATGGATATTCAATTTGTGATTATACAAGACAGACTGGAAAGAATGCACTGTGTTTGAACTTTCAAGTTTTGTTTTGTGAATTAATGTTACATTCTTTGTACTTCTCTTTCTCCAATTGTAATGTTATTACAAGTTGTGACAGTGACATCAGTTTGATAATATGAGGTCAATCTGTTGTAAGAACAAGAGTGCCAAACTGTCACAAAATACGCCCGTCATAAGACACAGCTCAGAGTTAAAACAAGACGAATTTTAGGAAATTTCTAAAATCAAAGGGTGGTAACTCCTGGGTGACATGAGCGATATGACTGGTTATCGAACTTGGCCGAGGTATTATGCCCACAAACATTTTCACCTAGTTAGGTGAAGATCAGATGAAAACTGTTTGACTTAGAGAGCGGACAAGGCTAATTTGGCCAATTTTGGATAATTCAAGGGCCATAATTTCGAAGTACCTTGGACAGCGTGGCTGGTTATCGAACTTGGCCGAGATATTATGTCCACAAACATTTTCACAAAGTTTGGTAAAGATCGGATGAAAACTGTTTGACTTAGAGAGCGGTCAAGGCTAATTTTGCCAATTTTGGATCATTCAAGGGCCATAATTCAGAAGTGACTGGGGCAATGTGGCTGGTTATCGAACTTGGCCGAGATATTATGCCCACAAACATTTTCACCAAGTTAGGTGAAAATCGGATGAAAACTCTTTGACTTAGAGAGCGGACAAGGCTAATTTGGCAAATTTTGGATAATTCAAGGGCCATAATTTCGAAGTACCTTGGGCGGTGTGGCTGGTTATCGAACATGGCCAAGATATTATGTCCACAAACATTTTCACAAAGTTTGGTAAAGATCTGATGAAAACTGTTTGACTTAGAGAGCGGTCAAGGCTAATTTTGCCAATTTTGGATAATTCAAGGGCCATAGTTCAGAAGTGCCTGGGGCAATGTGGCTGGTTATCGAACTTGGCCGAGATATTATGCCCACAAACATTTTCACCAAGTTAGGTGAAGATCGGATGAAAACTCTTTGACTTAGAGAGCGGACACAGCTAATTTGGCCAATTTTGGATAATTCAAGGGCAATGATTTCGAAGTACCTTGGGCGGTGTGGCTGGTTATCGAACATGGCCGAGATATTATGTCCACAAACATTTTCACAAAGTTTGGTAAAGATTGGATGAAAACTCTGTGACTTAGAGAGCGGACACGGTTAATTTGACGAATTTTGGATAATTCAAGGGCCATAATTCAGAAGTGCCTGAGGGATGTGGCTGGTTAACGAACTTGGCCGAGATATTATGCCCACAAACATTTTCACAAAGTTTGGTAAAGATCGGATGAAAACTCTTTGACTTAGAGAGCGGAAACCATGTGGACGCCGCCAACATGTCAGTTAAATGTAAAGTTATAAAAAGCAAACCATATCTAAGATTGTAGTTGTTCAAGCAATAGTTTTCCACCCCCTAACCATACATACCCATGTAAGTCATAATTATCCTGTTTCTATTAAACACAACATATTTCAAACATACATGTAATCTGATGAGTAATCAATTTTCACAAATATATCTATGTTTTTAAAACATGTAAACCCCAGTCTTGCACTGATAGAGCAAAGAAACACTGTTCATTATGTAATCATAAAGCTTTTGTGTTATATGGATTTACCAGCAAAGAGCTTTAACAACTCTTCCAGGTACATTGAGTATGTACCCATTTCCTGATAACCTTGCATGTAATAATAAAGTTTAACTCTATAATTGTTCCAATATTGTATGACTACATTAGCCAATGAGAGCTTTATCAGTGTGTCAGTGTCAATATTTTCAAAAGCTTTTCACCTGTACTGTTTGTCTGATCGTCAGTGATCACATGGCTTGAAGTTTAATGGTGTACATTTTTGTGTTGTTCTGATTAAAGAATTTGGGGAGCAAGTTTTTTACTTGATGACTTCCCCATACATAGAATCAATCTCAGTTTGCACTTACATAAATGATTTATAAAGCAATCATCTCCCATAAAACAGCACTATTTCACATCTTGAAAAAAAGCTCTGCTACCAAGTGATATTAAGTTATGCAATGAAAACACTATTTTCAAACTTAACACAAAAATATGGTTAAAAGAAAGCTGGAAAGTAATTACAGATTACATTTAGATCCCAAACAATTTCCAGCATAAAATAATTTTGAATAAAAAAATAAGCTTATAGTCTGGAAAGCTTTTATACAATGGTAAAATTCTATGTTCATGTTCCTTACATATATATTTTTAACACAGTTTTTTGAGTTGTAGTAACTTAGCTTCATGTTTTCATCTTTCAAGAAAAAAAACTCATTTTTGTATGTTTTTACAAAAATCTGTTTATAACTTTTCTATCTTTTTAAACCTTTTATTTCTAAACCCTTCATATTCTTATACTCTTTGCCTATCAGGCACTCCTCTATTGAGTCTCATGTAAAGATTTGCCTCTCCCCCAGCCGAAGTTATACATTCAGTTGATAACAAATCAGCTAATTTTGTGACTGTAAAGAATAATGCAAGGAGCTTGTGTTGTTTCTTCTTTCATATTAAAGATTATTTTGAGGAACACACATTTACCATACATTGACTGAATGTGGAAGCATTTCAGAGTGATAGGTTTGTTATTAAAAATGATATCAACAAAAACTCAGCTCTCGTAACAAATGATTATTATTTAGACTATTTTTGAACCCAACGATAGCTACAAACCGAGATCAATGAGATCAAAAATGGTTGTAGTTTATATTAATTTGTAATGTAGCCAATCTATAGAGGTTGTCCTGAAAAGGACAGTTGGTCGACAATGAAGTTGTGTCCTTAAAAGGACAGTTTTGTGACAATTGAGTAGTGTCCTTAAAAGGACAGTTTTGTGACAATTGAGTGGTGTCCTTAAAAGGACAGTTTTTTTGTCAATCGAGAAGTTGTCCTTAAAAGGACAGTTTTTGTCCTGAGAAGGACAGTTTTGTGACATTCTATAGAGGTGTAAATTTATTTTACACAAAGGCCAAAATTTGAAAGTCCCCAGTCAAGAACAAGACGCTGCCTATTCAAATAGAAAGAACAAATACTATAAAGGACTCACCTATCCAAACAGAGAAATTAGGTTTGAATAGATGTTCAGCCACATTACAGCATTGCCTCCCATCCTGACAGGCAGCTCAAAATAAATTGATCTCATTGTCAATGTACATTGTGTATTCAATCTGATTTCAGCTCCCATTTAATAAACAACAGTCTAAGTAAACACCATTTGGACAGTTTTTTTGTCAATCGAGAAGTTGTCCTAAAAAGGACAGCTTTTTGTCAATCGAGAAGTTGTCCTTAAAAGGACAGTTTTTGTCCTGAGAAGGACAGTTTTGTGACATTCTATAGAGAGGTGTAAATTTATTTTACACAAAGGCCAAAATTTGAAAGTCCCCAGTCAAGAACAAGACGCTGCCTATTCAAATAGAAAGAACAAATACTATAAAGGACTCACCTATCCAAACAGAGAAATTAGGTTCGAATAGATGTTCAGCCACATTACAGCATTGCCTCCCATCCTGACAGGCAGCTCAAAATAAATTGATCTCATTGTCAATGTACATTGTGTATTCAATCTGATTTCAGCTCCCATTTAATAAACAACAGTCTAAGTAAACACCATTTGGACAGTTTTTTTGTCAATCGAGAAGTTGTCCTAAAAAGGACAGTTTTTTTGTCAATTGAGAAGTTGTCCTAAAGGACAGTTTTTTTGTCAATCGAGAAGTTGTCCTAAAAAGGACAATTTTTTTGTCAATCGAGAAGTTGTCCTAAAAAGGACAGTTTTTTTGTCAATCGAGAAGTTGTCCTAAAAAGGACAGTTTTTTTGTCACTGAGATGTTGTCCTAAAAAGGACAGTTTTTGTCCTGAGAAGGACAGTTTTGTGACATTCTATAGAGAGGTGTAAATTTATTTTACACAAAGGCCAAAATTTGAAAGTCCCCAGTCAAGAACAAGACGCTGCCTATTCGAATAGAAAGAACAAATACTATTAAGGACTCACCTATCCAAACAGAGAAATTAGGTTCGAATAGATGTTCAGCCACATTACAGCATTGCCTCACATCCTGACAGGCAGCTCAAAATAAATTGATCTCATTGTCAATGTACATTGTGTATTCAATCTGATTTCAACTCCCATTTAATAAACAACAGTCTAAGTAAACACCATTTGTACAATTGCAGAGTTGTTTGTCATTATCATCTATAATGTGGCAATCACAATGAAACCTGACACAATCCACCTAATGCATAGTAAATAATCAGGAGTATGACAAATCTCTGATACACCTTAAATATCTTGGTGATCTAATCCTACATCAACTTTTGCTTTAACATTTATACTCCTGAAAAAATTCCTCTCATTTACAAGATTTTAACTATTTATGCAACAACAAGACAACCAAGAATCACCCTTAAACAATCCAAAACCAGCTGACATATTAACACCAGAATGCCTTTAAATCACTTTCTATTAATAAGGTACTTTAAAGTCTGATAGTACCATATGTATTACTTTTCTTTGTAAAAGGTGAGATCTCAAATCAACATTACCAATCTTTACAAAGCATTGTGTATATATAATTAATTACTAATTTTCTAGAAGTCATATACTTCATGACAATTTATCCAATAAAAAAATATGAGGAAAATTACAGGATCTTAAAATGCACTGGTATTTAAAGAAATAAAGTAAAATTAGCCATTAACATTTCCCAGACTATTGCAATACATCAAATAATTTGGTCTTCAACAAGTGTTATAACTGAGAATGTCAAGTATTAAAACACCTATTAAATATCTTTGTAAAAAGATCTCAAAGTAAAAATGTTTCATAAATTATATAAGCAATTATGTATTTTTAATCATTATAAGTTTGTTGATTGAATTGTACATGTAAAGTCAATGAATATCACTGTGCATTTTTACCAAGATGTAACTATGTACTGCTTTAGACATTAGAGATTTATTCATCAAACAGTGGTTGCTTTAATTATGTAAGAGTTGAGTTGTTCATCTAAGTATACCCTTATGTTCTTGTATTGATAAGTGACAAATGGCTCATAAGCCACTGATCTAAGAAAACATAAATCAGAAATATGTTGACAACCTGCTCATAAATGTATTAAACCTGAGATTGTATTCAGTATGCCAGTATTCCATTTTCTCAGAATTGTATCATGATTGTATGAAGGGATTTTGCCATGTGATAACCAATGTCTGATTTTGCATTAATTAGTTCTGTTCTGTTCTGTTAAAGCTTATACTTTCTAACTAATGGACAAGTGCTTGCTCTATTAGAACAATTAGTATGCAAAAGAATTATACTTTGTGATTTACCCTGTTGACTATCTAACCATCCCAAGAAAGATTCATTATTCATTTGTAACATTTTTATAATGGATTGAATTCCTTCACTAATGGAGTGCTTATATTTATTTACATTTTCTGAATGTATTCTTAAACAATAATGCCAAGCAAGAAAAGTAACCCTATGCCTTACAATGTTTTAAAATTGGACACTCAATAATAGGCTACTGCCTTTTACAGTTACATGATATGTGAATATAAGCATTTCAACCTTTATACAGACATGAACAGCATTTAATGAGATTCACTTACGGGGAACATATGGTTTTCTAAACTGGACGCCAATGCGGCATATTAGCAGGTGGGCATTAAACCAGAGGATAGGAAAAAGACAGCATTCATCACCAGGTACGGTCTATTTGAACATGTACTGATGGGGTTTGGTCTAACAAATGCACCAGCCACTTACTCGCGTGGTCAACCTGGTTCTCCGAGGACTGACCTGGAAGACCGTCTTGGCATTTCTGGATGATATCCTGGTGATGGGCAAGACCTTTAGAGAACACCTGGAAAACTTAGAAGAGGCATTTAAGGGCTTCAGGGAACATGGATTGAAGCTGAAACCCCAGAAATGCTGATTTTTCCAGACTGAGGTGGAATTCTTGGAAAGAATGGTCAATGGGGAATAGTTGTCCGTGACTGAGAAAAATATACAATCAGTTACCAACTGGGCAGTCCCGAACTGTCCTATGTTTTGTAAATGATCACAGGGCCTTCATTAAAGATTTCGCTAAACTAGCGCAACCTCTGTATGCCATCACAGGGAAACAGAAGTTTATATGGGAGGAGGAACAACAAACAGCATTTGAAAAGTTGCGGAGGTCCGTGGTGGAACCTCAGGTGTTAGCAATCCCAAATCCCTCAGACCCCTCCATACTGGATGTTGATGCCTCTAACTGGGCCATTGGAGGCATCCTTAGTCAAGTCCACAATGGCAGGGAGAGAGTGGTCGCTTATGGCAGCTTTGCCCTCACTCCGGAACAAAAAAGATATTGTCTACTTGTAAAGAGCTGCTGAGCATTTAAAGGTTTACAAGGCAATTCAGGTATTACTTATTGGGGAAAGTGTTAACGGTGTAAGGACCGATCACTAAAGTCTGACCTGGTTGTTGAGGTTCAGGGACCGCCAAGGACAGCTTGCCCTGTGGATGGAAGAACTAGCACAATACCACATGGTTGTTAAGAACCGACTAGGATACAAGCATGGGAGCACTGACGCCTTATCAAGACTACTGGACAGATTAACCCATTGTTCCTCGTACTTGACAGGGATACAGCCAAAGGGTTTCCCATGTGGAGGATGCAATTATTGCTGTCGGGCTCATGCACAGTGGAGAAGTTTCATTGAGGAGGCAGACAATGCAGTGAACTATGCTAATAGTGGAAGTTTGCAGTTAATGACAGTGCCAAGCGATAACACAACAGTGGGAGCAGTTTGTTCCCAAGAGTCCAGTGAAGGCTACAACCAAGGGGATATAATGGCTGCACAAGATTCACTTACTATACAGCTTGAGCAAAACGTCCAAAACAAGGAAGGGTTTTGTCACACCCATAGACAAGAGGTGTCGATGGATATATCCATAAACAAATTGTTGGTGATGGTCAATGGCAGTGTGAGACTACCGGAAGTAACATCCCCCAGAAACCCATGTAGCTGGGGTTTTACAGCCCAAGAGCTCAACCAGTCCCAAGCGAAGGATTATTATTATTATGTTGTTTTATGGCGCATCGACAGCTTTGGTCATTTAGCGCGCAAGAAATGTTAAAAATATGTGAAACTAAAAAAGGTTATGTGATATTCTTGTAAATATGTTAAACTTGTGCAAATATAGCGTGTAAAAAGGATCATTATGTAAGAATATATTTCCCAAGCGAAGGATGTCAACTTGCAAGTTTTTCACCCATTTCTGCACAACCAATGCGAACCGGAGGAAGGGGCCCTGTTCTTTCAAGTCCAGAGGCAAAATACTACTGGATAAACAAAGAGATGTTCAAACTAATGGATGGGGTAATCTTCAAGAGAAAACTGTCACCGCAAACATACTTACTACATCTCTGCCCAATTTATATAAAATGTCAGATTAGGTTTCCGATAAATAGTCTTCTAAATAGTTGTTATCACTGTGTTTTATATTTCCCGATTTCTTAATACCATTATACAAAATTATTATAAATCATACAATCCAAAAATTATAGTTTCCAATATATACATATGGGGGAACATGACAGAATTTAATAATGTATGAGTCTTGTAAGAGGACAACTAGACAATGCTTCACACCAAGCTCTAGACCTTGTGGTTTGGGACAAGAAGATTTTCAAAGTTTACTTTTAAAATCTATTTTTAGCTCCTGTGACCTACTTATGCAACAGACCAGAACCATTCATATAACTTCGAAGGAGGACCACCTAAGGATCATTCCTGTGAAGTTTGGTCAAAATCCATAGAGTGGTTTAGGAGGAGATGATGTTTATAGTTTCCACTATATACATATAGGGAACAATCCCCGCCCCCTGGCAGCCATGTTTTTTGACGGAACTTAATAATTTATGCAATCTTGTAAGAGGACCACTAGACAATGCTACACACCAAATATCAAAGCTCTAGACCTTAGGGTTTTGGACAAGAACAATTTCAAATTTTACACTTTTTTTGCTCCTGTGACCTAATTATGCAGCGGACCGAAATGACTTATGCAACTTTGAAAGAGGCCTAACCAAGGATCATTCCTGTAAAATTTGGACAAAATCCATTTAGTGGTACATGTATAGGTAGAGTTGTTGTTTCAAGAAAATGTTGATGCACGACGCACGATTCACAATGCATGACAACGGACATCCAAGGATCCAAAAAGCTCACCATAAATAGTACAATTTGATAAGTGCATACAACAAGCAAGTATAACATAGACTAATTAAGACACAAAAAATCTGATAAACACAAAATTTTAAGCAAATTGTCATACAATTTTGAATATAAGATGATGTCCTAGTTTCCCGAAATAATACATTATGTGATAATTTGTGTGCAAACAAATCACTACATCTATAACAAGCAAGCAAACCCTCAATCCAACTTTCAGCAGCCCATGCCTACAGTCCTTACAGCACTTTGATTATATATCAGCATTTCAGGACCACTGCCCTTATCTTTAAAATGAGTTCATATGCAGATATCATAATACCTGTAGTAATGAACCATGCATGAATAAAAAAAGAAGATCTCTGTTACAATGACCCAAAACAAGTTTTAATATCAAACTTCAATACCTTTTCTAATCATGTGCATACAAAATACATCAACCAAGCTCCCCACAGTGGTTATCTCTCTTATCAGTTAAATAACAACCAGTGTCATGACCAGGACATTCTTCCTGATACGGAAAGACTCTTCTATTTATGGACTCATATCAAACAACACACTGAATGACCATTCCCTGCCTTCCAATTAATCTGTGTTAAGGGACCACTTTGTAGTACAAAGATTAATATTATCATAATCCAAAATGATTCTTTCTTATCAAGTAAAATTCATTCATATGTGCATGCAACATATAGACAGATCTGTAGTAAGACAAGACATTTAACAGTCTGTACCGAATATACTTGCTGTCGCACAGTTATGTATGTCATTACGATCATCACAATCTCATTTTGGAAACATTTTTCTCAATACTTTATACATCCACACCAGCTATGACAACAAAAGTCAAGCAATACCACCAGGGCCTTCAGAGAGGGATGAATGACCCAACAGGATGGATAATAGGACTATGAACCAGAATGTTTTACGGAGAACAAGTAAGACAACTACTGCATCATGGTCACTTGTCGGTTGGAAGACATGTAAGAGTATTAAGTATTGTGAGTATATACATAATAAACTGTAACTAAACTGTACCAGGTATCAATAAACTGGCAATATAACAGCATTATCTTCGGTTTATACATTATTTCAAATTATTAATCACCTATATCACCTATCAGGGGTGTAGCTGGGCCATTTTTCAGACTTTCTATGGAGGGGTCCACTTTTGGTCATAATTGTTTTTTCAATTTTTAACTTTAATATCGCTGGCAATGCCCCTGCTTATCTCAACTAATATTCTTTTGTAGCTAATATCATGTAGAGCACAGGACAGTATTTCAAACAAGCCATAAAAACTAGCTCAGGTGAGTCAAAATAATTTAAGTATCTAACTCTGCTAACTGAAAAATATGGAAAATTCTAACCATATTCACACAATTGACATAATCTGAATGACATGTTGACTTGTAACCTTTACTGCAACAGACTTTGGTCAATGCACTCTGTCAGACAGTCCGCCTACAGAAATGGTCTTTACTCAATATACGGAATCACAAAACTACATGCATAAGCCTATACTTGCTGATTAGGAAACCAATCTCAATATAAATATTTCATTATATAGCATGTCTTATATAATTCCATTGAAAAATAACTCTTCTATTCATGTATGTTTCTACAGTTTGATGGAAGAAAGCAAGACAGAAAAATACCTATTCTCACCAAATATAATTCTCTCACAAAATTTCTGACATTTCTAAAATTCATCCAATCAGACTGAGGCTGTTTTGTCAAAGCATAGTGCAAATGTCTATTACTTGAAACACTTTCATTTTAATGCACTGGTATATACACAAAAGTTGAAATGAATTAAAGCACCTTGATATTGCTTTCTGTAAGTTACACTGTCTTCCATGCATTACCTACCACAGAAACCAGTCAATGCAACAACAAAACCACATCTATAAACTGACCAATTAATGGGACTAAATCACCTTCCTGGACCATTCAACATGTTACTCAACCAACATCTCTCTTACACCACAAACACCAACCAAGGATACTAAAACTATCACTGAAAGTGAGTAATACCCCAGCAGACTGGAAGTGAGTAATACCCCAGCAGTACCACTTTGTCAGAAAAAAGAGCTGTATATCAAGCTTATATACAGTCCTTGATGATTATGTGACACACTACAACTCATCATGGAGATTGTCCATGTGAAGTTTCATGAAAATCCTCCAAAAGCTGTAGATGTAGTTCACTCCACAAGTTTTTGTTAACAGACCAACCGACCAACCAACAGAGTGACTTCAAATGATGATAAAATAAATAAATGAATAAACAATATTGTAGTAGAGAATACAACTTACATTTTTATTGCTATTATACTCCAGTCAATCACTCTTTCCACTTCTAGATGATGATGATGATTTTGATGTTTTTTGTTAACTAATGATATTAACAGGTACAAACAATTATGCAGACAAATTTTAGAAAAATGAAGTGAATAGAGTCACTTATCTATGTGATTCTGTTCTATTCTATAGTGTCTTTTCCATGTTCTGATGACTTCTACCATGATTACTGCTCCAATGGTGCAAGGTTACTTCCATGATACTGGATTTCAATCACTGTCATCTACAAAGCAAGAAATTAATTTTTATTTGCAGTATTATAATGTATTGAATATGTCATTATATTGAATTTGACCAATGAAGCAATGTGCATATTTGATCCCACTGCCTGGATTTGTGTTGTTAAACAAATATTCTGTTGTAATGAGATTTAACTGTATATTATCAATAATTCAATGCCAGTGTAGTAGGGCTGCAATGATGCAGAGCCTGTTGTCTCTCAGTTTAGTTCAGTTTCTTTCGGTTCGGTTACATAAATATATGAAATACATAAAATTCTCAATAACTGGTACTTTAAAGACTTGTAAAGAAGGAACGTGAAATACATACATTATAGATCTTAAGTTCTTAAATGAATAACGCCAATCAAAAAAATTTGAATGTTCATTTTTCTTTCTGCTAGATTAAATTGTGCTGTTCAATCCTACTGAGGAGCATGCTAGTTTTTCCCCTGAGTTTTACCATAACAGTGAAGTAAATCAAGGGGTAAAGGTGCGCCCAATGTGGGGCTCGGATCCATGACCCCCTAACACTAGCATGGCGCTCTACTCACTGAGCTAAGGGGCGGCCATCTAAGCCCACACCACTACACTTGACCTCCCCCTTCCGGCATTTGAGGCTCAACCACCATGGGCCGTCAAACACCACTGCAACCATAGAAGTAAATCAAGGGGAAAAAGTGTGCCCAATGTGGGGCTCAAACCCATGACCCTGTAACACTAGTATGGCGCTCTACCGACTGAGCTAACTGGGTGGCCATCTCATCCCACACCACTACAACAGCACCAAATACAGATAAAATGATATTCATATTCTTTGTCTAAAGTGTTACAACATCAGGCAATATCTTTCCTGACGAATACGCACAAGAACATAATTATGTTTATACCTAATAATAATCAGCATATGCAGACCACCAAATTTCTTGACTTGGTCACAGAAAATGGACACTATCCTATCTGGGACCATTAACATCCAGAATATTACACAGCGAATGAGAACATAAAACACATATATCCTACATAAAACCATAATTCAATCATAAGTATGTCCAATTTCGTCCATTTAATCCTGTCGTAAACATCGTAAAACACATGCAAAATTTCCATCCGCTATGAAATAAGGCACATCATGTTTCCACAACACATTACAGTCAGCTACCAAAATCCGTGATTTTAAGGTCACATATTATGGTGACCCTAGAATCTAACGTTACGAAAAGTGTTCCGAGTTTTTTCGCCAGTATTCGACAAAGATAATTATTACACAAACTGTCTACACACCGAGCTTCTCGTGCATTTCCGTTTCACGGTATGAAAACACGCCCGAGGGATTAATTCTTTAAACTGAAAGCACGAAAAGGTCTCCGTTATACTGTGTGTACAATTACGCCAGATTGTCGTGTACTACACGGATTACGCCCATATTTTAAAATATCCAACACCCATCACTGTTATATTTTTGTTATTTATAGTTTCCCTTTCAACTCGACCACCTCCGATAAACAAGACATAAGACAACATAAATTTCAAATTACTGTTTAATTTGTGATTTATGGGTAGCACTTGGGCAACCGACTACTTTGTGAGTGACCGAGTAACGTTGTCAAAATTTCATAATTAACGTTAAAGAAAAAACAGGTATTAATGTGTCGGCTGTCGTAAGCTTTTCAAACCTAAACGCTTGCATGAAAATCTCGTGCCACAAGCACCTACTAGCGACACCTATTGGAGATATTCTAAGGGAAATCAATTATCTCCTAATTCATTACATTCTTCTTCTTCTTCTTCTTCTTCTTCCGTGTTATGAGCTGGGATCTTGACAGATCGTATAAAGCTCAGCGAAAATTTAATGCATGGTGACGGTGATCAGATGTTATCGTAAAAGTAATAACATCTTTTCAAATATACAGGTAAAAGTCGTTTAAAATTTTGTACATATAACTTCATAAGGTCTGTAGATCTAATGCCAGACCCTGAGGAGTGACTGGAAGTCCTCGAGGGTTGTCGCTGATGTGATCCTGGTGGGGAGAGTGTTCCATTCCCTCACTGTCCTAGGAAAGAATGTGCCAAGGTAAGTGCTGTCCTTGTGGCGCTCTTGGTAGAATCTGTTTCCTCCTCTGGTTCGTGAGTCACCAGGTTTCAGGTAGTCTGATGCTGGAATGTCAACTAGACCATTGTTGATCTTGAATAGCATCTGTAGTCTGGATAGTTGTCGTCGCCTTTGGAGCGATTCCCACTGGAGGTCCTCAATTATCTTCGTGACACATCCAGGGGTCTTGCTCCGATAGTCGTTGACAACAAATCTAGCAGCTCGACGTTGAACTTGTTCAAGATCTCTGATGCTGGTTGATGAAACAGGGTCCCATACACTGGCTGCATATTCCATTGTAGGGCGTGCTAAAGTCTTGTATGCTGCGGCTTTCACTGATTGTGTGCAGTCCCTGAGATTGCGGCGTAAGAAACCTATGGTCCTGTTTCCCTTAGAGATAACGCTCTGGGTATGCGTGTTCCAGCATAGGTCGTCTGTAATGGTCACCCCTAGGTACTTGCTGGCATCCACAACTTCTAGTGTCAGTCCATGGAGCTGATAGTTTGTCTCAATGATTCTTGCTCGCTTGGGTGCTATTCGAAGTACCACACACTTGCTTGGGTTGAAACTCATCAGCCATGACTTCTCCCATGACTCTAGTGCAGTAAGGTCGTCCTGTAGTAGCTTGCTGTCTTGAATGTTGCAGATGACTTTGAAGAGGAGACTGTCATCAGCAAAGAGCTTGACTATAGATGAGATGATAGATTCTGGGAGATCGTTAATATAAGCTAGGAATAGCAAAGGTCCTAGTACCGATCCTTGGGGAACTCCTGACTTTACTTCAGCCTTGTCTGATGTTGCTCCTTCTAGGATGACCTGCTGGTTCCTTCCGGTAAGGAATGACTTGATCCATTGGAGAACATTTCCTCTGACTCCGTAATGGTTCAATTTGTGCAGTAGTCTGTTGTAAGGCACTTTGTCAAAGGCTTTAGCGAAGTCAAGGAGGATCACATCCACTTGTTTGCTGTCAGCCAGTTTTGATGCGATTTCTTGGACTGTGGTGAGTAGCTGGGTCTCACATGACCGCTTCTTTCTAAACCCGTGTTGGCTATTGGTAAGGATGTTGTGCTCGTCAAAATGGTCCATTATGTTGCTGTGAATTATATGCTCTAGGATCTTGCAGGTGATTGATGTTAGTGATACCGGTCTGTAGTTCGCGGCCTGGTGTCGATCTCCTTTCTTGAAGATAGGAACTACCATTGCATCCCGCCATTCATCAGGAATTTGTCCAAGATTAAGGGACATCTGGAAGAGCTTCGCCAAGGCTGGGGCTAACTCTGTTGCTGCTGCCTTCAGAATAAAGGACGGGATGGAATCGGGACCTGTAGCTTTGTGCGGTCTGAGGTTTATCAGCAATTTATGAATTCCTTTCCAGTCTACTATGATGTGTGGCATGGTGGGTGTGTTGCTGGCTCCCAAGTCTGGCATGTCAGATTGGTCTTCTTCAGTGAAGACTGACTTGAACTGGTCGTTCAGGATGTTTGCACGGGCAGCAGGGTCACTCTGTATGTAGCCATTTGTATTCTTCAAGGGTGCGACTCCTGTTGATTCTTGTCCTTTGCTCTTTACATATGACCAGAAGCGCTTTGGGTTTTGTCTATAGTCACACGGAGAAAAATACATGAAACATAGGACTTTGCATCTGCATCATTTATACATTTATAAAGGCAATAATTATGTAAATGCAGAGCGATAGGCTTAATACAAAATACACCAATTACCAATTCAGATTAACAAAGACCTACTTATCGAGGTCCCTTTAAAGGCATGCTACTCAACGGATAGTAATGATATGAAACTAAGTACTTAAGGTATTGATTATATCTATTACTTCATACTCAGAAATGCCGAAACCTTTAACCGTCCGTCTGTCCGTACGGCTTGAGAAATATGCCATACACGGCTTATTATGCGGTAAAAAACGATACATATGACACTTTCAATGAACATTTCTCGCCTGCTTTTTAAAATGTAGAATTGAAATATCGTCACCATGGTACCAAGTTATGAACTGTTTGTCCTTCTGTCTGTCCGTGTCACACGAAAACTCCGTCTGGATCGGTTAAATTTCGCTTGCTATATATACATGTTTTGGTCAGAAAAATGTCTGGAAATTGCATCTAATTCAATTAACTATTACGAAGCTATTGCTGTCATTTAATCAGGCTGATAGCGTGGTCCGAGTGAAGTCGAACAACGCTACTGCTAATCAAACTGAAGATATTACCGTCGGATCATTTCGGCTATTATTAATATACATATACTTCGGAAGAAACGTGGCGGGAAAGTAGTTCCGATATGGCTGCCAAAATGAATGTATCTAGTCTCTGTGGAAAGTATGGCAGAGATAATTTAAATATTAGAGTACAAGGCACACGCAACATCAAAGATAATGCCAAAACCTACTATGATGAGGAACGGTATCCCGATACGTCATTTTAAGACTCAATGAGGAAGTGTCGTCTAGTTGAACAAAGGTTCTTTTGGCGAAAAATGAACTCGGATGTATCAGGACGTTTCACATTGTGAAAACATTTAAAACGCTGCAAGAAATCGTCCGTATTGTAATTTCAGATTGGATGACTTTGAGATTTCGCTCAACAATACAAGAAATTAAAATTCCCTTCTAGTTGAAGAAGGAACAAAAGTGGTGTTTGCGCAACATGTTTAATCTTCATGATACAGTTGCTGTTTTACCGACATGCTTTGAAGAAAGTTTTATATCTAGCTGTTGCCTTGCTTAATGCAAGTAAAAACTTCTATGCCGGAGCCAACAATTGTTTTAGTTGTTAGGCATTCTCCGTTAAATTCTGAAACATGTATGAAAGACCAAGTTGTCAATTATGATTCGTAGAATTGTACGAGGTGTCCCGATTTGAGATAAATAACGTGTACGACTGCCTCAGTAGCGTAGCTTAAAACAAACCACTCGATACATTACGTGGTATTATAAACATCTTAACCTATTGCATGATGCATGGTAATCTGAATATTTTAACATGGAAAGTTCCCGGTTTACTTTTAATCTGTAGTTATTTTTGTGACGTTTAAAAGGATAAAATATAGATTTCTGTGGAACTTCAGAACACTGTCTGTATAGTGACACAGTGTATATGCTTAATGTTATAGTCTCAGACTGGCTGTATCGTCACACAATGAATATGTTTAATGCTATGATCTCATACTGGCTGTATCGTCACACAATGAATATGTTTAATGCTATAATCTCACACTGGCTGTATCGCCACACAGTGTATATGTTTAATGCTATAGTCTCACACTGGCTGTGTCGTGACACTGAGTATATGTTTAATGCTATAGTCTCACACTGGCTGTATCGCCACACAGTGTATATGTTTAATGCTATAGTCTCACACTGGCTGTATCGCCACACAGTGTATATGTTTAATGCTATAGTCTCACACTGGCTGTATCGCCACACAGTGTATATGTTTAATGCTATAGTCTCACACTGGCTGTATCGCCACACAGTGTATATGTTTAATGCTATAGTCTCACACTGGCTGTATCGCCACACAGTGTATATGTTTAATGCTATAGTCTCACACTGGCTGTGTCGTGACACTGTGTATATGTTTAATGCTATAGTCTCACACTGGCTGTATCGCCACACAGTGTATATGTTTAATGCTATAGTGTCACACTGGCTGTATCGTTACACTGTGTATATGTTTAATGCTATAGTGTCACACTGGCTGTGTCGTGACACTGTGTATATGTTTAATGCTATAGTCTCACACTGGCTGTATCGCCACACAGTGTATATGTTTAATGCTATAGTCTCTCACTGGCTGTATCGTGACACTGTGTATACGTTTAATCTTATAGTCTCAGACTGGCTGTATAGTGACACTGTGTATATGTTTAATGCTATTGTCTCAGACTGGTTGTATCGTGACACTGTGTATATGTTTAATGCTATTGTCTCAGACTGGTTGTATCGTGACACTGTGTATATGTTTAATGCTATAGTCTCAGACTGGCTGTATAGTGAAACTGTGTACATTTGTATATGTTTCATGCTATAGTCTCAGACTGGTTGTATCGTGACAATGTGTATATGTTTAGTGCTATAGTCTCAGACTGGCTGTATAGTGACACTGTGTAAATGTTTAGTGCTACAGTCTCAAACTGTGTATATGTTTAATGCTATAGTCATATACATATACACAGTGTCACTATATAACCAGTCTTAGGCTATAGGCGGTAATGATGCTTAAGTATCGGGGACACCAAATATTTTGGTGAAAATAGACAGTTCCGAACACGTTTAGCCATCCTTTCGGAAAATACCGGTCGCTTTGTGCTAGTCTCAAAGAGAGATCAAATATTAAAGCACAACTATTGGAAAGGAACTTTACTACGACGTTAGTATAGGTGATACTTTTGTATAACACTTTAATTGTTTATAAGACATATCTCTTGACTAGATATTAGTTTGTCTGTGGAAATATAACGAAGTTAAAATACTAATATCACATCCAAATTAAACTGAAACATTCCTTACTTATAATATTTCTTGATATTCGTCTAAGAGGAGAAACAAGAACTCGTCAGTCAACCAATACACTATACTTTTTCATAATGTTAGTTAATTGAAAATGATCATATCATTTATATCCTCCTTCATATATATTCGTACATATACCCGCTTCTTAACAACTGCATTTGTCACTCAATTCTATTCCATACACTTTTCAGATAGCTTGTGCTTTTCTTGAAACATTCTTGATTTTACAGACGTGAATGGTCGTCGATGTAATTCATGGCAATAAGACGAGCTTATCATACAGCTATACACACAAATATAATTGATTAAGAAGCCACTAACTAATCATTTAAAGCACATTAAAAACAATTAAGTATATAATAACACATGTAGAGTTAGGTGGGGCAAAATGCCCATATGAGGTAAAAGGCCTACTCGTAAAAATTCTGACATCGTTAGATTTGCTGTGCCGCGCGATATTCTTTTTGTGACGTCTTACGCAGATGTGAATACCGCGAACAATTTTAATGTCTTCAAAGATAAGTTTTTAATTATCATTTTACACTATTTTGTGTTAACGCTGATTTGTTGATATTTTAGTATTGCCTCGATTTTTGCCATTCGTGCGTTTGTTTGACGGTTATAATTTATGATTAGTTGTGTCTTATCCAATGTAATATACACTACTTTGAACAATAATCACTTGTAAGAGATAGATAATTAAACTTCGTATGTATACATATCTCAGGGATCATTATAATTTGCTACCTTGCATAAAGATAATCAATAGTTGACTTAGCAATATCAACGTTGACACGTTAGGACAAATATGACGCCAGAATTGCAGATGAATGGCAAACCAATCTGCCAATGTAAGATAATGAACACGAATGGCAAGGCCGGTATAAAATCTCGAGGCTCTCAAAAGTTGTATGCTTAATGTGAAGGTAAGATCTAAAGAGACGATCATCTTTAAAATATGGACTATTATTGTGATCTTTGGATATGTGATACAACCGTCAAAACTTGGAAATAATGGTCATCCATTTTTGTGTGTTATCCTTTGTGTTGATGTACTCTGGCATGTTTCATTTTTTTCTAATGCTAAATGCCATCATTGTTCATTATAAAAGTTAATCCGAAATAAATCTAAATCTAAACCATATAGCGATTTGTAGCCTTGGAACTGAAAGCTATGTCACAATGATAAGTACGCAATAAATAGAGAAATGGAAGATTGCTTAATAAAAATCAAACTGGCCAACTTAATTAATGTTTGTCCATTCTACGACAGACATGTTTCTGAAAGGTCAGCAGCCTTCTCATAATCTTTGGTTTGAATCAAGTTCTTTCCCCTAATTAATGCATTATCTATGATGCCTTTTGTAATTATGGATCGCAAAACCTACATAAACTGAGCTCTTCAAATATTTGAGTTGATGTAGATTTGGCAGATGTAATAAGAACTATTAATGCAGTCAGTATTCAGACAGACTGTAATCTGTTAGGTATGTTACTGAAATATATGTCTAGACACTTCATTTCCATGGTTCATTGACTACCGTTTCCAATATGAGATGCCATATGTACAGAAACGCGAAACAACCGAAACATCATATCTAATTCATATAATTCTACTATTGCCTTTGTTGGAATTTATATTTTTCATAATCATATGATATTCCGACATTTGATTAAGCACACACACAAGTAAAATGTCGATTTCGTTACAAACAATATGTAATACCAAATTCGGCAGATAACAACGTTGTAAAGAAAACGTATAAAAAAGAGACAATCCTGTCGTTTCAAAACAGCTACGCGTATTGTATTAAGCGTATTTAAAGAACCAGTTCATAGTCTTAATTATTTTATTGATGGATGAAGCCAAGAAATGAAAAGTAGATAAGATGAGAACTGACATATGAAATACTTGAAACACGACGATAGTCACACAACACGAAGAGTAATAAATGACCTTAGTTACGTCATACGTTTTCTGTATGAGATAACAGGCAACCATTGGTCAATCATACGTTATTGTACTTGATCTCACCATGACAAGCTACACTTGATCTCACCATGACCAGCTAAACTTGATCTCACCATAACAAGCTACACTTGATCTCACCATGACAAGCTAAACTTGATCTCACCATGACAAGCTAAACTTGATCTCACCATAACAAGCTACACTTGATCTCACCATGACAAGCTAAACTTGATCTCACCATAACAAGCTACACTTGATCTCACCATGACAAGCTAAACTTGATCTCACCATGACAAGCTAAACTTGATCTCACCATAACAAGCTACACTTGGTCGTAACTGTACCTTCAGTTTAAAAGCTAAGGTGAGACTTGGATTGAGTTATTTTCATGTACTCAACATTAATTGGCCATATAAAGAGTATGGTATCTGGAAATTTACAGTGGCTAAACTACAAAGTACATGCATATCACTGTCAAGAGCCATAACACAATTCTGTAGTTTCTCTTAAACTCACACACGATCGCATAAAAGCTACTCACATATCAATTTAATACGTTCAATACATATTATATGTCTACAAACCGAAAAGAATATTATTTTGAAATAATCAAAAGTTTCATCCATGTTTTAATTCTATCTGTAATTTCCAATGCAAATACATGTACATTTGTACTATGTAATGACATCTTGTTGCTATATATTCTACGACCTCCAACTATATTCGTTACAACGAAATGCATTTGGTTTTTGTAACATATTGATGGCGATCCCTTTTACTTAATGTATTAGTGTCGTTATGTTATAATTAAAAGTAATTTGAGCGCTGATATATCTTTATTATTTATGTATATAAATTGTGTATGATGACACGTTTAGTTATAAAGCTGTATTATTTCATTTAACACAAAGATTGTTCTTGTAGCAATTCTATGTTGAGTAACACTTGCATTTTGTCTTAATGAAAGTTATATCATTAATACATCATTACCTTGTACGTAGCTCATAGTTACCTTGTTTTCACAGAACGACAAGAACAAACAATACTACTGTACCTTTCGTATTATACAGTTGTAAAGTATACTCGAATTGATGTTAACTTCCGTCGGCGATCAGTTAGATATATAGATTTATTTGTCATAAAATGCACAAATCACATGGGATCAGAATTTTTGAAACACTCATAAAACCATGACATATATATTATACGAAGAGGATAACACAAACAGGGATAATCAATCACATTGTGGTCCTTGACAATAAACATGTAGTGACATGTATAAATGATAGGCGATAAAGTACTCAACGACCAATTTGGATAACTTATCGCACATCAGGTTTTGTTAGATGCTTGTCGAACAAGTTATTAAATTGATTAAGGGAACGCAACATGCAAACGACAATAGATATTGTGACTTTGTCGAGATCATAAGTATTTCACCATTTGACTCGTCCACATTTATTAATGTACTTCAATTACCTCTCTGAGTGCTCGGAGTTCGTCAACCGTCTTTTACACTTTATACACTAGCGTCTGTCAAACCTTTACTATCTCAAAAACGTCAATCAACTCTTATCATTATTCACTTCTTAATTAATTGTCATTAAAAACTCAATATTGTCAATAACTAACAATACAGATTTACATTATTCAATCAATTCGGCAGACGATATTCCAATATTTAGTCCGATGTCGACAGTGAACAGATTGTCACAGTAGGTTCACTAATAATAGCATTAGAGTAGCTTGTACAACACGCAGGTGTTATTATTCAATTAATGAGACCTCACCATGGAGCGAGTACATTTAGCAATATAACTTACTTTTAATTGCAGTTTCTATAATATTATTCCAGAATGCAGTTTGTTATATAGTATTAAAATACCATTTTTTTGGCGTTCCCGCATGTGTAAACGCCGATCAGAACGCACACATTGAAGGCATTTTATGAGGCGCAATGTGAAATAAGTAAGGGAACAGTACAGGGGTGCAAGGAATGGCCTGGCCGATCATAAGGGATAACTAAGAAGAATTAAAAAGGACAAACGAGGGGGTGTTAATGGATGGACTACATCACAGGACAAGTCAAATTGCACGGGGCGAAAGGAAAATACATAAAAAAACAAATAGAAATAATAACTATTAAGTGATTTACAGCCTTGGAACTGTCAGTGTATGAGGATCATAACCTTTAAGAACTTTTTGATTTGTCGAGCAAACACAAACTGGAAGAGCATAATTATGTCTAAAGAACTGATAGGCCTACAGTTTGTTAATCACATCACCGTCAAATTCTTGATATGATTTTTTCCAATTAAACGGTGCTGGCATCTGACAAGAAAGTGGACTGCTGTATTAAACTTATAATAAAGGATATTCAATATGAGATCATTGAATACTGGCTTTATGAAACAAGAAACGACTACTCGGTTCAATTTAAAATGTCACAAAACACACATGTCACAGTCCACTGTTATATAACAGGACCGTAGGCTATTTGAAGTCATTAGTTAATGGGCTTTAACTGCAGGCTGTCAGAGCGACCTGATTTGTAATCGTAGGCCCTATACTTGGTGCATGCATTAACATAATAGATATTAGTAGGCCTACAATGTATTTGTATATAATGGAGGTCAACATCGACTAGATACCAACCACCGTTTTGATGTATGAACCCACGTCTTAACACGTCTGTATCTTTTAGAACTATATTAGGCCTATAGGCCTATGTCAGGAATAAATCCGCACTGATGTTTATGGCCACGCACTATAAACAGTTGAAGACGGAAGTCAAATAATCTTTTTGGTAGCAAATTAGAAGGCATAGGCCTATAGTACTTAGCTTATGGAAAAACATTAGTTTTCGTTGGTCAATTTGAGCCATTAAGGGACGCCATCAAAGCATTGCTAAATCACTGTCTGTTCTGGTTCGACTTGGTAGGTGCTGGGTCGAGTTAGCCGCGAGTTTCATGAATCTTTCGATGTTTTATATGTCTGTGACTCTTAGGTCATTCCACAACTCAGCACCGTATGTTGCTGCCGGAATGGATACCCGCTCTATAACCGACGCTAGCGTTAGAGGATTCAAATCACCTGGCTTGCTGTCTATTGTCAACAATTAATGTAGGCCTAATGATGAGCGAGCTTTGAGGAGTCTGGCTTCAAATGCAGTTGAACATTTCATTGAACGGTGTATTGCGTGAACACATCCGAGTTAATGTCCTTTTAACTTATAAAGAATCTACAAAATTCTAATTTCGGGAAAGTAGTCAAATAAATTATTTTTGTAAAATTTGTCAAGATTTGTGTGTGATGGTCCTCCATGGCTGCCATACAATGAAAAGCGTCTGCGTCATTGACGAGTTCCGGTAAAATGATGTTAAACAATGCGGAGACTTTCAGAGAAATGACTACCTGCACTATTAAATAAGGTGAGTTTGTTGGAAAATAAACAATTGAATAGTCTATTCCATTTAAGGCCGAACAAGTGATCATTTACAGCCTACTTGAATGTCAGAATTACTTTGCAATATGTTTTCGCGATCCCGCAACTCTCGTGTCAGAAATGCAAAATATAAAATTAATAACAGGGAGTTTTCTGGACATGTGTTTATTACATTTTATATTGTTCACATATTTTAGGGTCTGTTTTGCTAAAAAATGACATTGTACATGGGTTGCGCCAGAAATAAACTAAGGAATGCCAGGTTGGCCATTTTTATTCATGTTACTTTTTTCGCCAAATATTGCTTCCTAGAATGCTGCAGGACTTGTAACACTGCTGATGACAAAGAAACGGCTATCCCTATCCTTACGCAGATGGAAGTGATGGAATAAATTTGGCCAGTGAAATATTGCCATTCTTCTGCTGCTGGCCATATTCTGTACTTGAAATCAGTACACCTAGCTATATCTACAGTGTATGCACAATCTCCATGTGAGTATTTCAGATTCCATGTAGTGCATCGCAGTGACAGGTATTGGGCGAGATTGTCGACTGATCTTGTGATTGAGCAGGCCTTGATGCGGAGCATCAAAACTACAGGCGGAATGACTCCAGGAAAAGGACTATCTGAATGTCAACATGCGCAGTGGTTATTGTCAATGCCTTCCTTTGTCGAAGTGAACAATGCCAAGCAATTGTTTTGTGGTGAAGAATTCTACACAAGTCCACAGCACAAAGAGTTTGGCAAGTCATGCATTGAACGAGATTTTAAAGATTTTCTGTCTACATCCAACCACTCAGGACCAATAATGACTACGAAGGTACTAGCTCAAATATTATGGAGACATTCAATAATATTGAACTTTCGCCCAGCCCTTAAATTGTACTTATTGATTGAAATACAATGTTACTAACCTAAAATAGGCACATTAATAGTATGAAATGAATTTGAATACAGTGTAACCTCCCTAAACCGGACTCCTTTGGGACCGGTTGAAAATTCCGGTTTACAGAGGTTTCCGGTTTATAGAGGGTTTTGTCATTTTGATGCCATTTCATACTCTTACCTAGGTTCAGGCATTATTTCATTGAAAAATTGCACATCTTTCAATTTTACATTGTAACCACATAATATTTCTTAAGTTAAGAAGAAAACATAACATGTAGTTATAACAAACATGACTGCCTTTATTTTTAAAATGAACAAGCAAACTTGAAGAAACTCATCGTTTACTTTGTTATGCATGAAATAAAATACATATATATGTCAAACAAGTACATGTATAATATTCTGAAAGATATTGCATCAATATTACTATATTGTCACCAATAACTGTTGCTAATACAGCACAAATGCTCAGTGCATGTTTTCCGCTAACATTTCTTGGGAGTAAGAAATGAGTCAAGTGTTGTCTGCTTCTTTGAATTACATTCTCATCGTACGTTTGAAACAAGCTACATTTGAGCGCCGCTGTACGATTTCCAACCACTTCTTTAAGTGACTTCAATTCCTGAACACGTCACACATGACGTCACCATGTACTGACAGTAAGCAAAATTTGCCGCATTTGGCAATATGAAAACAAAGTGACCATATGGAGTAAATATTGTTTCCTGCTTGCAAATAATGACATCACATATGTTGCGTTTTCTTGAAATGACTTCACTTACAGAAGAGGTTGTAAATCCCATAGCAGCCCTCATTTGTATTTCAAACTCGATATTTCTCTCTTTGATCTTTAATAATTACCCATTTAGGACTACATATTCGATAATAATCCAATCATAAAGATAATCAACGGATTAATGGTCAATAATAGTGTAATTAATCGGTAATTTCCGTAACAATAAGTGATTTTCACACTTGCGTAGTTAAAACTAGCCACCGCCTATCAATGTAAATCAACCTGTCAAACTATTAATAATAACATCAGAACGGAATACACAAGGTGTCAACAACAGATTGTAAGTCAATTTATGATGACACGTGCTACCGATAGTCGTTCCGTTTTCGGAGGTGAAATTATATAGAAATGGAACCAAATTATGTTGAATTTTCGTCCGGTTTCCGGAGTTCAGAGGTTCCGGTTTTCAGAGTGTTTTAATACAATAGAAATAGAACCAAAAAAATCGGGACCGCAAAATAATTCCGGTTTCCGGAGTATTCCGGTTTTTAGAGGGTCAGGTTTTGGGAGGTTACACTGTATAGTGAACATAGTAATAATTTACTATTGTTAGATATCTTTAGTAGATATATATATGCTTAAGAGAAGTCCTTGTCCATAAATTATAATTTGGCATTGTTAACATTCAGTGATTGTTTTTTGAAAATAATTTTACTGCCTGTGTCTTTTTCAGTTTGGTAAATATGTGCGATAAGGGAATTTAGGGAAATAAGAACATTGTTATTTTACTTAAAAATGTTCAAACTGCTTGCCCTTAAAAATTCTTTGTTGCATTTTCATTTTTTACTTTTGAAATCTTGGGCAAAATCAGGAAAAAATTGCCATATTAAAAATTTACGTTTGATTTAAAGCTTCAGATTTTGAAATCTGGGCATATATTTAAATCTTTTCTCCCTGGATGTGATTTGTCACCTGGTGACGTAATTTTTGTGTTGTCATATTATACTTTGGCACATGATTTCGCTACTTACATGCCAATAACAATTAAACTGCCTGGTCAGAAATACCCGACCCTGTTCTACCTTTCTAGGAAAAATAACTGTTCAGTGTGTTTTTAATAATCCAGCATTATCAGGAGGTAACAACAACAACCATTTACAAGTATCAAATCTGCAGACATCATACAACAGCATGAATGTGTCCTAAATGTTTTTCTTTCACTTCATATAAATGTTCCAGGAAAGTTATCATGTTATTATTATTACAGTTTTAAAAATTGATGTTTTGCAGAAAATCTACTACAGAAGTTGTGATTCATCTTTCAAATGACTACCTTATCAACTTGCTTGATGGTAATGAGTAAAGAGGAATCATGGTTTGGTTCAAAACCTCTTCCTAGAGCAGCATCAAATGTGATGTACCTACTGTCAACATGAGATAGTCACAGAAAATAATCATATGGATCATTTTTGAGGCCTTGTTATTGGAGTAAGTACATGTAAGCTTTAATTTTCTGACAACAATCAATTGTCAAGCAAGGCTGATGCCAGATGTCACTGTAGTTATGCCTGGTCCCGTGATGTTTATTGAAATTTTTTCAATTGATTGGATCTTAGGTAGAGGTATCTGATTCACCTATATACATGGTCACACTGCTGCTGTCCACCACTACTGCTGCCGGCGTCCTGGTGCTCTTGATCAAATATCTCTGACCACCCTATCATTTACTTTGTAGAAAAATGCTCAAGGTGGCTGCTGTCGTGTGAATTACTATTTCTATACATAATACTGGCAGTCTTACAAACATTTAATGCTAACATTGTACACTATCGCTAGACTGTGTTTGGTACATGAGAGAAATATTCTTTTATTTCTTTGCTATTTAGACAAATACTTGTGGATTCCTTTACTTTTAGTTGCTATTTAGTGTCTAGTTTTATTTGCCTATCAGACAAGTCATCTAACTGGAATTATTAATCCAATAACAATACTTTGCAAACATTGTATATCAATTATGTTCTGTATTTTCTGCAGGCCCTATGTTACTTGATCTGTATTGATGTCACTTGAACTGTGCAACCTACATGAAGTTGTGTGTGCCTCTCAAGATTTTCTCTCAGAGGTACTTAAACAAAAGTTTGTTAACTTGTAATTAACTTCACTGCTTAATTTTCAGATCAAATAGAAGACCTTTTATATGTCCCATTAAACAGAAGACTTTGGTGAACAATAAATTATATTTTGTCTTTAGGTATAAGTGTTATGGTTAAATTGTGAATTTCTACACCGTTTACATTTCAGATAATCATATTAAAGTGTAACCAATCACCTGTGCCAGAATGGAAACCTGACATTGTCCATGTCTACCCGTATTATTCAACAAACAGTCCATACCACTACAGTGTGCATGAAATATAAGGTATAAATTTGTAAAAAACAAATATTAATAGGAAATCATTTCACACCATTTGCAGATTGTCATTTAAGGGAAGTAACTTCACCTTATTTCATCAACCGTAATTTTGAAGAAACGAAATTAACTATTTTATTTAGCAGAAAATAGATTTTAGAATGGTTAAGGGGAGGCAAATCCTATAAAAGTCATTTACCTAAATTTTTTTTTGTTAAGTTGTAATTCACTTATAATAAGTTAAGTTATTGAAACTTGATACTCCAGATAGCTGGAAATGTGTTGTGGAGTTCACACTTTCTGTGCAAAACTAGTAGTTTTACTGTAGAATAAAGAGGGCAAAAAAATACTGGGCTGACACCTAAATGGCAAATTTTTAAAGTTTAATATTTTAGTAACCAGTAGGTCTACATCAAGGAAACTTCACATGCTTGTATCTTATGACAATAGAAATCAGTGGCTAAAAGGATTTTACTGAGGTTTGTGAAATTTAGATTTTATTAAATTTTTAAAAAAGTGATAGTCAAATTTCAGTCAAAATGTGTCTGGAGTGTTCCTGCCACTCCTCTGATCTAATGGGGCAGCCAGTCTGATCCGAATATGACATATATTATTTTTGATTAATCTTTTTTTAAAGGTTTGCAAGAAACATTAATGGGGAAAAATTTTGAAGGTTGGAGAACAGTTGAAAGAAAGAAGAAACAAGAGGAACATATGGAGTGCTACACAGACTCTCACCCCACCTCTCTACAGATGTTAGTTGATTTTGTTTGTCCATGATCAATTATTGTCTTGTTAAACTGTTAGCAATTGAAGTGTTTTGTATTGCAGCATTAACATGGTAGCAAACTTGTGTGAATACAAAAGAGTTAAGTCATGCTGATTCTTTTGAAACAGGTTCCTATTTATTGTTTTATAAAATTCATTTACCTTATAAATATATCTGATGAGTGGATTTTGTAAAAAGGATATGTTGAAATAACCACAACATCAATGTGTAAAATCCTAAAAATCTCTGATCTCTGTGGATTTATTTTGAGAATGATTGTTTTTATTTGTAAAATGTAGTTATGAAGAAGTTGGAACAAGACCCACCCCAGCCTGGAACTCCCCAGCTTACAACTTGGAGTATGTTGACTTTATTATATGGGGTTCAGACTGGCGTCACTCAGTTTGCATCTATTATTTTTGTTTCTGCTGACGCGAATCTAATGTAAGATATTTTGTGACACTTACATTCAACTATTTGAGAGATAAGATTGGGCTAAAATCACTATGAGATCATCACCATGATTCAATTTATGTTTCACGAATTACAAAATGGAGCTTTGAAATAGAGTTCCGATAGTTCTCATTAGAATGAAGAGATTTATTTCTAGTCCTTGTTCCAATCTCTTAATTCTATCATGTACATGTATGTTCTCGAGATCAGTATGGTAGTGGTACTGTGGTATATTTGTACGAAATAAATTATGTTTAAATATGCTGTGTACATATAATGATTACTCAATACATAAACTTATAAATTCTATTTGAAATGAAATGTAGAGTCAACAGCATGTGCTTGAAACAGTTCAATTTAATCAATATACATTAAATAGTCAGGTGCAAGGCAGAAGTTGATGGGATAGCAGTATCAAGGTTGGAGAGTGATAGAAGAAACAAGAAAACAACAGTTATGTCAGAAAGAAAATCTTCAAACTCCTATACAAGGTTGAATTAAGGTGATTTGATGGGAAAACTGTAGTCCAGCCTCGGACTTCACATCTCTATACTATCGCTGTACAACGTCCTGCTAAACCATTCACAAAAGTATATAGAGGTTGGACACCGTCGGTCTTTTCACTGCATTTACTCATGAACATATTTTTGCTTTGCATTCAATGAAAAACTGAACAACAGAAAATTGTAGCTTTTTGTTGATTTATTTGTCTTTTCAACGCAAGAGTTTCATAGTAACAACTTGTTTTGTCAAAAAGTAGAGAATCGAGCACCTGTTAAAAAAGAAGATGGCAGAGTTGCTATGGAGGCAGTGCACACTTAGTTATTACCCTACCCAGATCACTGTCGCTCTTTTTTGTTCCTCCTTGAGCCAATACTGAAAGTGATATTTATCACGAACCCAATCAAAAGTCGTTTCAACATTAATATCCATCTTGTATTGCTAATTTGATGGAAATTGGCTGGAGTGCGAATGTCAGCATCCAGTTTGTAAGCAGATTAATTACTGGCGCACCGTCGGTGGAGTTTTTTGTTTGCTTCTACTCGTGAAAGATTGCTACAATTTTTACCAAATTGTTATTCTGCAGATGCTGTGGTTTGGGTATCTTTCATTAAGAAATTCAGGTGCTGGGGTACTACAATTCTAAACAGGCCTGGGGAAGTCTATGCATCCTTACTATTTAGGTAAGGTGTTGACATGGTGAGCAAGTACTTTCAGGCCGTTGTAGCATAGGAAGTAGTTCTTAGAAATGTTGAAGTCCCAGATTTAAGGCTGTCTCTGGCTGTACTGATTCAATGTTGGCTGTATTTATTGTTACTGTGTAACTTTTGCATCATTTCTGATCACTGAAACAGTTATTTCTCTTTGTTTTGCAGGACTTCATTTTGCATGGAAGGATTTAAAAAGTGCACTGGTTCATCAATGCTGACAGTTGTGTTTTGAAAATTTGGATAGTGACTGTATACATTGAATGATAGCAGAAAAGTTCCTAGTCGATGGTGGTGATTTCTTGCAGTAGATTTACTGGGATAGTGTTGTATTTGAAAACTAGTGATTGCCTATAGCTAGGCCTATGTTGTGGAGTTCACAATTCCCTTGCAAAACTTGCAGTTACTATAGAATAAAGAGGGCGAGAAAGCACCGGGCTGACACATAGATGGCACATTTTTGAAGTTGGATATTTCAGCCACCAGTGGGCCTACATCCATGAAACTTGGCATGCTAGTATTTTAGGACAATAGAAATCAGTGGCCAACATGTTTCGTTTGAGGTTTGTGAAATTTTGATTTTATTAAAGTTTAAAAAAAATCATAGTCAAATTTAAGTCAAAATGGATTTGGAGTGATCTCCCCTTGACTGTTTGTTGTCTACTTCAGTGTGAACCCTCATAAAAGGACCGGCTATATTATTTGGGTTGTTTTATGTATTATTATATAAACTGTTATTTTATGCTGAACATAATGTTATAATAATCAAAGTTATTGACTGGGCCGTAAATGTATATTACAAGGGGTACAGTGGGGGACAAAATTTGTTTCTTTGGTTGTTGTAGTTGTTGTTGTTGTTGTAGTTGTTGTTTTATTAGGTGATGCACAGATTTACCCTAAGACTATATTTCATTTGATTGAGCTTTCCCGTTTCAGCCGGCATCAGGCCATCATCAGACATTCTGCCATGAATGTGACGGAGCTGCTCCTCATTCGCACATAGTTTGTCATTCTCTTATTATCAAACTCAGCTGTGTTTCCCTAGCACAACAGTGTTAGAAAAGGATGCGAAAAACAAATGGAAGTGGGAATGACCATAAATTTCTACAACTTTTACAATCGTCTACAACGCAAAACATTTGGCTTATTTCGATCAATTAAAGATGTGAGTAAATTTAACATTCTTGCGAGAGGCCTTTTTGACGACCCAACCAAAGTTTAGAAGTCCGAAGGCAGAACTGGCCCTCTACATCGGACCTGACCATTTTCTATCGGATTTGCACTGTTGAATTTTATATGGTGATACATAACATATGTTGAAATATTCTAAAGCTTCTAGTAAGATATCATTGGATTGTTTGCAATAGATTTTCATGCACATGCTGTCATTATGTTGAAATCCATGCATAAATAAGACCAACCGGGGGTCCTAGCGGCCCCCAGGCCCCCCACAATTTTTTCAGGATGTTCAACTTTCACCCCTGTGAAAGTTGTTGTCTGGTGAGGCTGGTTACTTTCTTTTCCACTGATAACCAGAGTGAATTGTTGATCTGTAGTGTTTTGGAAGTCGGACTTCCAGCAAAGTTTCTTGATAAGTTGATGTCTTTTGGCAGTGATGACAGTACTGCCCTGTTGAATCCCTCACATTTCTGTATTGACATGTATTGACATGTTGCTGGTAGCAGATAGAATGTTAAACTCCCTTAAGTCTTATCTCAGTTATGCTTGACAACAGTCAACCATCATTCTCTGTATATTCCAGGCGATGGATACTGTAGGTTGTGTTGTGTAGATTGGCAACACTGACAGACCACTCTAGCTAATTCGATTAAATTTGGAATGCTACAAGAATGCCGGCAAATCAGACGCGAGAGGGTTTTTAGAGATCGTCAAAATCACCTGGATACCATAAACGACATGGATATCATAGCTAGGTATCGCTTTCCACAGCATGTTATCCTTGAGATCGTTGAGACAACAGCAGAAGAATTTACTCTTCCAACATTGAAAGGTGGTCATGTAATCCCGGCCCATATTCAATGTTTATATTTATTCAGCTTATTTTGTTTAACTACGTCTCTCTTCCGCATGAAAACTGTACCTTGCTAAAAGAAGTAAACCTTTGGTGGTATGCAACCCAGTCAAGGGGAAGTACTCTGAAAGATGTAAACAATTCATGAAAGGCGTTCAAAAAATGAAATCAAATTTTCACTGAATTGTAGTCTATTCCGGATTAACTATGGAATTGTAAATGATTGTCGGTTACAGTACCTTTGTGTCTGTCTGGGACGAAAACGCATGCAACTCTGTATATCATGGATAAATTGGACGGAGTTTAGACAAACATGATTTTGGACACTGGATTTCGGACATATTTCAATTTTAATCTCCGGATCGGAAGGTGCGTTTGCAATACTAGTTTATTTGGAAAAGACTAGTATTAATCAAGATAAATATACTTACGTAGTTGTTCTATCAGTGTGTAAGCATGTATGATCTATGACATATTTACTGATACAGGCAGTACAGATGTTACATTGTAACACATAGCTCTTTCATTTCAGGTTCTTCTAACATTAAGGTTTTTAGCAACCTATAAAAGGCTATATATATGTCCGTAAATTTTTCATCAATATCAATTATTACCAAAATTCATATATTTTTCTCCATGTATATATGTTTATAGCAATACATGTTTCAGTTTCAAGTTTTTAATCGCAATAATTATTGATTTTATAATTGATTCTGGTCATTTTAGTTATACAAACTCCAGCCTTATTACAAATTTTTAAAATAATGTCTGTCCAAATACTTGCTTAAAGGCTGATATAAGACAATTATTTTAGTTTAGACAAATAATATTATGTTCCCTCAACATGCAGATATAATATAGTTGATTTGATATATTTTCACATATATAAATTGCAACTGATTATGTGAAATAAAAACATTTTAAGTTGTAAATTTGTGTTTCTTCATGTTTTAGGGTCCAGACTTTTCATTAATTTGTAATGTTTGTCCCCTCCCAGTCAAACTGATATTTAAAGGTAAAAATAACAAATACCAAACAAAAAGTTATCTTTTTATCAATGGGGCATATCTGTTTGTGTTAATTTTAGACGGATTTAACTCGAGATGCGGTCTGCCGCACAACTTAATCCACCGCATGCATTTTTCCAAATTTGCCTTAGGTTTTGGAAAAGGTAAGAATTTCACGCCACCTATCAGTCTGGACATCTATTGTTACTATCACACAGCCCGAAGCTACACCTTTTCACCATTGTCTTAGATCAATAATAAACACCCTGCAATTTGCTTTCCCGAAAGCTATCACTCTTAGACAAATTCGTTGACAACTGTAGCGCTTGTCTAACAAAATGGCGTCGATAAAACAATGCCGGAGGTGTGCGCGAATACTGCAACGCGATTGGCTTACGCGAGCTGTCAATCAATATCTGCAGAAAGGTCAATTAAAGCAAGCATAATTTCTGTTTAAAAACCAGTCACTATAGCCTGATTAAGACATTCATAAAACTTGGCATGTTGAAGTTGAAATATTTATTATCCATTCCTGTTAACAAATTTTATATCCAATTATTAAAAATCAGAGCTATATAACTTTGTTTCAGATGTTTGCTCTGCCAGTACAGCCACCAAAGGCCGTACGAATAATATATGCATGTTTCTGCCTGCACAATCTGGCTCTACAGCAGAATGTTCCTATGCCAGACATACAGGATAGTGCTGGAAGGCAATGCAGACCATGCTGCGGCAATGGAAGTAAACAGGCCAGCACAAGAGTTGAGAAATCGAATAGCTAGAAGATTTCGTTAATGTACGGTAAGTAATACAAAACCTGCAAATATTAATTTTCTTCTTTTAATATAAGCAAACAATAGCCTTGACAGGGATTCATACTGGGACAAAAAATAAGACCTTTACCTTTAAGGCGAATCATCATAGCAATTATTAGCCTTGACTGAGCTACATACTTATAACCAACAGATTAACAGTTCGGTATTTCACGGACAATATTTCAATGATATGCATTATTTAGTACAAGGCATGTAAATTGGTAGTATAGCAAAAACATAAAGATGTATATGAATAAAGCTGTAAACAAATTGTTTATATCAACAATTTGGTATAGTAAATTTATCACGTATTTATGGAGAGCAGTATTTTGTAAAGCTTAACAATTGTCCAATGGCTATATAACTTGAGATCAGTTACCATGCTCAAAACTCATTTCAGTTGAATGCTTTCGTTTTTTTACATGTTTGAGTAAACATTCAGATTACATGTGTGTATCCAGGGCTGTGTTTCATCAAAAATCCTAGAAGCGAAAAGTTAGGTACGAAAAATATCGCACTTATTTTATATCAGATTCATGAAGATGGACGAAAACGTGTTATACGATTTGGATCCAAAGGACTGTCAAAATGGCAACAATCGTATGGTCCAAACTTGAACTTCTAGGTGTTATTCATAGTGTTCTTGAGTGCACGTCTTATTTACGTGGTAGACATTTTGTGATAGAATGTGATCACCAGGCCCTGAAACCATTGTTTCAGAAACAACTTAAAGGTGCTATATATGAACGTTGGCTTGCGTTACTACAACAATTTGATTGTGATATTCAATGGAAGCCTCCATCAGAATTGGTCGTGCCTGACAGTTTATCGTGAATGCCAGATTTCCAAGATGTTCTGTCATGCAGCCCTGAAGAAGACGATGCCTTCTTTCCATATGTTCCTGAGAAGGTGACAGAAATCAAGCTTGTGTTCAGTGATAATGGTACTAAGATGTTATCGTTGGGTAGAATGGATATTCTTACCAAACCACATTTGTATGACGCTGATACTGAAGATAATATTCTTGATGGACAGGTGTGCAAAGGCGTGAAACACACAATTAGAAGAAAAGTTCAGGATTTGGGCTTAATAAGCAGACTTTTCAATCACCTATATCTGTGGACAAAGACATTGAAAGTGTGGAGATTCGTGATACTAGTGTAATTGAATCTGCATGTAACATTAACAATGTGGAGAGCGACGTACAATCAGATCAAAGTTCAACTTCACATGTACAAAGTGCCGGAGATCTAACAGTCTCAAATGAACATGAAACTGCAGATCAAGAGGTTATTTCAGACAATAGTTTGATAGATGTGACTCCAACTCCACCAGATGTCAATTTGACCTTTTCAGATACAAATCAGGCACCATCGGAAATACAACCTTAGTTATCAGACTTACATTCAGCGGCTTCAGACAATAATTCATCGCAAGAGCATTCAACAACTTTTCAGACGGACTCTTCATCTGATCTCTTATTCAGTCAAATATATTTGTACAAACTGCTCTTGACAAACTTGATATGAGTGCAGAGACTATTCGTAAATGTCAAGACTGTGACCCTGAATTAAAGCATGTTATAGACTACTTGGAATATAACATTTTGCCCCGATCACAGAAATTGTCACGGAAAGTTTTGTTACAGCATGCTGATTATGCAATGATGGACAAAATGTTATTTCACAGGCGTAACGCCAAATCTAAGCATGCTCAACAAATGATAAACTATCAATTAGTGCTGCCAAAACCATTGATACAGACAGTGTTGAAAATTTATCATGAATGTCCTTTAGCAGGTCACGGTGGTTTCAATGATACTGTAGATCCCATTTCTGAACATTTCTATTTTGACAGACTCATAAGTACTGTATCTGCATATGTTCATTCTTGACATGAATGTCAAAGTCGGAAGGTAACAAACGTTCACATTAAAAATGCGATAACATCCTATCCAATGCCATCGGAGCCATTTTCTGTATTGGAAGTTGACTTGTTTGGACCTTTGCCGGCGACAGCTAGAGGAAACACTTACCTTATCACAGTACTGGACATGTTTTCTAAATATCTGTTTACAATACCTTTACCAAACAAGGATGCTGCTAGTGTTTGTGAAGCTTTATTAGAATTATTCACACAGTTTGGTGTATGTGACACATTAATCAGTGACCAGGGAACAGAATTTACATCTAATGTGACCAGAGAACTGTGCAAAATGTTACATATACCACATGAATTCACACCAAGTTTCAGCCATACTGTTTGGGAGCATGTGCACGCACTCACCGCACCCTAGCTACCAACTTGACACCTTATATGAACACTAGATGTAATAATTGGGACGTCATTGCACCAGCTGTTGTATTTAGTATGAACAATGATGTAAACATTACCACAGGATATTCGCCATTTGAAATTGTGTATGCCAAGAGACCAAAATTTCCATTGTCTCCCAGCGTCCTAGATTTACAATCTGTCCCAGCAGACTTTCATTCCTACATGGAACAGAAGCAACAGTTTCTAGATACCATCAGAGATCATGTTCAGGAAAATGTAGAAGCATCGCAGTCTAAAATGTTAGCGAGAGAAAACAAGAAAGCGGAAAATTTAAAGTTGTCGTTGACGATTTTGTATACTTGAAAACTGAAGTGACTGCACCGGCGAGAAAGCTCCGCAATCAATACAGTGGACCTTTTGTAGTGAAACATATTTCTAGTGACCATATGATCCTTCTCGAAGGATTCTCGAAGCCTATTCATACGGATAGATTGAAATTGGCATATGTTCGCCAGCCTGCACCTTTTAAACTTTTTTAAGTGTACAAGTCGTGCACCAGCGACATCATATGTCAGTACTTCAACACAAACTGATACTTTTAACCACTTCGGAGAACTTAGTGCAACATGATTCAGGACACGTCATACCAAGTGTTCCTCCAGAACAGCCTATGGCACGTCCTAAACGTAATGTTCGTCGACCCATGAGATACAGTGATTCTGATCACATGACCCCCACAGATTTGGGTGAAGTATCATACGACATCTCTGGGTATCATACAATTAAGCGTATACTAGCACAGCGCTATACCTCTGAAGGTGTACAGTATCTAGACTCCGAGATAGCAAAGAAGTTCAGTTGTCAACGTACTAAAACAACTCATATCATCAATCAAGCATTAGCCCCTACTCAGTCTCGCTGTGTTGCAGACCTCTGTAAGAAGAACAAGTTCTCAATTATGGTAGATGAATCCAATGACAATAGAAATGATAAATGTGTTGCGATCCTGGTCAGAGTGCTGGACAGAAGTGTTCATAGAATTGCTACCCGATTCCTTGCTATGCCCATTTGTAACATTGGTACCGGTGCCAATCTATTTAGTTGTATTGAACAGGTGTTATTGTAAGTGTTTTAAAATTGCAATTTTAAATATGAATTAGCAATATGAAATGATGATACATTTTAAGCAGTACCTCTTACTTAAAGATATAAATAGTTGATATGTGGAGAAATTGTTAGTTATTCATAATGATATTAATTATAAACCAATAAATTTGTTTTTTCTTTCAGAGACCTTGACATCAAATGGAGTGAGTGTATTGGGTATGGCTCAGACAATGCCAGTGTTATGGTGGGACGTCACAACTCGGTGCTATCAAGAATTCGTGATCGTCAACCCAACGTTTATGATATGGGCTGCCTATGTCATATTGCCAACACATGCGTACAATATGGCATGAAGAAACTACCCATACCTGTAGAAGATCTCCTCATAGATGTGTACTACCACTTTCAACACAGGTTATTTATAATTTGTTTGTTTCCCTTCACATATAATTGCAATAATTTGCGACACAACAAAATACCATGTTCCTAGAACGCTCGGCAATAATGCTGTTTTTAACATGTTCGTGCCTAGATCACTCGATAATAATGCTGTTTTTAACATGTTCGTGCCTAGATCACTCGATAATAATGCTGTTTTTAACATGTTATTGATTACTGCCTTGAGATAGATGTAATCCAATTAACTTATTTTTCAATGTTGTATTTCAGTTCCAAACGTAAAGAAGAATATGCGGAGTTCCTATCCTTCACTGAAGTAGAGCAAGCAAAAATCCTAAAACACTGTTCTACTAGATGGCTGTCTCTGGAGAAATGTGTCAATAGACTTTTACAACAGTGGCCAGCTTTAGTCTCGTACTTCAACAGCCATACTGATGCTGATAAATCAGGATCTAGAATACAACGCTGTGCTACCAGACTGTCTGACTCCTTGTTCCAACTGACGTACCATTTCTTAGCATTCATAATGGGACCCCTGAATCAGTTCAACACCACTTTTCAGGTAAGAACATCAACAGATTTTTCTAACATTATTGTTGATTAGTAATAATATGATGCAGTTACTAGAGGAAAACATTAGCTTACTTATGATCATAAATACTATGTATAAGATTATTGTTTTTCTACATTATTAAAATAAACCAACATTTTTCTTCAGGCTGACGAATCAATGATTGGATGTGTTCGGTCAGAGATGGTCCAACTACTCAGGAAGTTTCTTGGGAAATTTGTCCAGACGAAAATCATACTTTCCTCCAGCGATATTACTACAGTGGAATACAACAAACCAGAGAACCAGCATTCAAATGATCTTCTTGCTGTTGGAATGGGAACTCGGAAATATATCTACGAGAATCCAGATATTCCAACTGAGAAACTCAAACGTTTTTTGTCAATGTTTCAGTTTTCCCGAGATTAATCCAAGTATGCAATGATTGTTAATTATAAACTTAGCAAAAAAATTCCAAAAAAAAGTAATAAAAATATTTGGTTTCTAATATTTTAATTGTATGTTGTTTTGCTGTAGCAAGCGTTTTGTCATGTAGTTGTTGATTTATATGATTCTTTCATTTTTTTCAGTGGTGTCAGAAATTTTTATACAGAAGTGACGGAAAAAATGATAAAGAAATTTCCGTTCAATGACAAGACGTTACAGCAGCTGGGATTTGTAAATCCAGCTATTCGTGTAGAAGCAGATCCTGAGTCCAGTAAGTATAATTTCAAATGTCCAAAAATACTTCAATCATATTCATGGTACTGTTTTCATCTCACATTTAAATGCAGATACACTTTTGAAATTGTTGCAGTGTTTTTTTGTAATTATAATTATGTTTTAATTTTTATCTGATAGCTAAGTATCTGTTCATTGTTCATACATAATCATTATGGTTATATTGTGTCTGATTTCAGTTGTCACCCTGGGCAGGAGATTTCAGGTAGCTTTCAATGAAGAAAATTTAAGGGAGGAAATTACTGATTATCAACTTAGTCCAGATATTGAATTGCCCCAATACAGTAATAACATAGATGAGGAGAAAATAAGACTTGATTCATTTTGGCTCAGTATGGAAAAAGTTAAAACCACTTCTAACAAACTGAGATTTGGTGATTTGTCAACTGTCGCCCTTACAGTTCTGTCTCTGCCACACAGCAATGCTGATGTGGAGAGATGCTTTTCGATGTTGAGGAAATGTAGAACTGACTACAGACACAACTTAACAAACAATACACTGAACTCTTTGTTGAATGTGAAATTGAACATTTATGATGAATGCTATTCGATGTCAGTGTCTGAGGAAATGGCCAAGGATGCCAAGAGGGCATGCATGTCCTATCAAGAGAAAAAGGATTGAATTGTGACTATGACTTTGTGAATGTGTTCTTTGTGACTGTGTAAATATGTGTTGTTTTGTTAATCTGTTTTAATATGTGCTTTGTGACTGTGTAAACATGTGTTGTGTTGACTTTGTGAATGTGTTCTTTGTGACTGTGTAAATATGTGTTGTTTTGTTAATCTGTTTTAATATGTGCTTTGTGACTGTGTAAACATGTGTTGTGTTGTTTATTTATTTTAATATGTGCTTTGTGACTGTGTAAATATGTCTTGCATTGTTTATCTGTTTTAAAATGTGCTTTTGAACTGTGAAATTATGTGCTGTTGTGACTTTGTAAATATGTCTTGTCTTTTTCAACTATATGCATTTGTGGTGTTAGACATTTACATGATATTAACTTATTTATTGATTTCTGTTATTTTCAAGTATTTTTATGTATGTGATCAGGGGCACAGTGTGAACAGAGTTAATCATGAGGGTGGATTTGGGCCTTTACCCTCCTAAAGCTCACAATTTTATTGCATATTTTCAAATTTTTAAGACTCCCTTTTTACTGTTTGCACCTTACATTCATGAGTAAATGAATATAGCATGATACGTGCCTGGAAATGTACATATATAATATGTTAAAAATCTGTTGTTTTAAATTTTTATGCTCAATAGTTGAATAAATTGTATGAATTTGTTAACTGTTGTCTGTTATCATCCTTCAACTGAATGAATAATACCAGAAACAACTTTTATTTTGAAATAGCTATTTATGTATTGACTAGAATTCAGCCGCGAAAAGATCTCTTTCTTTGAGTCTCAATCTCCCTCTTTTCAGGGACCAATCTCCCTCTTTGCTGTCTGAAAAGGTTCACATGTATGCCTTAAATGCAAAGGCTCGTCAAAATGTTGAGTCTAGACCTCCTCCAACTGTTAGAATTAGTAAGTTTGTTTTACAATCAAAAGAGATTTTGCCAATTATTTTGTTCTTGCCAAATAACGATTTTGATTTATCATTTGCCAAAGATGACTTCTTTACATTTTTTCAAAGAAAGTAGGCAACTCTTACAAGGACTGATTTTCATTGTCCATTGATGTACTAGCAGTTGTGTTTCCCATTGATATTGAACGGTGTAACTGGGATGTCCGATGTAATGTTTAAGGGTTTTGTTGTTTTATACAATGGAGACTGTTGCATACATTTTAGATGTTGCCTGATACTTAAGGATTAAATGTACATGTTTCTTGTTTAAAATAACTAAAACCTAGCATATATTTGCCATTATTACTTGCTCGGGTAAACTTAATCTGTGTTTATGCTTCAGCTGTCCAGAAGTTATATCTGCCATTTTTGAAAAAGAGGAGGTAACTTTTACTGCAAATATCTGCCATTTTTGAAAAAGAGGAGATAACTTTTACTGCAAATATCTGCCATTTTTGAAAAAGAGGAGGTAACTCTTACTGTAAATATCTGCCATTTTTGAAAAGGAGGAGGTAACTTTTACTGCAAATATCTGCCATTTTTGAAAAAGAGGAGATAACTTTTACTGCAAATATCTGCCATTTTTGAAAAAGAGGAGGTAACTCTTACTGTAAATATCTGCCATTTTTGAAAAAGAGGAGGTAACTTTTACTGCAAATGTCTTCCATTATGTAAGTAGAAAGCTACACTTATATGGAATGGCGGCCAAATTATGTAGTGTTATGCCCCCTGTTTTCATTATCAACAAGAGTATCGTCCCTTTACTTCCAAATGGAGACATAATAGGTTAAAAGTGACGTCCCCTGTTTCAAAATGGCGGCAATGTTTAAAATTGGGGAGGTTACTCATACTGCAAATGTCTGCAATATCGAAGCAAGGGATGTCACTCTTACTGCAAATATCTGCCATTTTGGAAAAAGGGGAGGTTACCTTTACTGCAAATGTCTGCCATTTTATAAGCAGAAGGCTACTCTTTTGTGGAAGAGCAGCCTAACGATGTAGTGTTATTCCCCCTGTTTTCAAAATGGCAGCCATTATCAACAAGAGTATCGTCTCTACGTCCAAATGGAGACTTAATAAGGTAAAAGTGACGTCCCCTGTTTAAAAATGGTGGCAATTTTTAAAATTTGGTAGGTTACTCATACTGCAAATGTCCGCCATATTGAAGCAATGGAGGTCACTCTTACTGCAAATATCTGCCATTTTGGAAAAAGGGGAGGCAACTTAAACTGCAAATGTCCGCCATTATGTAAGAAGAAGGCTACTCTTATATGGAATGGAGGTCAAACGATGTAGTGTTATGCCCCCTGTTTTCAAAATGGCCGCCATTATCAACAATAGTATCGTCCCTTTACTTCCAAATGGAGACATAATAAGGTAAATGTGACGTCCCCTGTTTCAAAATGGCGGCAATTTTTTTAAATGGGGGGGTTTCTCATACTGCCAATGTCCGCCATATTGACGCAAGGAAAGTCACTCTTACTGCAAATGTCTGCCATTTTGTAAGCAGAAGGCCGCCATTATTAACAAGAGTATCGTCCCTTCACTTCCAGATGGAGATATAATAAGGTAAAAAATACGTCCTCTGTTTCAAAATGGCGACAATTTTTTAACAAGAGATGTTTGTAAAACAGTATGCACCCCTGTGACTTTAACCCCGTGACCCCAAAATCAATAGGGTTCCTCTGCTACCCAAAGTGAATGTATGGACCAAGATTGAGGATGATAGGTCAAGGGGTTCTCGAGTTATTGATCAGAAAAGAAAAGGTAATCGACCGACCAACCAATGGACATACCGATATGTGCAAACCAATATGCCCTCTCATCGTTGAAGGTGGGCATAAACATTGGGAGGAAACTCATACTGTAAATGTACGCAATATTGAAGCAAGGGAGGTCACTCTTACTGCAAATATCTGCCATTTTTTGAAAAAAGGGGAGGTAACTTATAATGCAAATATCCCCCATTTTGTCAGGAGGAGGCTACTCTTACATGGAATAGCAGCCAAACGATGCAGAGTTAGGCCCCCTGTTTTCAAAATGGCCGCCGTTATCAACAAGAGTATCGTCCCTTTATTTCCAATTGGAGACATAATAAGGTAAAATTGAAGTCCCGAGTTTCAAAATGGCGGCATTTTTTTTAAATGAGGAGCATACTTATACTGCAAATGTCCGCCATTTTGAAAGAAGGGAGGCTACTCTTTATTGATATGACGTCCAAGCAAGATATCATTATGTCCCAAATTTTGTAAGAAGGGAGGATACTCTTATTTTGAATGGTGGCCAAGCAAGATAAAATTATCAAAAAAGTGTCCTCAATTAACTTCCAGATGGAGACTCGGTAATGTAAGAATTACGTCCCCCTGTTTCAAAATGGCGGTAATTTTTGAAATTTGGGGAGGTTACTCTGTAAATGTTGAAACAAGGGAAGTCACTCTTTTAAGTAAAGGTGGCCAACGGATGTAGCGTTATGTCCTCTGTTGTCAAAATGGGAGTCATTTTCAACAAGAGCATAGTCCCTTTGATTCCAAATGGAGATTTTCAAAGCAAGGGAGGTCGCTCTTACTCCGAATAACAGCCATTTTGAAAACAGGGGAGGTTACTATTACTAGTAGAGTGATGCCTGATATTTTTTTAATTGCCGCTATTTCGAAACAGGGGATGTTACTCTTACCGTATGGCGGTCATTCTGAAACAGGACTTAACTTCAGCTTGCACGGTCATCATCCCAAGTAGGAATACCTCCCTGCTTAGACGATGAAACTCTTAATTATGTCTTACGTTTTTAAGCAGGTTGCTCTTATCTGGATTGAAATCCAAGCAAGGTAGTGTTATGACCCTTGTTTTGAAAATGGCCGCCATTATTGGCAAGTGTAAGTCTTGACGTTTCACTGATGTTCCCTGTTTCAAAAATGCCTCCATTTCAGATAAGGGGAGGTTACACTTAATGCAAATATCTGGCATCATTTACACAGCTTACCTAACAATCCAAATACGAGTAACTGTCCCTAGTTTTCATTATGGCCGCGTTATTGATACAAGTAACGTCCCTTTGTTTCAAATTGGAGGCTAAGGTAGGAATCACTCTCATATTAAAAAAGGACGTTACACTTGTTGGATATTGCAGCCAATTTGAATCAGGGGATATTGCTCTGCCAAACAGCTGCCATTCAAAAGATGAGTATCCTCTCCTGCTTTTACAGACTCCCAAGTAAGAGTAACGTCCCTTGATTTTTAACGACATACTTCTTAACAAATAAGGACATCATTATAATCTTACCTAGCCTCCATTTTGAAATGATGGGATGTTACTCTTGTTTGAGATGGCAGCCGTTTTGAATCTGTAAATTCGTAGCTGCCATTCAACAGTCGGATAACCTCAGCTATTTTAAAAAAATAGACCTCAGAAGTAACATTGGGAAAAATAGGAATACAAGGCAGACAAAACAAGCTTTTTAATGAGATTGGAATTATTTTTTACATACAGGACCTAGTTACCTAGTGTAAGAGAACCACATCATGTACAGAGAATTTATTAATATGCATACATGTACAATGTACTTTCGAGGTCTATTTCCGAACTGTACAGAACTTGCCAAGATGTTATGATAGGTCATTCAAAATAAGAGCAAAATCCCCTGCTTTCAAAGATTCCGGGAGGTTTCACCCATAAAACGTAAAACAAAGCGTTTCTTTGTTGGTGGTTATAATCTGTCAATAACTGCAAATGATCTGGCGTCGTATGTAAGTGGACGTGGCCCGACTGTCTCGAACATACGAATATTTCCTATGCGTCGAGATCCAGAAAAATGTATTGTTCGACTCAACGTTTATGCAGACTACCAGGCAGACCGGCTTCTTGATGACTATTTTTGGCCTGACTTTGTAACTTGCAAACCCTGGCAATCTCGATCATATGTAAGGAACGAGCGACAGAGGCGCTCTCAGGGACTACCGCCTCGCTTCCGGAACGGATCCGGAAACAACAACCCTCATTTCCGAAGCGGATATATTGTGGACCACGGGCGCTCGGACCGTCATGACGTCAGCGAGCGTAGCAGATGGGTCGACAAACATACCACTGGCCAAAACGGAAACAGACTCGAGCGTCTTCGTTATTTAAATGACACTGAATGCAATTACTGAAAAAACAATGAGTAAAATAATACGAACACATGCGTACTTGCTGTTTATTATGTCATTAAACATCTTAACATGGAACGTCACTGGTGTCTTTTCCAGTGCAACATTTCTTTTTGATTTATCATTTGCCAAAGATGACTTCTTTACATTTTTTCAAAGAAAGTAGGCAACTCTTACAAGGACTGATTTTCATTGTCCATTGATGTACTAGCAGTTGTGTTTCCCATTGATATTGAACGGTGTAACTGGGATGTCCGATGTAATGTTTAAGGGTTTTGTTGTTTTATACAATGGAGACTGTTGCATACATTTTAGATGTTGCCTGATACTTAAGGATTAAATGTACATGTTTCTTGTTTAAAATAACTAAAACCTAGCATATATTTGCCATTATTACTTGCTCGGGTAAACTTAATCTGTGTTTATGCTTCAGCTGTCCAGAAGTTATATCTGCCATTTTTGAAAAAGAGGAGGTAACTTTTACTGCAAATATCTGCCATTTTTGAAAAAGAGGAGATAACTTTTACTGCAAATATCTGCCATTTTTGAAAAAGAGGAGGTAACTCTTACTGTAAATATCTGCCATTTTTGAAAAAGAGGAGGTAACTTTTACTGCAAATATCTGCCATTTTTGAAAAAGAGGAGATAACTTTTACTGCAAATATCTGCCATTTTTGAAAAAGAGGAGGTAACTCTTACTGTAAATATCTGCCATTTTTGAAAAAGAGGAGGTAACTTTTACTGCAAATGTCTTCCATTATGTAAGTAGAAAGCTACACTTATATGGAATGGCGGCCAAATTATGTAGTGTTATGCCCCCTGTTTTCATTATCAACAAGAGTATCGTCCCTTTACTTCCAAATGGAGACATAATAGGTTAAAAGTGACGTCCCCTGTTTCAAAATGGCGGCAATGTTTAAAATTGGGGAGGTTACTCATACTGCAAATGTCTGCAATATCGAAGCAAGGGATGTCACTCTTACTGCAAATATCTGCCATTTTGGAAAAAGGGGAGGTTACCTTTACTGCAAATGTCTGCCATTTTATAAGCAGAAGGCTACTCTTTTGTGGAAGAGCAGCCTAACGATGTAGTGTTATTCCCCCTGTTTTCAAAATGGCAGCCATTATCAACAAGAGTATCGTCTCTACGTCCAAATGGAGACTTAATAAGGTAAAAGTGACGTCCCCTGTTTAAAAATGGTGGCAATTTTTAAAATTTGGTAGGTTACTCATACTGCAAATGTCCGCCATATTGAAGCAATGGAGGTCACTCTTACTGCAAATATCTGCCATTTTGGAAAAAGGGGAGGCAACTTAAACTGCAAATGTCCGCCATTATGTAAGAAGAAGGCTACTCTTATATGGAATGGAGGTCAAACGATGTAGTGTTATGCCCCCTGTTTTCAAAATGGCCGCCATTATCAACAATAGTATCGTCCCTTTACTTCCAAATGGAGACATAATAAGGTAAATGTGACGTCCCCTGTTTCAAAATGGCGGCAATTTTTTTAAATGGGGGGGTTTCTCATACTGCCAATGTCCGCCATATTGACGCAAGGAAAGTCACTCTTACTGCAAATGTCTGCCATTTTGTAAGCAGAAGGCCGCCATTATTAACAAGAGTATCGTCCCTTCACTTCCAGATGGAGATATAATAAGGTAAAAAATACGTCCTCTGTTTCAAAATGGCGACAATTTTTTAACAAGAGATGTTTGTAAAACAGTATGCACCCCTGTGACTTTAACCCCGTGACCCCAAAATCAATAGGGTTCCTCTGCTACCCAAAGTGAATGTATGGACCAAGATTGAGGATGATAGGTCAAGGGGTTCTCGAGTTATTGATCAGAAAAGAAAAGGTAATCGACCGACCAACCAATGGACATACCGATATGTGCAAACCAATATGCCCTCTCATCGTTGAAGGTGGGCATAAACATTGGGAGGAAACTCATACTGTAAATGTACGCAATATTGAAGCAAGGGAGGTCACTCTTACTGCAAATATCTGCCATTTTTTGAAAAAAGGGGAGGTAACTTATAATGCAAATATCCCCCATTTTGTCAGGAGGAGGCTACTCTTACATGGAATAGCAGCCAAACGATGCAGAGTTAGGCCCCCTGTTTTCAAAATGGCCGCCGTTATCAACAAGAGTATCGTCCCTTTATTTCCAATTGGAGACATAATAAGGTAAAATTGAAGTCCCGAGTTTCAAAATGGCGGCATTTTTTTTAAATGAGGAGCATACTTATACTGCAAATGTCCGCCATTTTGAAAGAAGGGAGGCTACTCTTTATTGATATGACGTCCAAGCAAGATATCATTATGTCCCAAATTTTGTAAGAAGGGAGGATACTCTTATTTTGAATGGTGGCCAAGCAAGATAAAATTATCAAAAAAGTGTCCTCAATTAACTTCCAGATGGAGACTCGGTAATGTAAGAATTACGTCCCCCTGTTTCAAAATGGCGGTAATTTTTGAAATTTGGGGAGGTTACTCTGTAAATGTTGAAACAAGGGAAGTCACTCTTTTAAGTAAAGGTGGCCAACGGATGTAGCGTTATGTCCTCTGTTGTCAAAATGGGAGTCATTTTCAACAAGAGCATAGTCCCTTTGATTCCAAATGGAGATTTTCAAAGCAAGGGAGGTCGCTCTTACTCCGAATAACAGCCATTTTGAAAACAGGGGAGGTTACTATTACTAGTAGAGTGATGCCTGATATTTTTTTAATTGCCGCTATTTCGAAACAGGGGATGTTACTCTTACCGTATGGCGGTCATTCTGAAACAGGACTTAACTTCAGCTTGCACGGTCATCATCCCAAGTAGGAATACCTCCCTGCTTAGACGATGAAACTCTTAATTATGTCTTACGTTTTTAAGCAGGTTGCTCTTATCTGGATTGAAATCCAAGCAAGGTAGTGTTATGACCCTTGTTTTGAAAATGGCCGCCATTATTGGCAAGTGTAAGTCTTGACGTTTCACTGATGTTCCCTGTTTCAAAAATGCCTCCATTTCAGATAAGGGGAGGTTACACTTAATGCAAATATCTGGCATCATTTACACAGCTTACCTAACAATCCAAATACGAGTAACTGTCCCTAGTTTTCATTATGGCCGCGTTATTGATACAAGTAACGTCCCTTTGTTTCAAATTGGAGGCTAAGGTAGGAATCACTCTCATATTAAAAAAGGACGTTACACTTGTTGGATATTGCAGCCAATTTGAATCAGGGGATATTGCTCTGCCAAACAGCTGCCATTCAAAAGATGAGTATCCTCTCCTGCTTTTACAGACTCCCAAGTAAGAGTAACGTCCCTTGATTTTTAACGACATACTTCTTAACAAATAAGGACATCATTATAATCTTACCTAGCCTCCATTTTGAAATGATGGGATGTTACTCTTGTTTGAGATGGCAGCCGTTTTGAATCTGTAAATTCGTAGCTGCCATTCAACAGTCGGATAACCTCAGCTATTTTAAAAAAATAGACCTCAGAAGTAACATTGGGAAAAATAGGAATACAAGGCAGACAAAACAAGCTTTTTAATGAGATTGGAATTATTTTTTACATACAGGACCTAGTTACCTAGTGTAAGAGAACCACATCATGTACAGAGAATTTATTAATATGCATACATGTACAATGTACTTTCGAGGTCTATTTCCGAACTGTACAGAACTTGCCAAGATGTTATGATAGGTCATTCAAAATAAGAGCAAAATCCCCTGCTTTCAAAGATTCCGGGAGGTTTCACCCATAAAACGTAAAACAAAGCGTTTCTTTGTTGGTGGTTATAATCTGTCAATAACTGCAAATGATCTGGCGTCGTATGTAAGTGGACGTGGCCCGACTGTCTCGAACATACGAATATTTCCTATGCGTCGAGATCCAGAAAAATGTATTGTTCGACTCAACGTTTATGCAGACTACCAGGCAGACCGGCTTCTTGATGACTATTTTTGGCCTGACTTTGTAACTTGCAAACCCTGGCAATCTCGATCATATGTAAGGAACGAGCGACAGAGGCGCTCTCAGGGACTACCGCCTCGCTTCCGGAACGGATCCGGAAACAACAACCCTCATTTCCGAAGCGGATATATTGTGGACCACGGGCGCTCGGACCGTCATGACGTCAGCGAGCGTAGCAGATGGGTCGACAAACATACCACTGGCCAAAACGGAAACAGACTCGAGCGTCTTCGTTATTTAAATGACACTGAATGCAATTACTGAAAAAACAATGAGTAAAATAATACGAACACATGCGTACTTGCTGTTTATTATGTCATTAAACATCTTAACATGGAACGTCACTGGTGTCTTTTCCAGTGCAACATTTCTTTTTGATTTATCATTTGCCAAAGATGACTTCTTTACATTTTTTCAAAGAAAGTAGGCAACTCTTACAAGGACTGATTTTCATTGTCCATTGATGTACTAGCAGTTGTGTTTCCCATTGATATTGAACGGTGTAACTGGGATGTCCGATGTAATGTTTAAGGGTTTTGTTGTTTTATACAATGGAGACTGTTGCATACATTTTAGATGTTGCCTGATACTTAAGGATTAAATGTACATGTTTCTTGTTTAAAATAACTAAAACCTAGCATATATTTGCCATTATTACTTGCTCGGGTAAACTTAATCTGTGTTTATGCTTCAGCTGTCCAGAAGTTATATCTGCCATTTTTGAAAAAGAGGAGGTAACTTTTACTGCAAATATCTGCCATTTTTGAAAAAGAGGAGATAACTTTTACTGCAAATATCTGCCATTTTTGAAAAAGAGGAGGTAACTCTTACTGTAAATATCTGCCATTTTTGAAAAGGAGGAGGTAACTTTTACTGCAAATATCTGCCATTTTTGAAAAAGAGGAGATAACTTTTACTGCAAATATCTGCCATTTTTGAAAAAGAGGAGGTAACTCTTACTGTAAATATCTGCCATTTTTGAAAAAGAGGAGGTAACTTTTACTGCAAATGTCTTCCATTATGTAAGTAGAAAGCTACACTTATATGGAATGGCGGCCAAATTATGTAGTGTTATGCCCCCTGTTTTCATTATCAACAAGAGTATCGTCCCTTTACTTCCAAATGGAGACATAATAGGTTAAAAGTGACGTCCCCTGTTTCAAAATGGCGGCAATGTTTAAAATTGGGGAGGTTACTCATACTGCAAATGTCTGCAATATCGAAGCAAGGGATGTCACTCTTACTGCAAATATCTGCCATTTTGGAAAAAGGGGAGGTTACCTTTACTGCAAATGTCTGCCATTTTATAAGCAGAAGGCTACTCTTTTGTGGAAGAGCAGCCTAACGATGTAGTGTTATTCCCCCTGTTTTCAAAATGGCAGCCATTATCAACAAGAGTATCGTCTCTACGTCCAAATGGAGACTTAATAAGGTAAAAGTGACGTCCCCTGTTTAAAAATGGTGGCAATTTTTAAAATTTGGTAGGTTACTCATACTGCAAATGTCCGCCATATTGAAGCAATGGAGGTCACTCTTACTGCAAATATCTGCCATTTTGGAAAAAGGGGAGGCAACTTAAACTGCAAATGTCCGCCATTATGTAAGAAGAAGGCTACTCTTATATGGAATGGAGGTCAAACGATGTAGTGTTATGCCCCCTGTTTTCAAAATGGCCGCCATTATCAACAATAGTATCGTCCCTTTACTTCCAAATGGAGACATAATAAGGTAAATGTGACGTCCCCTGTTTCAAAATGGCGGCAATTTTTTTAAATGGGGGGGTTTCTCATACTGCCAATGTCCGCCATATTGACGCAAGGAAAGTCACTCTTACTGCAAATGTCTGCCATTTTGTAAGCAGAAGGCCGCCATTATTAACAAGAGTATCGTCCCTTCACTTCCAGATGGAGATATAATAAGGTAAAAAATACGTCCTCTGTTTCAAAATGGCGACAATTTTTTAACAAGAGATGTTTGTAAAACAGTATGCACCCCTGTGACTTTAACCCCGTGACCCCAAAATCAATAGGGTTCCTCTGCTACCCAAAGTGAATGTATGGACCAAGATTGAGGATGATAGGTCAAGGGGTTCTCGAGTTATTGATCAGAAAAGAAAAGGTAATCGACCGACCAACCAATGGACATACCGATATGTGCAAACCAATATGCCCTCTCATCGTTGAAGGTGGGCATAAACATTGGGAGGAAACTCATACTGTAAATGTACGCAATATTGAAGCAAGGGAGGTCACTCTTACTGCAAATATCTGCCATTTTTTGAAAAAAGGGGAGGTAACTTATAATGCAAATATCCCCCATTTTGTCAGGAGGAGGCTACTCTTACATGGAATAGCAGCCAAACGATGCAGAGTTAGGCCCCCTGTTTTCAAAATGGCCGCCGTTATCAACAAGAGTATCGTCCCTTTATTTCCAATTGGAGACATAATAAGGTAAAATTGAAGTCCCGAGTTTCAAAATGGCGGCATTTTTTTTAAATGAGGAGCATACTTATACTGCAAATGTCCGCCATTTTGAAAGAAGGGAGGCTACTCTTTATTGATATGACGTCCAAGCAAGATATCATTATGTCCCAAATTTTGTAAGAAGGGAGGATACTCTTATTTTGAATGGTGGCCAAGCAAGATAAAATTATCAAAAAAGTGTCCTCAATTAACTTCCAGATGGAGACTCGGTAATGTAAGAATTACGTCCCCCTGTTTCAAAATGGCGGTAATTTTTGAAATTTGGGGAGGTTACTCTGTAAATGTTGAAACAAGGGAAGTCACTCTTTTAAGTAAAGGTGGCCAACGGATGTAGCGTTATGTCCTCTGTTGTCAAAATGGGAGTCATTTTCAACAAGAGCATAGTCCCTTTGATTCCAAATGGAGATTTTCAAAGCAAGGGAGGTCGCTCTTACTCCGAATAACAGCCATTTTGAAAACAGGGGAGGTTACTATTACTAGTAGAGTGATGCCTGATATTTTTTTAATTGCCGCTATTTCGAAACAGGGGATGTTACTCTTACCGTATGGCGGTCATTCTGAAACAGGACTTAACTTCAGCTTGCACGGTCATCATCCCAAGTAGGAATACCTCCCTGCTTAGACGATGAAACTCTTAATTATGTCTTACGTTTTTAAGCAGGTTGCTCTTATCTGGATTGAAATCCAAGCAAGGTAGTGTTATGACCCTTGTTTTGAAAATGGCCGCCATTATTGGCAAGTGTAAGTCTTGACGTTTCACTGATGTTCCCTGTTTCAAAAATGCCTCCATTTCAGATAAGGGGAGGTTACACTTAATGCAAATATCTGGCATCATTTACACAGCTTACCTAACAATCCAAATACGAGTAACTGTCCCTAGTTTTCATTATGGCCGCGTTATTGATACAAGTAACGTCCCTTTGTTTCAAATTGGAGGCTAAGGTAGGAATCACTCTCATATTAAAAAAGGACGTTACACTTGTTGGATATTGCAGCCAATTTGAATCAGGGGATATTGCTCTGCCAAACAGCTGCCATTCAAAAGATGAGTATCCTCTCCTGCTTTTACAGACTCCCAAGTAAGAGTAACGTCCCTTGATTTTTAACGACATACTTCTTAACAAATAAGGACATCATTATAATCTTACCTAGCCTCCATTTTGAAATGATGGGATGTTACTCTTGTTTGAGATGGCAGCCGTTTTGAATCTGTAAATTCGTAGCTGCCATTCAACAGTCGGATAACCTCAGCTATTTTAAAAAAATAGACCTCAGAAGTAACATTGGGAAAAATAGGAATACAAGGCAGACAAAACAAGCTTTTTAATGAGATTGGAATTATTTTTTACATACAGGACCTAGTTACCTAGTGTAAGAGAACCACATCATGTACAGAGAATTTATTAATATGCATACATGTACAATGTACTTTCGAGGTCTATTTCCGAACTGTACAGAACTTGCCAAGATGTTATGATAGGTCATTCAAAATAAGAGCAAAATCCCCTGCTTTCAAAGATTCCGGGAGGTTTCACCCATAAAACGTAAAACAAAGCGTTTCTTTGTTGGTGGTTATAATCTGTCAATAACTGCAAATGATCTGGCGTCGTATGTAAGTGGACGTGGCCCGACTGTCTCGAACATACGAATATTTCCTATGCGTCGAGATCCAGAAAAATGTATTGTTCGACTCAACGTTTATGCAGACTACCAGGCAGACCGGCTTCTTGATGACTATTTTTGGCCTGACTTTGTAACTTGCAAACCCTGGCAATCTCGATCATATGTAAGGAACGAGCGACAGAGGCGCTCTCAGGGACTACCGCCTCGCTTCCGGAACGGATCCGGAAACAACAACCCTCATTTCCGAAGCGGATATATTGTGGACCACGGGCGCTCGGACCGTCATGACGTCAGCGAGCGTAGCAGATGGGTCGACAAACATACCACTGGCCAAAACGGAAACAGACTCGAGCGTCTTCGTTATTTAAATGACACTGAATGCAATTACTGAAAAAACAATGAGTAAAATAATACGAACACATGCGTACTTGCTGTTTATTATGTCATTAAACATCTTAACATGGAACGTCACTGGTGTCTTTTCCAGTGCAACATTTCTTATTGATACTCTTGTCAGCAAAAACATTGACATATGTGGTATTTCGGAGCACTGGTTGTACCCGAACAATGTGCATTTCTTAGACAATTTATCATCAAATTATTCTGCCTATGCTGTATGTGACAAGGACCTGTATGATATTACTAGGACTAGAAGAGTAGGGAAAGGCGGTGTTGCCTTACTGTATCACAATCGTTTGAGGGATAGAGTTGTTCCCTTACAAATTGACAGTGACAATATAATTGGCATTCAAGTGCAGATAACTCCAAATAACTATTTGTTCTTCTTTCAGGTTTACCTCCCTTGCACGAATCACTCAATAGATATGTATAGGGAAAATATTGATAAATTGTATGATTTGTGGAATATTTACTCATCGGAAGGTGCATGTTTCTTTATAGGAGACTTTAATGCAAAATATGGCAATCCTAATGCTCGTGATATACAACTTACAAACTTTTTCAACAATTGTAATATTGTACCAACTAACTGTACACAACTATGTTCTGGCTCAAAAGCTACATTTGTTTCCTACGATAATCAGTGCCAGTCCATTATAGATTATTTGTGTGTGCCGTTAGAAATATTTGATCGTGTTGTTGAATGTAATGTCTCTGGTGATGATTGTCTAAATGTTTCACGTCATAGGCCGATTTATGCTAAACTGTTGTTGCCTGATCTTACTGATGCGAATGACCCAAATAATTGTACAAATATTAATTGGGATAAGGTTAAATTGAATCATATATCACATTTTGTAGAATTATTAATGTATGACACGGATTTGAATACTCTGAAATGTGAAGGCATGGATCGCGCAGAGATTGATAGTGCTTATAAGCTGTTCATAAATAGAATATCCGAACATTCTAGAAAAAGTTTCCCGCACAAAAAAGTTGCCAAATTTTTAAAACCATACTGGAACGAGAGTCTTAAAATGGCGCATAACAATATGAAAAAACTGAAAGCTACATGGTGTGCGGAAGGGCGGCCGCGACAGACAACATACGGGTCATATAAAAACTATAAAAACGCCAAACGGGCATTCAGGCGTCTGCATAGGAACAGCGTAAATGACTACTTAGTGAAATTAGACCATGAGTTAGACAGAAAAGCAGAAATGGACTCCAAAGGTTTTTGGTGTGCTGTGAAAAATAGAAGAAACTCTAAAAAGAACCTTGTTGGGGCGGGGCTTAATTTTGACGGTAGTGTTGTTAGGGACCCTAGTGTTATTAAAGATAAATGGGCTGATTACTTCCAGAAGCTATACACACCACAGACGGATGATATATTTGATGAGACCTGGAAAACTACTGTTGAAACAGGACTACGCGATGTATTGCGCGACCTTCATCCTGACGCAGAAGCAGTTGTTTCCCCTGCTTGTGTGGTTAAAGCTATAGGTGATGCACCAACGGGCAAGGCTGCTGGCGACGATCATATACAATACGAACACCTTAAGGCCGCAAAGGACTTCGTATCACATATCCTTGCTAATTTATTTACACAGATGTTAAGAGAAGGCTACATTCCATCATCTATGAAACGTGGCATCATAATCACCCTACACAAAGGTGGAACTAAACGAAAAGATAACCCTGATAATTACAGAGCCATAACGCTTATATCGGTCATCTTCAAATTATTTGAGCAAGTTTTGCTGGCAAGAACACGTGAAAATATATTGTGTACTATAAATAAGCAACAAGGCGGATTCCAAGACGGACTGGGATGCAACATGACCTCGTTTATACTACGAGAAAGCATTTATTATGCACGCGAACATGGATCCAAAGTGTACGCGGCCTTCTTGGACTGTCGAAAGGCCTTTGACAAAGTATGGCACTCCGGCCTCCTATACAAACTTGTAACAGAATGCTCCTTGGACCCAACATCAATACTAGCCTTTACAGCGATGTACTCGGACGTCTATAGCAGCGTCAGATATGGCCGTCACACCTCGGATTGGTTCCCCGTACGTCAAGGCAATAGGCAAGGCGGGAAGTGCTCGCCGATCCTCTATCTCCTGTATATAAACCAGCTCATCAACATGTTAGAAGCAAGTGGCAACGGTATATGTGTCTTTAACAGTACGGTTAGCTCGCCTACAGTCGCCGACGATATGCTTCTTGTTTCCTACTCGGCGAGAGGACTACAAGCAATGTTGGACCTCTGTAATGCTTATGCAAATCGTTGGCGGTATGAGTACAATGCAAACAAATGCTCAATAATGATCTTTAATGAGCGCATTAACACCTCTAATAGAGACTTTTATCTTGGAAATGATCAGGTAAACATAGCAAAAGAGTATGTTCACTTAGGAATGAAGTGTGACCCTTTTCTGTCTTGTACGGCGAACATTGATGATGCATGTGTCAAAATGCGGGGCACGTTTCTTAATATATGTAATAGCGGGCTATACCCTGGGAACCTAAACCCGCTTACATCATTGACAATATATAATTCAGTTGTTATGCCCAAGTGTCTTTACGGCTGTGAATTCTGGACAATGACTACAGCGGACTTACAAAAACTTGAAAGGTCACACAGATTCTGTGTTAAAATTATACAAGGTCTCGCCAAAAACACAGCTACAGACTTTGCACTATCTACATTAGGTACCGTTCCTGTATATACACTTATTGACTCGAAGAAGCTTCAGTTCTTTGGGCAGCTTTGCCGACTTCAAAACGAATACTTTGCAAAACATGTCCTAAACTATAGACTCGTGAGCTACTGCAACCTCGATAACCAATCAAGGGCATTTATACCTGAAATACATAGACTTTTAAAGAAATATTCCCTTGAGGATATATTATGGGACTATGTACATAATGGAAGGTTTCCCCCGAAGTGCATGTGGAAAAATATCATTTACTTGAAAGTCATGAAACCGACTAAGAAAAGGCAATTTGAACGATCGCTGTCTTGTGATTATGTACCAGCGCATATATTAAGGGACACTACCGCTACTGACTTGTGGTTCGCAGCAAGAAAAAGCCCAAAGTTATTGCCCCTGAATAAAATGTTACTGCGTTCAATTGCTGCGCTCGGTACGAATTATCCACAAACGTGTGTGTTGTGTTTAAGACATCATGACAACTATGTAGTACATAAACTGTGTATATGTCCTAAGTTAAGCCAACTTAGAGAGAAACTATGGGACCAGATAATAACCGAATCGGGTTATTCAGATTTCAAGGTGCTATCGCTTAAGTCATTGAAACAGCAATCAAAATGCCTGTTAGGTATGGCCACGCGCACTAGCGCTGACCACGTTATGGAACATATATTTATTGCAATAATTATCTGCAAAATGTTCCACTCATAAGAATTATACATCTATACTGTGACAATATATGTTTGTGGATAGGATAAAGCACGCGTTGGTAACCTAGATTTTCGCTTTCGAGCTAGGTTTCCATTATCAAGTGTGCAGAATACTTTATGTTACCAATTATTACCATTTAACAGTATCAGTTATCCTTGTAGCATTAGTAGTTGTATAAGGAATGTTACTGCTTAATGTGTAACTCAAACATGTATACGAAATACGTTCACCCATCATAGTATATGATCACATTGTGTAAACATGTACATGTATGATATGTATAGGTTATTAATTCTATATATTTCATTTAAAACTGCTGTTGTTAATATAACATGTCATTATTATGTATATAGTAATATGTTAAACTCTTCATATATTGGAGGAAATAAAGATTCATCACCCCCTCCCCAGCTAAGCCAGCCGGATGTTTCACATCTAGTTGTTTGCGCCTGTATGTATAGATAGTTCCCGCATCTACAATATTAACCTCCCTTGGTCTCGATTGTACGCCATTTTGATAGTCAAAACGACGCACACCAGTCGTCCATGATCGTGGGTCAAGTAGTCGCATGATTGATCGAGCTACCGGTCCTGCCACCTGACGATTGGTGGTGCCACCTATCGATTGCTCTTAAGATTGGCGGTAGATCATCGTACGATCGGCGGTGCGCGTGTTCGTGCGATTACCAACGATTGGAGAAGATCGATCGCATGATCAATCGTAGGTAATCGTGCGACCTCTGGTTGCGATCGATCGTGCAAGCGGTCGCAGGTCGCCACGATTGATCGTACAATAGGTCGCTGATCGTCACGATTGATTGTTCGGTCGGTCGCAGAGAGCCACCACTAGTCGGACGATAACCCACGATTGATCTCCCGATCGATCATCTCCAATCGTTGGTGAACGCACGACCACGCACACCACCGATCGTACGATGAACTTATGAGCAATCGCAGCACTTACCCTAACTAACCCCAACCCTAACTCTTAACATAACCTTAACCAAAATACTCCTGCATACCACATGTAGTTGAAATATTAAAAGGAGTTATTTATTATGCCGTCTTATTCGGAACACCTCGGCATTTTTGGCTCTGCAGTGATCTCCCCTTACATGTCTCGGAGTATTTCTAGTATATCGTAATTGAATGACATTTAGGCATCTATTATGTTGTACACAAAAAAATAACCTAGAGAGTGCAACCAATTTGCAAACTTCAAGTTGCGCCGACCATCTTTTTTAAAGATATTTCTTGTTTAAATTTAAATCTCTATTACTGTCATGATAACCAATATAAAAGCGAACACATTTTAAACCATCGAACAAGAAGAGATTTATTAGCATTTTAAAACTTCATAAATGCCGATTTCAAATGCACAATTTCGCAAATTCACCTAATCGAAATCACGATTATAAATTCATGAATTCACGATTTTAACCTCTTGAATTCATTACATGTATTTCAATTTCATGAATTCTTGAAGATAAAATCGTGAATACATGAAGTTTAACTGGTTAATATTCATGACAGAAAATGGAAAGCATGGCAACACCGGTAAGAAACCAGTCCAATTTATGACGTTATAATATAGTGCGAGTGGTTAATTTTTTGCGCACTTTTCTGTGGAGATAGGATTGCTACAGTCCTGTGTCCCACACATAGTAATAACATTCCCTAGTCACGATGTTTGTGCGACACGTAAGAAATTTACGAAGAGAATCGTGGATGCCATCACAGAGGTCGGAAAGCTCGATGCTACAACACAGATACAGACACATCTGTATAAAGCACAAGCTGAGCGAGAATTGTATTTGTTCCTACTCAAGGCAGACTAAGGAAGCAATACAGTCAACGCTGCCCAACATCGCACCAACAATCCTGCACGTCGCATTTGATTTCGCACAAAATGTTACACTACCACACCACCTACGTCAGATGGGCTCTCTCTATACTTACTGTCACTCAAAAAGTTAAGCGTGAGAACCTTTCTTACATAACACAGTTTTAGGGATTGAATCTTCTCTTTAATACATTTTACTCGGGAGAGACAGACATACCTGTATAATCAGTGCGACCATACGTGCGTTGATATGCGCAAGATGAGACCTGCACAGCCACCATACGTGCGTTGATATGCGCAAGATGAGACCTGCTCAGCCACCATACGTGCGTTGCTATGCGCAAGATGAGACCTGCACAGCCACCATACGGCATGCGTTGCTATGCGAAAGATGAGACCTGCACAGCCATCATACGGCGTGCGTTGCTACGCGCAAGATGAGACCTGCACAGCCATCATACGTGCGTTGATATGCGCAAGATGAGACCTGCACAGCCATCATACGTGCGTTGATATGCGCAAGATGAGACCTGCACAGCCATCATACGTGCGTTGATATGCGCAAGATGAGACCTGCTCAGCCACCATACGTGCGTTGCTATGCGCAAGATGAGACCTGCACAGCCACCATACGGCATGCGTTGCTATGCGAAAGATGAGACCTGCACAGCCATCATACGGCGTGCGTTGCTACGCGCAAGATGAGACCTGCACAGCCATCATACGTGCGTTGATATGCGCAAGATGAGACCTGCACAGCCATCATACGTGCGTTGATATGCGCAAGATGAGACCTGCACAGCCATCATACGTGCGTTGATATGCGCAAGATGAGACCAGCACAGCCACCATACGGCGTGCGTTGCTATGCGAAAGATGAGACCTGCACAGCCATCATACGTGCGTTGATATGCGCAAGATGAGACCTGTACATGCCCCCAGATGAAGAATAAGTTTGAAATTATAAGTGGATAGTTTGAAAACGTCGTAACGTGAAAGTCACGACGTCGCGTAAATAAACTGTTACTATAGCGTACTGGTTGTGTTCTTATTTATATTTAACCAATTTGTACTCGTCAGAAATTCATGAAATTGGTTTCAATAAATTTCTAAGATATTGAATTTTATTAAAATTTAATAACCTAAAAATGTTAAATTTGACCACTAGGTCGGAAATCACATGACACGGCTCATAATTATGATGTAGTTCATGTTGATCAGGAAGTGTAATTTGTTACATGCGAAAACTATATTAAAAACAGGTTTTTAAATGAATAAGTGTTGTTATAGCTCGCACCCCTATGTTACAAAAACACTTTTTACGAAGAAAGGATGAAGATAGAACTTCCAAATTTTGTTGGTATACATTTAAGATATTCTACTTTTAAAATATGCAAAAAACTAAAAAAAAAATTCCTCATTTGGCCCCATTTTCTCAGTCACAGTCACATATATTCAAACATGAGAAGTTGTGTTCTCTATAAAGGTATACACTTTGAATGGTTTATACCTCGGTCACAAATCCAATCCGGCCGCCGTCCGATGATCGGCCGACGTATTTTTTCGCTCATCGGGCCGGCGGCCGGCCGATGATTGCACGGACATCGGGGCATTTTGGAGCGTCGGGCGGCGACCGGACTAATTTTAAGTCTCACTTAAAATTTTACCCGACGTCGGGCCCGGGAAGGAATCGTGCTGAGATCGGATCAAGATCGGACGATCATCGCACGGAGATCGCCCGGTGATCGCCCGACATCGGGGCCATTGTACATGCGCCGAGAAAAATCAAGGTGTGGCTAAGCGACATTTAAATCGGCCGGCGACCGTCCGATCGCCGGACGGCCTCCGCCCGATGACTGACGGACGCCGGACGGTGCCCGTCAGGTGTCCGCCCAGAGACCGAAGGACTCCGACCAGTTCTTTGCAGATCACGTGGGTAGGTAGGTCCCGCCCTGCATCTTCAGCTTCTCATTTCCAGTCAAGATGCCGACGTGTACAGTCCGTCCGATGCCTAGAGATCGGACGCATCGGCCGGCGGCCGGGTGATTTGTGACCGAGGCATAATCAAGCTTAATTATCAGCACATTAGAGAGATCGGGCCCCGGCATTTGTTTGTACGACACAGGACTCAGTTCCCCGACAGTCGCCGATGATTTGATGCTGACCTCCTTCTCTATATACAACACTTGATTGATATGCTTGAAGTATGTGATAATTGATCTTAACAGTGGCGCTACCAATACCAATGCAAATACATGTGCTGTTCATGTGTTTAATGACGACACGTATGCTGTACGGAACCGAGCATTCAAGCTTGTTGAAACTTCAAATTATGTTTAACTTCACGATTTGTGGTCGACAATTCACGTAATAAACTGAAAGGTTAACATCGTTAACAGCAGAATCAGCCCACGTGGTTTAAATTCATCTACTTCCATGATAAATTGTTATGCCCTTTATGTGTGCGAATTATGGATGCCGTTCACTGCATGAGATATATTGAAGCTAGAGCGCTCCAATCAGTTTTCTGTCAAGAATATAATTATGAGATTTCAGGAATATCCCTGCCACGACGTCATATTTGCGCATGCGCGTTGACTGGCCATTTTTGCATTGTTTTTGCTTTGTGTGTATCAGACGCTGTGTCCATGGAAACGATGATTGAATACCGAAATTAACTTTCCTGTGACAATTGTGCTGAATCTCTGATTCATATATTGCTAAGCATATATGCAATAGACTGACACATTATACCTACATCATGAAAATCAGGCTATTGTATTTATTCTAGACATTCAGTATAATATTCTTCATAAATACAGACTATGCCATGCGCTCTTCTGTTCTGTATCTATACGCACATTTCCGTCGAAATCAAGTTGGAAAACGATGCTTCATATCCAAGTAATCCAGCGTGAAATTTACAGCGAGTGCAATGCACAGTACTTAATGCGCCGTTCATACTGAAAAGTGATGGTACATGCGTGGTATGGTTACTGTTAAAACGTAACCATCGAATTACTTTTCTAGGCAATAAAGTAATGACAGTGTTATGGCGCAGTCACACTATAACGTATAGCAGTAACGTATGCCGACGTATGAGAATTTTCACCAACACGCTGGTGTACGTTGACATAAGTTACGGGTAGGTTTGGTATAAGTTGTATACGCTAAAAGCACGCTGGTATAAGCTGGCATACGTTGTTATACGTTGTTATACGCAGAGGCCGAAATATTTTTGGGCGTATGCCGACGTTCTCTTCATAGGTTAGGCATACGTTAGGCATACTCTAGCCATACGCTAAGTACGTTACAGGTAGGTTACTCATACATCGAGATACGCTAAGTACGTTAGAGGTAGTTTACTCATACGTCGAGATACGTTGGCATGAAGCTCGCTGATTACAGTATGAATGCGGTAATGTAGAGACCGGCGCCGTATTTACGTAGAACGTCACGTGATCGTCGGTAACACGCCGAGTGCGCTGCGCATAGGTTTATCATAAGTTACTCATACGTTGTGCATAAGTGGAGAACGCTGGACATACGCTGGTCATACGCTGTGATACGCTGCCATACGTTATATATAAGTTAGTGATAGGTTACTTATATGTTAGACGTACGATATGTATACGTTCAATACGTTATGCATACGCCCAATTTATTCATGCTGTAGAATTTTCGATGCTTATTTGGATGTATGCCGACGTGTTGACATTATTTTATGATTTTTCATACGCTATGTATAAGTTTCTCTAATACGTTATAGTGTGACTGCACCATTATCACGATGCATCATTAAAGCATATTTCAAAAAATGTACAAAATGTGATTATATGAATGAAGACATTGAAAAATATCAACTATATCACTGCTCTGCAAATGCATTCGGACCTGCGGATGAACCCACTCGTCATTTACCTGGACGCTCTTAATTCCTGTTACAGTTACCCTCCGTCATGAGACTTCTTCGCATAACGACTTTGTTAAGAAAGCACCGGAAGCATTGGAGCATTTTTGTTGGTTGCTTCAAAAATAGTGTCTCTACTGAAGATACCAATAATATAGTGTGTGAACAATGTGCTCATGGTATGGTAATCAGTATATTTCTATCGAGAATGTCTAAAACGCCAGTCGTTATTTGTTTATGCTAACGCGAATGTGTTGTTACGCCAAGATATATTGCCGTAAGTGGTAACATGCCAACTATATGTGTCAAGTACTCCCAACAGGCCCTATATTAACGATAATTAATATTGCTCCGCGCATTCTGCGGGCGCAAAGTTTGACCATTCCAATAACACCCAGTAATAACCAGCACAGGAATGAACATTGCCAATCATTACAGTTGAAGTTATTAATTAGACACAAATTTAATTTCTTGGTGTCTTGGTATTATTTCTATATATATGCTATGAATATCAATGTGTTAACATGGAATGTTACTGGAATAATGTCCAGATCTTCATATTTATGTGAAGCTTTATTGAAGCATAACGTTTATGTGTGTAGTATATCCGAACATTATTTAAGGTAAGGCCATCCTAACGTAAATTTCGAATCATTTGGAACACCTTGGTCAATATCAATCCTTAGCCTTTGTGTTAAGCAGTTACTGTGTACTCACGTTATTATGTATGATTATGTTCCCTTAAAAATTTGTATTTCATATTGTGACTTAAAAAATTACGTCATTTACAGGAGGGTGTATGCACATGAAGTACCGCCTATATTTTTTTACGGAGCATATTATTTTCGATTATTTTTCCTTATGATATCACTAGCACTTTCTTTTGCAGAAAAACACAAACAAGTGATCAAATAGACTCATTTTGAACTAAAAACAATTTTATGCATGAAGAACATGAGTGAAATTTGTGACCTCTCAAAGCAAGTCGGTTTAATCTTAAAATTTGAAAATCTTTAAAACGGCACGGTAAAACTTTTTAATATTTTGTATTTATGTGTCTCAGAAACTCATGGAAACAGTTTATAGTTAAGATTCTTGATGATGATTATTAGAGTGGTCTTACCTTAACACCTCAATATATGAACTTTTCTTCGTTTGAAGTTATTAATTAGACGAATATTTATTTCTCTCGGTAGTATTTCTCCGGTAGGTGTCTCTCACGTATTTGCACGAGATTATGTGCAAGTATAAGTAATTGTTGGCGCTAGATGTCCATTCAGCTCTGAGAACGACTCACAGTATCACGTCTTTTCTTTTTTAAAAACGAATTCTACGCAGTTGTAATTGTGAAATTATTTGTACAATTATTAAGACTGATATGTAATACTTGGAGAACCATTGGAGAACCATCTGCATTTATCTTGTATGTAGGTCATCCGTGTATCAATAATATGATTTGATTATTGTTTGTATAATGTTTGTACTATCTGCTAGATACATTTCTACTTATGTTGTCATGTTAATCATAAACTGAGAAATGTAAATAAACTGAAACTGTTAAACTGTTTGGAATATAATGAATGTACAATTGTATTGTTGTTTTTACATGACGATAATATATTTACAGTCGGTCGTTTGTCTGTTGCCATTTATATCATAACGGAGGTTTAGTAATAAAGTGCATTCCTTTGAAGGTTTCAACAAACGGAATGACAATCCCGAGGATAACCGCGCCATCATGAACCTTGACATCTGTTGGGCTTAAATTTATTTGAAACAATTGTTCTGAATATGTGTCTAGATGAAATACTTAATAAACAAGGTGAATTCCAAGATGGACTGGTTTGTATTATGACGTCATTCGTTCTGCGCGAGAGTATTTTCTTTGCTAGAGTATAGTGTCAGTGTGTATGCTTGTGTTTCATGGATGCTCGAAAAGACTTTAGTACTGTTTGGCATACAGGAATGTTATAAAGAGTGCAATAAAGACGCTACATCATATACCTCTGTGAACTTTATGTATAAGTTGTGTAATGGATATCAATGCATAGGGTCGGAATGGTTCAATGTTCTTGAATGGACGAGCTATGGTGGACTTTCGTCACCAAATAGTGTATCTGATGTACATGACCAAGGAATTACGTGAACGTGGATTAGGTATGTTCATGTATGATATGAACATTGGATCACCAACAGTAGCAGACGATATGGTCTTACTTCAGTCAGTGATCGATATATGTAATTCATATATGAGCGCCGCTGTACGATTTCCAACCTCTTCTATAAGTGACGTCATTTCCAGAAAATGTCACATGTGACGTCACCATAATTATAGTAAGCAATGCAATATTTGCACCATATGGAAACTAAAACGAAGTGACCATACGGAGTAAATATTGTTTCATGCTTGCAAATATGGAAATCACATGTTGCGTTTTCTTGACATGACGTCACTTACAGTCTTACTGAAGAGGTTGGAAATCATACAGCGGCTCTTATATACAAATCGGTGGCGTTTCGAATACAATGCAGATAATTGTTCTATAATAGTGTTTAACATGGATAGTCAGAATTCTTGCGGTCGTCAATTTACACTAGGTGATAATATTGTAAAGGAAGCGAATAATTACGTTCACATAGGTATTTTCTATGACATGTTTCTCTCGACAACGATTTGTATCGAGGACGCATGTAACAAACTACGACCAACTGTCTTATACGTACATGTGTACATGTAACAGCGGTGTTCGTCCTGTTGAAATAAATAACATTTCCTCAAAAACATTGTATGAATCAATTGTTATTCCGAAATGCGTGTACACATAGCACTTTTCATATCTAAAATTAGTAACGAGAGTCACGTGGTCTTGCGAACATTAAACGCAAATGTAGTTTAAAACCATTGTAAACCATTAATATGCTCGTTATTTAGACACGGTGAATTTGAGTGAATTTGTTGATTGCAAAACAAGAACAAAAAATACAAAAAATACAGAACCTGCCATACAAACGGTCGCCAACATATACGCAAAATGTATCATCAAATTCTATTAATTATAGAGAAAAAAGTTAACTATATGACTCAGGTTTTGAGAGCGACAATACGTTGTTTAATTTTCAGTGATCTTAATTTGCATTTAAAGAAATATATCTAACGTTCAATTGCTTTTCGGAACAAAAAATGCTAAATTGAGTATCAGTACTGCTAAATATTACAGTTGTATCCTGCAAGAAGTAAGTTTTATTTCATGTATCAAACAGAAGCGCAGTTTCGCCCATTCCTAGCGTCTTTATTTGGGTACTAACTTGGTCAAGCTGTGTGTCAGTCATCTAAAGATATGCACACTCGGATCACATCGGCTATATTTAAATGGACCTCGGATGTAACGTGGGGGAGTATCTATGTATCTATCTATATAGCCCGTCAGATAAGATAAAGATGAAAAGCCGTGATAGAAATCTGTACAATGAAATGGTAGAGAGGAAAAACATATGATAGTGTTAAACAAGAGTAAAGTTTAGAAGAAAAAACAGATAAAACATTTCACAATTGGTGCAATGGTTGGGGGAGACACACCGATTGCTGAACCCCCTCTAAATTTGGTTAAGTTACTGTTGTGAAAGGAAGGTTGTTCCACAACACCACTGACTAGGGGAATATAATATTTTAAGTAATTTGACGACGTATGCACGGGTATGTAAATGCAAGTATACATGTGACAGGTCATCTTAGTGGGTTGCTCAAATAATGATAGTAATGGAATTGTCAACAATTGGTGAACTTTTTTGTAAAATATAATAAGTTTACAATTGTTTCTTCTTGCATGTCAAGTTCCCGCTGTATGCGCTCCAACGTAGTTCCAAAAAAAGCTGTAGAAAGTGAATGAATGTAGTCTCTGTGGTAAGCATGAGATATTAGGAAAACGAGGCACACAAAACATTTAGATACAGTTGAATTGTGTTATCCTGGTCGGATGTCTTATAGTTAACAGCGTAGGAAAACCGCATCACGCACGTAATAAGATATTAGGTATATAGTCATACACGTTCCTTCGAGGTCTCTTTCCGAACTGTTACGGACATTGCCGAGATGATGCGATTGAAGATTTGGCTCAAATTGAAATTGCATGGCCTTGGCTTAAACGACGGTTGTATAGAAAATAGTAAATAACCCTTAAAACATTTATGAGCGTAATATATAGAACTACACTTGAAAAGAACAAAATAAAGTCACATGATCAACCAAGGTCGAAACTCTGTTTGACAATGAACATCGGCCAAAATTTATTTGGATTAAATTTTACCAACTTCTTCGACCTTCGAGGTATCTTTCCGGAAATTACCGAGATGCTGCGATTGAAGATAAACCTAGAAATACCATGATTGAATATTGTGTAATGTTAGCGATGTGTGACTCATTCTCCTATTAAGCGCCTATTGCATTTGATCTGCTAGACTTGTGCATTCCGAAGTGGATGACATGCGTGCATATTTGTTGCGATTTAGTCAAAGCGAGTCATACTTACAATAGTAGTTTTGATCATTTAGAAGGGTCGCCTAGCTACTACTATTTTTACAAGGTTTTGATCCTTCCATTGTATATACTTGGTCGAATAAATCAGTATAGTGACATACATACATGTACGCGGACCGGTCATCATTTATCCAATTTGCAATTTCTTCACTAAATCAACAAGTTCAACATTATTAACGGTTATAGAGTTTAAACGATTTTACCGGGAATAATAATAATTCACTGTCAACATTTAATACGCTTTGTAGATGTATTATTTTAAATATCAGGCGCACACTCATCTACACTATATCTTAGACCAACATACATTTAGGGACAAACTACGAAATCTTCTTTCGAAAATCCGTGGACGATTTGTTCGCGCATGCGCACTCTTGTTCGCGCATGCGCACTCTCGTTCGCTCATGCGCACTCTCGTTCACGCATGCGCACTCTCGTTCACGCATGCGCAACGTGATCGTTTGGAGACGCTTATGCCAAAAACTATTATTGGGAAGTAATGTTATCAGTCGTAATGTGACTTGCCATTCGCTGGAACCGTCGGACAAAATGATGGCGACTTTGGGCGACTTTCGTGAGTATCGACTTAAATTTATATTCTATAGAAGGCACATTTTCGTTAGTATGTTGATGTCCTTTTAAAGATAACACATTGGCTCGTGTCAAGTCATACTTTTTGAGTGGTATCTATATGAAACAGTTGCCTAAATAATGCAATGAAAATTGTTTATTTTTAAAATTGACTATATCGATCAGTATATGATGCGCCGTGATAGGAGTGGGTTTAAACTTAGACCATGAAAATATATTTCCACGTATGATTTTGATTGAAACAATATGATATTTTACTTATGAACTATGGTCAAGACTCGGATTGTTGTTGGCCAAGTCATAGCTTCATTCAGTGGAATTACTCGCCGATGAATTGCTTTAAACGACTTCAATAATGATTATGGGTCACTACTGTTGAGGAAATGGAATAATTCCATCGAAAGATACCAATCTTTACACGTACCAAATGGTGTCTGTGTGTGTTAAATAAATGTTAAATTCAAGCTTTATGTGTGAAACTAGTGTTTGATTTCATCCAGAGTTTTCTGTTGTCTTTCATTGGTGGATAATAATTAATTGGAATTTAATTGGCTACTCGTGATTACGTCAAGTTTGTGAGTACAATATTTTTCCCAGAAGAGTTTTTGGTCTGAAGGACACAGTTTGTTCAGACTGGAGGCGTGACGTGAAGCATGGTGGTAGAGCGTCTGACCCCTGATCCAAAGTTCGCGAGTTCGCTGCCCGTGCAGTTCAGAGTTTGATCTTCACAATTTCTTAATCTGGCGCGAGTACTGGTTAGTAACCCATAAAGTGGTCTTTGAGAATGATAAGTATAAGTTGTAAGAACTTATTTTACAATCTTATTTCGGATATCGAACTTTTAAAGAGCAAAATGTGTTTCTCAAACCATGAGCTTGTAACTAACACTTGATTCACTGTTCTGGAATGATATTCTCACTGTTTATTTTAACATGATCGACGAGACATTTTTACATGATAACATGCATTCAATTCTACGTACATTGCTCATTAAAAGTTGTTGTATTTGATTATTGTAATTTGTTAGATCATATCTATGAATAAAACAACAAAATATTGCTCTGTATATTTATATGTTACATTTATAAACAAGAAATATCTTGAAAAAGATGGTCGGCGCAATTTGAAGGTTAAGATTTGTTGTGCAACGTAAAAAAATGCCGAGATGTTACGACTGCTGGTCACTCTAGATCCAAAATGGATTTTGGTGAATTCACCGAAAAGCAGTGGATTTCGGTAAGGTACTGTACCTTTTATCGAAAGGTTAACCAATCCGCGTTTAGGTTACAAACGTTGTTCGGATGAAGAGAAATTGCATGTCTGTACAGACATGTTTGTCTGTAGTATGTCAAGTTACATGACATGTTTGTCTGTAGAATGTAAAGTTACATGACATGTTTGTCTGTAGTATGTCAAGTTACATGACATGTTTGCCTGTAGTATGTCAAGTTACATGACATGTTTGTCTGTAGTATGTCAAGTTACATGACATGTTTGTCTGTAGTATGTCAAGTTACATGACATGTTTGTCTGTAGTATGTAAAGTTACATGACATGTTTGTCTGTAGTATGTCAAGTTCCATGACATGTTTGTCTTTAGTATGTCAAGTTACATGACATGTTTGTCTTTAGTATGTCAAGTTACATGACATGTTTGTCTGTAGTATGTCAAGTTACATGACATGTTTGTCTGTAGTATGTCAAGTTACATGACATGTTTGTCTGTAGTATGTCAAGTTACATGACATGTTTGTCTGTAGTATGTCAAGTTACATGACATGTTTGTCTGTAGTATAACAAGTTACATGACATGTTTGTCTGTAGTATGTAAAGTTACATGACATGTTTGTCTGTAGTATTCAAGTTACATGACATTTTTGTCTGTATAATGTAAAGTTACATGACATGTTTGTCTGTAGTATGTCAAGTTACATGACATGTTTGTCTGTAGTATGTCAAGTTACATGACATGTTTGTCTGTAGTATGTTATGTTACATGGCATGTTTGTCTGTAGTATGTCAAGTTACATGACATGTTTGCCTGTAGTATGTCAAGTTACATGACATGTTTGTCTGTAGTATGTCAAGTTACATGACATGTTTGTCTGTAGTATGTCAAGTTACATGACATGTTTGTCTGTAGTATGTCAAGTTACATGACATGTTTGTCTGTAGTATTCAAGTTACATGACATTTTTGTCTGTATAATGTAAAGTTACATGACATGTTTGTCTGTAGTATGTAAAGTTACATGACATGTTTGTCTGTAGTATGTCAAGTTACATGACATGTTTGTCTGTAGTATGTAAAGTTACATGACATGTTTGTCTGTAGTATGTCAAGTTACATGACATGTTTGTCTGTAGTATTCAAGTTACATGACATTTTTGTCTGTAGTATGTCAAGTTACATGACATGTTTGCCTGTAGTATGTCAAGTTACATGACATGTTTGTCTGTAGTATGTCAAGTTACATGACATGTTTGTCTGTAGTATGTCAAGTTACATGACATGTTTGTCTGTAGTATGTCAAGTTACATGACATGTTTGTCTTGAGTATGTCAAGTTACATGACATGTTTGTCTGTAGTATGTAAAGTTACATGACATGTTTGTCTGTAGTATGTAAAGTTACATGACATGTTTGTCTGTAGTATGTCAAGTTACATGACATGTTTGTCTGTAGTATGTCTAGTTACATGACATGTTTGTCTGTAGTATGTCAAGTTACATGACATGTTTGTCTGTAGTATGTCAAGTTACATGACATTTTTGTCTGTAGTATGTAAAGTTACATGACATGTTTGTCTGTAGTATGTCAAGTTACATGACATGTTTGTCTGTAGTATGTAAAGTTACATGACATGTTTGTCTGTAGTATGTAAAGTTACATGACATGTTTGTCTGTAGTATTCAAGTTACATGACATTTTTGTCTGTATAATGTAAAGTTACATGACATGTTTGTCTGTAGTATTCAAGTTACATGACATTTTTGTCTGTAGTATGTCAAGTTACATGACATGTTTGTCTTTAGTATGTAAAGTTACATGACATGTTTGTCTTTAGTATGTCAAGTTACATGACATGTTTGTCTGTAGTATGTCAAGTTACATGACATGTTTGTCTGTAGTATGTCAAGTTACATGACATGTTTGTCTGTAGTATGTCAAGTTACATGACATGTTTGTCTGTAGTATGTCAAGTTACATGACATGTTTGTCTGTAGTATGTCAAGTTACATGGCATGTTTGTCTGTAGTATGTCAAGTTACATGACATGTTTGTCTTTAGTATGTCAAGTTACATGACATGTTTGTCTTGAGTATGTCAAGTTACATGACATGTTTGTCTGTAGTATGTAAAGTTACATGACATGTTTGTCTGTAGTATGTAAAGTTACATGACATGTTTGTCTGTAGTATGTCAAGTTACATGACATGTTTGTCTGTAGTATGTCTAGTTACATGACATGTTTGTCTGTAGTATGTCAAGTTACATGACATGTTTGTCTGTAGTATGTCAAGTTACATGACATTTTTGTCTGTAGTATGTAAAGTTACATGACATGTTTGTCTGTAGTATGTCAAGTTACATGACATGTTTGTCTGTAGTATGTAAAGTTACATGACATGTTTGTCTGTAGTATGTAAAGTTACATGACATGTTTGTCTGTAGTATTCAAGTTACATGACATTTTTGTCTGTATAATGTAAAGTTACATGACATGTTTGTCTGTAGTATGTCAAGTTACATGACATGTTTGTCTGTAGTATGTTATGTTACATGGCATGTTTGTCTGTAGTATGTCAAGTTACATGACATGTTTGCCTGTAGTATGTCAAGTTAGATGACATGTTTGTCTGTAGTATGTCAAGTTACATGACATGTTTGTCTGTAGTATTCAAGTTACATGACATTTTTGTCTGTATAATGTAAAGTTACATGACATGTTTGTCTGTAGTATGTCAAGTTACATGACATGTTTGTCTGTAGTATGTTATGTTACATGGCATGTTTGTCTGTAGTATGTCAAGTTACATGACATGTTTGCCTGTAGTATGTCAAGTTAGATGACATGTTTGTCTGTAGTATGTCAAGTTACATGACATGTTTGTCTGTAGTATTCAAGTTACATGACATTTTTGTCTGTATAATGTAAAGTTACATGACATGTTTGTCTGTAGTATGTCAAGTTACATGACATGTTTGTCTGTAGTATGTTATGTTACATGGCATGTTTGTCTGTAGTATGTCAAGTTACATGACATGTTTGCCTGTAGTATGTCAAGTTAGATGACATGTTTGTCTGTAGTATGTCAAGTTACATGACATGTTTGTCTGTAGTATGTCAAGTTACATGACATGTTTGTCTGTAGTATGTCAAGTTACATGACATGTTTGTCTGTAGTATAACAAGTTACATGACATGTTTGTCTGTAGTATGTAAAGTTACATGACATGTTTGTCTGTAGTATAACAAGTTACATGACATGTTTGTCTGTAGTATGTCAAGTTACATGACATGTTTGTCTGTAGTATGTCAAGTTACATGACATGTTTGTCTGTAGTATGTTATGTTACATGACATGTTTGCCTGTAGTATGTCAAGTTACATGACATGTGTGTCTGTAGTATGTCAAGTTACATGCCATGTTTGTCTGTAGTATGTCAAGTTACATGACATGTTTGTCTGTAGTATAACAAGTTACATGACATGTTTGTCTGTAGTATGTAAAGTTACATGACATGTTTGTCTGTAGTATTCAAGTTACATGACATTTTTGTCTGTATAATGTAAAGTTACATGACATGTTTGTCTGTAGTATGTAAAGTTACATGACATGTTTGTCTGTAGTATGTCAAGTTACATGACATGTTTGTCTGTAGTATTCAAGTTACATGACATTTTTGTCTGTATAATGTAAAGTTACATGACATGTTTGTCTGTAGTATGTCAAGTTACATGACATGTTTGTCTGTAGTATGTCAAGTTACATGACATGTTTGTCTGTAGTATGTCAAGTTTCATGACATGTTTGTCTGTAGTATGTCAAGTTACATGACATGTTTGTCTGTAGTATGTAAAGTTACATGACATGTTTGTCTGTAGTATGTCAAGTTACATGACATGTTTGTCTGTAGTATGTCAAGTTACATGACATGTTTGTCTGTAGTATGTCAAGTTACATGACATGTTTGTCTTTAGTATGTAAAGTTACATGACATGTTTGTCTGTAGTATGTCAAGTTACATGACATTTTTGTCTGTATAATGTAAAGTTACATGACATGTTTGTCTGTAGTATGTCAAGTTACATGACATGTTTGTCTGTAGTATGTCAAGTTACATGACATTTTTGTCTGTAGTATGTTATGTTACATGGCATGTTTGTCTGTAGTATGTCATGTTACATGACATGTTTGTCTGTAGTATGTTATGTTACATGACATGTTTGTCTGTAGTATGTCAAGTTACATGACATGTTTGTCTGTAGTATGTAAAGTTACATGACATGTTTGTCTGTAGTATGTTATGTTACATGACATGTTTGTCTATACATAATGTGTTTGTCGGTCTGTATGTTTTTTTGCATACTATGTTTCTATACATGTGCAATCATTGTTCCTTATATGTTTTGCTGCCCATCACGCAGTTATCCGATTCTGTGTGTACGGAATGACCCCTGCAGACACTGTGAATAAGATGAAGTATGTTGAGCAGCGCAGTGATGTGTCGCAAGCATTCGTATTCAAGTGGCACAAGCGATTTTGACATTCACGGATTTCAGAGAGTGGATCATCCCCCATACTCCCGCGATCTCCAACTCCTGGATTTTGCTTACGTTCCGGTTCTGAAGTCTTATCTGCAAGGGTGAAAGTTTGAAAATCGCGATGAGATCAAGTATGCAATTCAAGTGTTAACAGAAGTCTAAATGACTGGTTAAAACCTGTGTTTACCAGTTGGTTGGGTGCAGTGGCATAAAAATGTGTACAGTATTGTGGCGAATATCTCCAGAAAGAGTAAATGTCAGAGACATCAAAATCACAAAACGACATACTGACAGTGATATGCGCGCCGCAGGTCCGTATGCCCTGTTATTTATTTTAATGTTATTTCAACAACTTGTGAGGCAGTTCGATATACTATTGTTTATGTGTTGTTGTTTTACAGCTATTGTCTACTATTCAATGGGATAACCGTCGTATGTCATATTGGAATACTTACTTTCCGACATTTGAAAAAATAAAAATAACCACTTACGGAAAGTACCGACAGACAAATTACCTGCTGTCCAGTTAAATATCACTCCGCAGTGTAATTTGTTATCTACCCTGTAGTCTGTTTGAATATAGTTAATCAGTACTCATTGTATCAGTCGTGAAATGACACATTTATGTTAATTAACTTATAACATATTAATTTACCTGATTTAAACAATATAAATGCGCGCGACTAGTCTTCTTAATGTCAACGTCGGGCAATTTCCCATGGGACTGATTAACAATACTACTCACTATAGAGTCCTACTCTTTATTTCCAATTTTCAGTGATTATGTATGACATGACATTCAACAACAACAACACTAAACAAAGAGACAATGACATACATGTAAACATATATATCGTACAATGTAATAAAGTGAAGAAAATGTTTAGAAAAAGGAACATCGGGGGGGGGGGGGGTATGGGTTTGTTTACACATATACATTACTAAACTGTATTTGTCCTAACATATACACTAGTTATATTAACAGGCGTTCTTTGTTTGGTATAAATTAATTGTTGCAATACATTACTGTAATATAACGTTTCATTTAGTCAGGTCTTGTCGAAACGAAACACAAGAAATTATTGTGAGAAGAAACTACATCATTTAGAGCAGTATATAAATCAAATCTAACTTATCAAATCTATTCATATATGTGATGTAGCAAACTACATACATCGCATGCCGCAATAAGGAAATACACAGAGTGATTGTATAAATCACTAAGATCAGTATGTAATAATGTTTAATTAGTGTTCCCGCCTCTAAGCGCACGATGCACACAACTACAAGAGAGACTTATCTTTGTCTGCAATAAATTATTCTAATAAAAGTACACTGAATAAGCACTCCGCGAACGTTTCACCCTCCTGTTGTGAAAGGAGCGAACTTAAGTCGGTAGAAAACCTTTCGGCTACACTTTGTATAAAACGTGACATACACTGGGCTCGAGAGTGACATTCACCGATCACATGTCTATAAATGTCAATTGTCTGATCGGAGCAGACAGCACAACATTGAGTTCGAGTACGTAATTACCCTAGTGGCTGACATCGCACTCAGTAGGGCATATGGCGGTACGATATGTTGCTGTAAACCAAATTGGAGATGTTGTAGGCCTATGTTCTGCTTGTGATAGGCCTACCAAGAGTCGGTTAAAATCAGGATCACGGGCAGTGATGCATGTTTTGATGGCAATTCTGCTTCCTCTAAGTAGACATAATCTATAAGAGAATCTGAAAGTATATTTTCGGAAAATCGCTGTAAGGTTAGAACATGAGATTGGTGTATTTAATATAACCTGCGAGTTTAAACGTTTACATGTTAATTATCACGCATGTTTGAACGATACATGACTTATTTATGAGGGAAAATACTGCAAAATATTAAACAGAGCACAGAGACGAATGCTGGCTGCATCATAACAATAACAAATAAAATGTAGGTCAACCACGCGATGGGTCAACCACAATGTTGAAACGATAAAATTCAATAATTATACAGTTGAACAGATTAGTTAATGACATAAATCATAATATATAACAAAATCACATACCTTAATTTAGCTTTTGTAGCCTACAACAGCAATAACAACGCACAATCGTTCGTTTATTCCCGCCGGCCTGCGCATGCGCACAATAGGCTCTGTTCGATGTTTTCCCCATTTTTTTCTAAACCGAGTCCATTGCACAACGAGGCTAACAGAATTCAATATGCACGGCGTTGACACGCCGTGCAATAAGGACGTGTTATGCCTACTCAAATGATAGCGTAAGAGGGCAAATATTATCCAAGATCCGGGCCGAGTTTAAACGTCTAGTGGCAAATGTTACAATATGTATAATATATTTCAAGAGAGCAGAATGAAGTTTACAAGTATAATGTTTATCAAGAATGTTTATTCAGACTGCAATGTTTTTTAGCTTGCAATTTGTATATAAAGAATAATAGGTTGGCGACGTGGAATGAGTAGGCGGAGGCTCACCCGATAAATACGTCGAGAGAAATAGTTCCCATGACTCTGACACATTATCAATAGCAATATGAATTTATCTGCATTTGGGAGCACCTGACGAGCATTAATCAATAACAAATCTACGAATTTGCAACAAGTTTGTTAGAGCCGGATATCAAACATTACAATTAGTTCATACGCAATTTCCCACGGTTGTTTACAAGTGACGAAAAATGCCAAGTGCCGCAGAAGACGTGAACAGAGAAAATATATTTACATTTATTTCATGAGTATTTGGACATTTAAAACAGCACTAGAAAACAAGTAAAGCATCTATACATTCAGTGTAAAGAAATTTCTGACACAAATGGATGAAACGGACAGGGATTCTAATATTGAGAAGATGGTTACGTACAGCTATTGCTACGTGAGAAACTCGACCGTACGGTCATCCCTGATGAGTTCGCACAATGCAGATTGTATAATGTATTTCCCGAATGCAGATTGTATAATGTATTTCCCGAATGCAGATTGTATAATGTATTTCCCGAATGCAGATTGTATAATGTATTTCCCGAATGCAGATTGTATAATGTATTTCCCGAATGCATATTGTATAATGTATTTCCCGAATGCTGATTGTATAATGTATTTCCCGAATGCAGATTGTATAATGTATTTCCCGAATGCAGATTGTATAATGTATTTCCCGAATGCAGATTGTATAATGTATTTCCCGAATGCAGATTGTATAATGTATTTCCCGAATGCAGATTGTATAATGTATTTCCCGAATGCAGATTGTATAATGTATTTCCCGAATGCAGATTGTATAATGTATTTCCCGAATGCAGATTGTATAATGTATTTCCCGAATGCAGATTGTATAATGTATTTCCCGAATGCAGATTGTATAATGTATTTCCAACAAAATGTTGTCCTCGAAGCGGGCGTTTTAAAATCTGAGCAATCATATTTTCACCCAAGAGGCACCAAACGGGGTTTTCGTTCACACAACAGGCACCAAACGGGGTTTTCGTAAGATGTGCGTTCGTTAGCATTTCGAATGTTGCCGGAAGTAGTTAATATGTTTAAGTATGTATGCCTCTTTCTCACCAAACTCGTGCCCCTCAAAAATCTATATTTTCCAACTGCCTGCGTGCTACATTTGACCTACTCATAATAAATAGCCAGGTCAGCACGTGGTCCAAATATTTACATATTTACATCATCTGGTATTGCAAATGTTTGATTTATTGTCCAACGTAGCTTTGTCAGATAACAAAATCGCAAAAAAACACAAAGTGATGGCACATTTTTTGGGCTAGTTAACCAAGATATATTTCGTCATGATATTTCATCATCTTACTGAATGAACCTGCAATAACCTTTCTGCTTAGGGGCACGAAACTACGAGAAAACAGCATTTATAAAATGACCCTGATAATCCATGATTATAGTATATAAATTATAGTCTAGATTCTAATTGTTTTATTGTAAGGATTTATTTTTCAACATGTTGCAAAAACATGATTTCATTAAACATACCGGAAGACATCATTCTATCAATTCTAAAGATATTTCCTGTTTATCAATACAATCATTTCGAGGTCAGACGCACTAAAAATATCAAACGCTGGAAGAAATTAAAACACCGAAGTTAAAACTAACAATAGATGTAGAAAAACCAGTATTTATTCATTTGATCCTAATGGGTAGACATGATGCATCACATGGGCGTTTAATTGTAGTTGAGTATACATGTAATCAGGATTTCTATGTACAGTCAAACCTCATTTAAAGACACTCTCAATAATAAGACCACATCGAAATTAAGCACACCATTTTCAAGTCCATTTTCACTGATTTGCTCTTTATTCAATCTCAATATTAATACCAACTCGATAAGAATACCAGCTTTCCCAAGGGTGGTCTTATTATCGAGGTTTTATTGAAATTCATTCTTTTACCATAAATCTCCCCCCCCCCCTTCATTCACTATCCACTTTGATTCTCCTAATTATTCCTAATGGTCTGCCAGGCCATTCATTATCGCACAATATAGGATTGCTAAATTTTCATTGACTGACTTTTTAGGATGCAAGATAAAACACTGACACGATATTGCATGTGTATCCAACATGTAAGCTAAATTTCATGACAATCGACACGTATTTTCATAAAAATGAGTTTCAAAAGCAATAAAATGGTTGGTAAAAATAATGTGCGTTTTTAAATGTACTGAGTATATCTGATACGTGAAACGATATTGAATGACAGTGACTTTAGACAAGACATCCAACATGTGACTCACGTAATGTATGGTCACAAACAGATAACTAAGACTAAGCACGAAGGTATTACAGTAAAACCTCGATAATAAGACCCACCCTGGGACCGATGAAAACTTAATAAGTAGCTAAAGGGAACACCACAGTGCCTCCCCACACAGACCTCCGGAAAACAACAATTCATAAAAACATAAGGCACTTGAGGTTAAAGGGTACATACGTTAATGAACAGAGGCAGACCATACGATAATGAATGGCCTGGCAGTAAAGGTACTGAGCATAGTTTGGCATTTCAACAAACACTGAACAATATCGAATTAAACATTATGAATAGTCCATGTGAATTTGAAATGAGCGCCGATGTACGATTTCCAACCTCTTCTTTAAGTGACGTCGTTTCCAGAAAACGTCACATGTGACGTCACCATGTACTAACAGAAAGCAATATTCGCTCCAAATGGCAATATGAAAACGAAGTGACCATATGGAGTAAATATTGTTTCCTGTTAATAGTGACATCACATACAGAAGTGGTTGTAAATCCCATAGCAGCGCTCAAATGACAAGTATAAGTGACTTTGCAATGTATATATGTTAATTTCTTGCATTTTGAGCTATGGCGATTTAAATTAATAAATATAAATAAATATGTAAACACAAAGTTTGTAGAATAAATCACACATTATCCTCAGTTGCAATCATTTCGTCGGCTGAGTCTAAGAGACTGTACTTGCACTCCGTCGTGACGTCATTTCCTTTTGATTTGGCGCATGCGTAGAATCTTCGTTTGATGACGGTTAGAACAATGTAGGACAGAAGAATGAATATCATATTTATATTCAGTTGAATTCCGAACGCTGCTACAATAAAATGAGCGTTTCTTTCGTCTGATTGGTCCCATGCTGGATTGTGGTGAGGGCCTAAAATGAATGATTACTGTTTATATATTTTCTATTCAAGCGACATTTCATATTAATGGCGTTTCCAACAATAAGGTCATTCGGCGTTCCAGAGATACAAGTTTGGTTCTATATTTATGTGCGAACTGACTAAATTTGCTTTCACCATTCGATATTCCTGAGTGATAATTTCAAGCAGAGAAATTCAATGTACGGATAAGAGTCTATGCCGTGTGGTGTAAACTTATCTTGGAATTTATATTGTAGAAATAACACAATTGGCTTACAGTGACGTACTAATGAGTTGCGTTGTAATCTCACATGGGAATATGTAGCAATAACATACAGTCGGACCTCGTTCATTCGAATTCATCGGTTCCGATTTTTGTCCGAATAATACATGGTTTCGAATAGCCCATCTCAATTGGGCGTGCGTGAGATGATACATCGGGACATTGTATTCATTTCGGATGATACCGAGTATTCGGATAGAAAAATGTCGAATAAACGAGGTTCAACTGTACAGTGACATTCAGATGAAAGTCATAGCTAGCTTACCTGGGAACGGGTACGGTAGAAATAACACGAACGAGGTGTAAGTAAACCAGGTGCCAACCGTCAACACACAAAAACTCCGGATCAAATGTGGATATACTGAATGTCTCCATATACACTCAATTATTATACAGACACCTGTCACCATAATTAGCGGTATAGGTAACCTGAAACACAACAAATAATGCTCATTAATACATAGGTCTCACACATTTTCGACAGCTCTCGGATATTTCCGTACCACTTCGTTACTCTACGATCATCCTCTAGCGTTGGTAAGGCGGAGCACTATGTGGCAAAACTCAACATTTTATGCGCAGTCAAAACATAGTTCTCGTTAAACGGATTTATAACTTCAATAACTTCGATAAAGTCATATAAGAAATGGTTGTCATTTCTAGTTAAAATCTCACATATTTCAGTCTTGTTATAGCTTAAATATTAGATTCTAATCCCGTTTCATCAGCTCTCCAGCGCTCACGCCGCCATATTGTTTTCCTGATATTCGAATGGTATTTCCGAAAGAAGCGCCTTACGAACATCCGAGGCACTGGACGTAGTTGGCCGAGGTTTTCCGAATGAGTTATCTCATTTACAATATTTACCTCCCTCTTTCTGAATTGTCGGCCATTTTGATAGGTAAATTTCCTTTAAGTTCCTTAGATGAATACAATGTAAACGATGATTAACTAATCCGATATGTAAAAAATAACTTTATTCATTATGGTCATGAAGGCAGTTGGATAATTAGTTGAAGAAAAAGTGGTTGTCACATGCAAATTCTCTTGGTATTTACTCAATTATCTCATACTTGAAAATAAAATGTATGGTAATAGTGGAGTGAAGTCTTTCAATATCATCATACCAAGTGAGGCAAGTGCTGTACTGGTTCACCTTTCGTGTGTCAATTTTCACCGCTTGTAACAGTACAGAGAGCTGCTGTGGGATTTCAAGCCTCTTCTGTAAGTCACGTCATTTTAAGAAACGTCACATATGTGATGTCACTATTTGCAAGCAGGAAACAATATTTACTCCATATGGTCACTTCGTTTTCAAACTGCCATATGGGGCAAATATTGCTTACTGTCAATGACGTCACTTATAGAAGAGGTTGGAAATCGTACAGCGGCGCTCAGTACAGTAAAACCTCGATTAAAGGACCAACATTGGCACCCTTGATAACTGGTCTTGTAATTGAGGTAGTGTTAGTATTGATGTTGACTAAAGTGCAAAACAGTGAAAATGGACTTCAAAATCGTGTTCGTAAATTTGAGGTGGTCTTATCATTGAGGTGGTCTTATCATTGAGGTGGTCTTATCATTGAGGTGGTCTTATCATTGAGGTGGTCTTATCATTGAGGTGGTCTTATCATTGAGGTGGTCTTGAAGTGAGGTGGTCTTGAAGTGAGGTTTTATTGTCTTTCATTAGTTTTGTAGCTAGATCGTCAGAGATGCGTTTTGGTGTATATTTCGTTCCGGTATATATCCTTACAATAACATCAACTATATACATCAAATATCTGATTGCTGTATTGGCCTTTTTGTTCTCTCTAAAACAAGTATAGGAATCTACGCCTCTGGTGGCTTGCAGGGCCGTAAATTACATGGAGGCATGTAGGCAGTTGCCTCCTATTGCGGGCTGAAAAAAAAATCATATTTTGTCTTAAAAGGGTCCAAAATTTTTTTCGCCTCGTTCCGCTCGGCGGGGTGCCTCCCCTTCCAGGGGAGGCGATTTACGGCCCTGGGCTTGATATGTGTAATACATGTGTACCATGCAAAATATCTGTTGATTTAGCTGTTGTACGCAGGTTAAGAACATGTGTACTGGGCAAATGATTTATTCATCTTACCTGTGTATAACGTTTTCCATTTCTGGTTTGCCCATATTTGGCATACTGTGATAATAAAACGTTGTTCCATACCTTAATATACACAAAACAACAAACATATTTAAAACAAGAAATATCTTTAAAATAGATGATCAGCGCAATTTGAAGGTTAAAATGTGTTGTGTAATGTTACGAGATGTTACGATTGCTGGTCACTACAGATCCAAAATGGATGTCAGTAAATTCACCGACATTCAGTGGATTTCTGTAAATTAACGTGCCTTTTATCGAAAGGTTAACCAATCCGCGTTAAGGTTACAAACGTTGTTCGGTTGAAAAGAAATTTTCTTGGTAGTTAACATAAGATTTGATTGGTTTACACAACACCGATATGCAAATAGCCAAACCATGTTAGAACGGCTACGCCGAAAAACACAAAATTGTTATGGACATGAAACGGTTGACTGTATGCAGTAGTCTAAGGAATCCAGTGCTTAAATATTTGCATCTATACAACTACAATTCATATGCACTAAAAGAAGTAATGTGTCGAAGTGTTTTCTTTTTTTCTAGTTTCATATACATTTGTAATACCAAATCCATCAAAAGCGGGTGTCTACTTTTTTGTAACAATTCAAATATTTATATGAAGAGAATGCACAAGTACAAAATGACGTCGCGTCAGAAAGGCTTTACTCAAATGTACATTAATTCTTGCAAAGTATTCTGTTTTTCAAATGAAAAAAAAACAACAAGTTATGTTACACAAGTAGCCTATAGATCTAATTCTATAAATCAAAATTAAGCAACCAAAGTGACTTCCGAGAACGCGCCTTAAGTGTATGACGTCACCATTTCATTTGGAAATACTCAACGTCATAACCAACGTCACTAACAGTGGCCGTTTGGTCCCTGACGGCCCAACACCAAATATGGTAATTGAACGGAAGTTGCTGAAAATGTTCCGAATGAAGCGCAAGTGATTGTGGGATAACCTCCATTCCTGAATAGCAATTGCAGAGCCGTTGAAACCGTTTGTAGCAGTGATACCATTTGGTGATTGACTTACGGTAGCGTATTTTATATTGATAACTCGTGCTTATCTATCAAGAAATACATGCTGAATCTTACTTAACTATAAAGAACTCGCAAAACACGTCTCGAGTTTTCGTCTGTTTGTAACTACTTTTCGCGACACGATATGGCTAATCTCGATCATGCCTTTCTCTTTCTTGTATTTTATTACTAATTTTCGTATCATTTTAATTGAACTAGTTCATGGATTGACAAATCATGGTTTTGATCATTGTTTTAGTGGATATTTATAAGTTTTTATATCACTATGCCATGGTTTTATTTTTTTTCTTATCAAAATACAGAATGATGATGCCTTGGTAACGGTTGCGTGAAAAGTGAAGCGTGAGAGAGTTTACTCCAGATGACATGAGAAATGGAAAGTTTCAGCAAATTCAGGTATGAATTAACAACAATTTGAATCTGGCATTAAATGCATTGAAACTATATTACAATTTAGACAACTAAAGAAATTTAATTTACCATAACACAGTGCTTCCTGCGTCAGGCTTGAACCCAAGACCCCTACAACACAAATACCATGCTCTACTAATAGTGTTATATGGGCTGCTGTGTAATCCAATATTTTAGTCATTTAACATTGAGCCGTCGAACGCCACTGCCACCATAATAGTAATTGAAGTGGAAAAATACATCCGATGTGAATTGAACCTAAGACCCCTCTACATGAGACTGAGCTTACTGGCAGTGTCCAATTATTCTCCACTGCACTGTTTACACTTCTAGCTAGTTAGAAAAGTGCAACTGATATGGGGCTTGTACCCTCAGCACCATGACAGTATTCCTATTTCTAGTGCATTTCTGCGCCACCCAAAAGGATTTGAATTAATATGGTGACATAGAAGTGAGTACCAATGATGTACTAGGGAATGATCTTGATGATTTAAAAAGCTTAACAATTCTTAAGGTCGCTGAGGAATTCCACCTTCTGGTCTACTTCATCTTGACCTTTGCCCCAGTGATCCCAAAATCAGAAGGGGGGGGGGGGGGGGGGGGGGGGGTATGGGGTGGGGTGAAGAACACTGTAGATTAAGCTGTACAAATTTGTATCAAACCAATCATAGACAGGCAAGCAGAAGTTGTTCCATTGAGAAGTCTTAGATCATGGACCAAGTTTTTGAGTTCATTGTCACAACTATGTAAAAACATAGATTGCTTGCTAACTCCAGGCTGAACTACCTTGACCTCATTCATAATGCTAATGGTACTATTATACAGTGCAAAATAATTATGCCAGTACATGTTCTCTCTTAAAAGCTGACAGCAATGGTTTGTATTTCACTGAATTGTGATTCTTGATTTTTTTCTGATTTTAGCCAACATCTGGAATTGTTCTGTCTGAAATTCTACCAAGAGGCTTTGATAGTACCCATAGTCATGTTGTCTGTCCATGAGATATGTATTATAATGAAAAGCCATGCTGTGGCCAGTGGGTAAGTATTAAGGTGTTCATGTGTGCTACATGCTGGTAAATGGCACATGCCAGTACATTTACATGTATAGTACATGCCGGTATTCATGCCGGTACATTTTCCATGTATGGTACATAACGGAACTTATTCATGTATGGTTCATGCCAGTACATATTCATGTGCAGTACACATTCATGTTTGGTACATTCCGGTACTAATTCATGTATGTTATATGCCGGTACATGTTATTGTTATTGCCAGTTCATGTATGGTGCATGCCAGTTCATGTATGGTACATGCTGGGCCATGTAAGTTACATGCCAGTTCATGTATTGTACATGCCAGTTCATGTATTGTATATGCCAGTTCATGTATAATACATGTAAAGTACATGCCAGTTCAGGTATGGTACATACCAGTCCATGTATGGTACATGCCAGTCCATGTATGGTACATGCCAGTCCATGTATGGTACACACCGGTCCATGTATGGTACATGCCAGTCCATATTGATGTATGTTACATGCCGGTACTTATTCATGTATGGTTCATGCCGGTACATGTTAATGTATGGTAACTGCCAGTCCATGTATGGTACATGCCGGTACATGTTCATGTTTTGTACATGCTGGTACATATCCATGTATGGAACATGCTTGTACATATCCATGTATGGTCCAGTCCATGTATGGTACATGCTTGTACATATCCATGTATGGTCCAGTCCATGTAGGGTACATGCCAGTGATATTTATGTATGTCACATGCTGGTACTTATTCATGTATGCTTCATACTGAAACATGTCCATGTATGGAACATGCTGGAACATGTTCATGTATGGTACTTGCTGGTACATGTCCATGTATGGTACTTGCTGGTGCATGTTCATGTATGGTACATGCCAGAACATGTCCATGTATGGTGTGTGCCAGTCTATGTCTTGTACATGTTTATGTCTTGTACATGTCCATGTATGTACATATCCATGTATGGTAAATGCCAGTACATGCCAGTACTTATTCATGTTTGGTTCATGCCAGTACATGTTATTGTATGGTACATGCCTGTCCATGTATGGTACATGTTGATGTACAGTACATGCTGGTATGGTTCATGTATGGTACATGCCAGTACATGTTTATTTTTTATTCTTGCCAGCACATGTTATTGTATGGTACATGCCTGTTCATGTATGGTACATACTGATGCATGTTTATGTACAGTACATGCTGGTATGGTTCATGTGTGGTACATGCCTGTTCATGTATGGTACATGCTGGTGCATGTTTATGTACAGTACATGCTGGTATTATTCATGTATGGTACATGCCTGTTCATGTATGGTACATGCCTGTTCATGTATTGTACATGCTGGTGCATGTTTATGTACAGTACATGCTGGTATTATTCATGTATGGTACATGCCTGTTTATGTATGGTACATGCCTGTTCATGTATGGTACATGCTGGTGCATGTTTATGTACAGTACATGCTGGTTTTGTTCATGTATGGTACATGACGGTACTTATTCATGTTTGGTTCATGCCAGTACATGTTATTGTATGGTACATGCCTGTTCATGTATGGTACATGTTTATGTACAGTACATGCTGGTATGGTTCATGTATGGTACATGCTGGGGCATGTTTATGTACAGTATATGCTGGTATGGTTCATGTATGGTACGTGCCAGTACATGTTCATCAATGGTACATGTCCATGTATGGTGTGTGTCAGTATATGTCCATGTTTGGAACATGTCCATGTCTGTTACATGCTGGTACATGTCCATGTCTGGTGCTTGCTGTTACATGTCCATGTGTTGTATATGCTGGTACATGTTCATGTCTTGTACATGCTGGTACATGTCCATGTATGGTTCAGTCCATGCATGGTACATGCCAGTCCATGTATGGGACATGCTAGTCCATATTTATGTATGGCACATGCCGGTACTTATTCATGTTTGGTTCATGCCAGTACATGTCATTGTATGGTACATGCCTGTTTATGTATGGTACATGCACGTTTATGTACATAACATGCTGGTACATGTTCATGTATGGTATATGCTGGTACATGTTCATGTTTGGTACATGCAGGTACATGTTCATGTGTGGTACATGCCAGTATGTGTTCATGTATGGTACATGCTGGTACATGTCCATGTATGATACTTGTTGGTACATGTTCATGTATGTTACATGCTGGTACATGTTCATGTATGATACTTGTTGGTACATGTTCATGTATGTTACATGCTGGTACATGTTCATGTATGATACATGCCAGTATGTGTTCTTGTATGGTACATGCCAGTATGTGTTCATGTATGGTACATGTCCATGTATGGAACATACTGGTAAATGTTTAGGTATGACACATACTGGTACATGTCCATGAGTTGTACCTGCTGGCACTTGTCCATGTATGTTAGATGTCCATGTATTGAACAAGCTGGTACAAGTATAGTAAATGTTCATGTATGGTACATATCCATGCATTGTACATGCTTGTACATGTCCATGTCTTGTACTAGCATGTACATATCCATGTATTGAACAAGCTGGTACATGTACAAGTATAGTAAATGTTCATGTATACATGGTACATACTGGTAAATGTCCATGACTTGTACCTGCTGGCACTTGTCCATGTATGTTACATGTCCATGTATTGAACAAGCTGGTACATGTACAAGTATAGTAAATGTCAAAGTATGGTATATACTGGTACGTGTTCATGGATGGTATATACTGGTACATGTCCATGGATGGTACATGCTGGTATATGTCCATGGATGGTACATGCTGGTACATGTCCATGGATGGTACATGTCAGTACATGTCCATGGATGGTACATGCTGGTACATGTTCATGGATGGTGCAGGCAAGTTCATGTCCATGTATGATACATGCCTGCACATATTCATTTATTTAATAAATACATCTTATATGGTACATGGTTGTTCATAGTTTATGTATGGTACATGCACATTTAGTTTTTTGGTACATGGTATCTTCTACATTCCACTTTTGCTTTCAGATGATAATGTAAAAGTGAATCAGATTGGCATGTGTATTACTGACAGAAGAACAAGGTAATTTTACTTTAATGTCTGTGACATAGTAATACAGGTAGAGTATTTATACATTGACGCATCATCTAAATGAAGTGTGGTACACAATATTGTTGCTTAAAATTGCTAAGAAATTCTGTTATCCTGCTTGTGAATCTACATGAACTCTTTTCAGTGTTTTATGTCTTGATAAAGTCTTACTCTAGTTTGAATATATGGTAATGTTCGATACAAAAACTAGGTCATGAGGTCTAATATTTACACTTAAATGGCAGCATGTTCTACTTAATATTCCTAAAAACATGGTCAGAAGGCTGATTGTTGTATGATAGATAGTTTATTTCAAGATTGTAGGCCTTTGGCCCATGAATCACATGTATAATACAGAGAATATAATATAAAGTCACATGTGTACACAGTACATATAGTATTCAGCATAAAATTGTACAATAGTAATTATAATTATTGATCTATTCCGGTGAATGACAGTTACAGACTAGAATAACATTTATAAATCTATTAAGATAACATGTTGTCAAAATAACATTGAATATATCTGATTTGTATCAATAAGAGTACTACAACGTTTTGAAAAGGTACAGTACAGTACAGTACAGTACAGTACAGTACAGTACAGTACAGTACAGTACAGTACAGTACAGTACAGTACAGTACAGTACAGTACAGTACAGTACAGTACAGTACAGTACAGTACAGTACAGTACAGAGATTAATTAAGATAACATAAATTATATTTTCTTTCAAAGCTCTTAAATATATAAATCGTTATTTTTTTAACAATAGATTGGTTCGTGGACGAGATTAGTTCAATAAATTTAGGAATGTTCGGTCTTTTCCAAAAATAGCATTTAATGAGATCATTTCTTAAATCGTAGAATAAAGGACTTTCTAGCATGAAATTAAATTCATCCTCTAATGTGTTGCATAGTTGACATTTGCGTTCGGGCCTTGGAATTTTATGTGATTTAAGCCATCTACCTGTCTCAGATGGCAGTTTAAAGGGTCCTGTTTTATTTCCAGATATTCCAGGTAACACATGTGAATGCGGTGCTGGGTGGTTTAAAAGAGAAGATGATGACAACTACCTTGAAAATGTTCCGACGAGTCATGAAAAGAAAAGAAGTCTCACCATCTACACTCAGTTTGCTCCTGTCGAGTGTGACATACATTCAAGGATTTGTTGTGGCACAACAAATCAATGTAAACTTGTATGGAATGAGGGTTTATTAGAGTCATTGCATGTTTTAAGTCGTGACACTGCTGCTGGGGATGAAATTGGGTGGGAGTTTGTGTCGATGGTTTTTAATTCTGACTGTACATTTTCTTCCTTTTGTAATATTAAAACTCAGTTGTACCAAAGTAGAGACTTAAATGCAAGTTTTATGGATCAGTCAGTTTTGTTGTGATGGAACAAAAGTTGGAGTTGGGTTTAGAAATGCTAATTTTGAGGAAATTAACAAAACTAATCCAAATATTACAATTAATGATACTTAGCACTGCAGAATGGACCGTTGCTTTCTGAAAAATACGACTAATTTGCATATAAAAGTTATGGTTCAAAACAGGTTAACTTTAATTTATTTAGCTAGATTGGAATGGGGGGAACTTAAAACTGAGGAAATTTGGTCTGCTGAAGAATTGTTACAGAGGGTAAATCAAGTTAAACAAGTCTTACCAGAAGAGTTTCTGCCATCTTTTGAAAGATTTTTTAATATGACTGAAAATGAAAAATTGGCATATGCATCAGTTTTAAAAATGTTAGCTACAACAGCATGTATTACCAGTTTCTTGCCTCCAACATTTTGTTCCAAACTTCAGGTTTTAGTCACCAATTCGGACAACATCAATTGTGATAGTTTCAATAAGATCATGAGGGACATGCGTTCATATTGTCCGGAACTTAGGATTTAATTGGTGAATCTATGTTGAACAACAATGATGTTTTACCAGGGGATATCAGACTACTGTTACAGTTCCTTATTAATGAGTCATTGAGTATTTCATTTCATAATCCGGAGCCTGCTACTTTTCAACCTGGCACTTATAACCCTGCTAAATTCGGAAGGGCATATTATTTCAATCAATATGGGCTAAATTTAAGGGATGTTAGAAAGTTTACTATTGACAATGATAGAGAAACAAGAAGAAATATTGATCATGATGATCCTGCCTTAGAATTTGAAAGATGGCAGAAATTGTATTCTAAAGTTCAAACTTCAGCTCCTGGTACAACTAATTTATTTTTGTTGTTTTGTGCTGATCATGGTCATTGTTACGGCTTCCACATGACTGGTGCAGAGGGCAGAAAAGATCCATCTGCATCTTTGTATTCTTATCTAGAAATACCACCTGAAGCTGTTTTTTTATGATTTTGCATGTAATCTACAAGAATATTGTTTAAATAGGGAAAGTGGTTTTTACAAAAATGTTCGATTTTTTCATGACATATTTCATGGTTATTCTCATAAATGTTCCACTGCATTTAGGTCGTCTCGATTACAAGGTTATGAGTCTGTCAATACTGAGATATGTGAACACTTCAATAGTTTCATACAGCATATTAAAAAGTCTGCTAGGCAAATGTCTCAAGCTCATTTCTGTTTCTATTTACAATTTTTTCTGAACCAGTGGAATGAAAGAAAAAGATCACTTCAAAAGAAAAAGCTTCAGGTGGCTTTGTCGGGACTTGAATAACTATTTGTGCTTTTTTCATTTTTGATAGGTAATAATAATTATGTAATAATTTCAATGTTGTTCAATATTGAAACTGAAATGAGCTATTTGTTTTTCGTGATGTTGAATTATGTCTTAGTTGTTCATATTGCATGTCAAACTAGCTACCATATTTTCATTGTTCATGGGTTTATGTCTATATTTAACGGCTTGAATGTATGTAACTTGACAGTGAGCACATGTCTTTGAATTTGCTTTTTGATACTTATACATATGTATCTTTTTTCAGGTGCATCGATATGCAACCAATAGTTCAATCTATATGTATATTGTTACCTAGTGTATGACATGAAATCAATTCAACTAAAATTTGCATCGCCTGAGTTATTGTGAGCAGCATAATTATGTCTTATCTTACCAACAGTTGACTTTGCACCGTCGATGTCACAATTTCAGCCTAGTCCATCAAAGCTGGTCATATTGTTTGCATCAATGAAACTCTGATGAGTAAGATACTGGTTCGTCTTTGGTACAAAATATGTCTGTTGGTCAAGTAATAGATACATACTGTTAGCACTTAAGAGCATCAATTTCGACTGATTTACATGAAACTAGGTCAAACAGTTTGTCTTAATAAAATATAAGTGTTCTTAGAATTTACTTTTTCAGAGATGATAGGTGCCTGGGTCATATAATATAACCTTGTCAACATTTCTACTTGTGACTTACTGAACAAGATTAACTCTCATCCATAATGTTTCTCTATAGCAAGTTATAAACTAGGTCATCTTTGATGTTGAATTTTCAATATGTCTAATGTCTGGTTGTATTCTATACTCTTCATGAATGTATGGAACAAAAACTCACTTTTTCAGTTATTCATTTTCTGTGATATATATTCTGCATATGTATGGAAGCATAGTGGTGTAGGGATAGACATCTAGCTCCTAATCTAAAGGTCATGAGTTGGAGCCCTCATAGGTGGAGTTTTCTCACAAACTTTGCAATATCTATTTTATGAACGATTACTGGTTAGTTACCCAGGAAGCAGTCATCGAGTGTTTTAAAAGTTGTAACAAATTGTTTCACAGCAGATGTGAAATAGGTAAGTTTAAACTGAACTTAAAACTGTGGCTTCCTTATTCTTATTGTTTGTTTAATGTATATTTGCATTGGTCTGTAGATATTATTGTTTTCTTTTAGGTACCATATTATTCTTTCGATGGGATTTTTGATAGTGGGATTTAAGTAATGAACAAAATTTACGTGAATTATGGCGGTGATAATTGAAGAAAATTCAGAATAGATGGTCCGACATATAAGTACATATACAGTCAAACCTGTGTTAAAGACCACATGCGAACAAAGACCACTATTGCAAAACCTGTCTGCAAAGACCACCAATTTTATCTCCCATCAGTCCGTTTTCAATGATATTTAATTTGTTAATAGAGACCACCTGTAAACAAAGACCACATTTTGCTGTTACCATGGGTGGTCTTTACAGACAGGTTTGACTGTACATGTCTTTGTGTATTTTATTTATTTATTAAAAGTTTCTTGTATTAATACTCAGAAGTCAGGGGGCGGGAGAGCCTTTTCGCTGGTCAGAGCATGGATTCTCCCTACCTCCCACACTCGGAAACAAATATCGTTTCCATGCAAAAGAAAAAAAAAAGAGAAAGGTTGTGGCAGCCGGTTCGCAGCACATGATTAACCTGTCTTCTGAGTACTTGAGAACTAGGGAAACAATATTTATTGATTGTACTACAAGAATAATCAAATACAAGCTTGGTTTATATTAAAATATTGAAGATGGTCCCATTGATATATTGCTTATGTATAGTGTGTGTAAAATGTTTTGAAAAGTACATTTTGTTGTAAACCAAAATGTAGTAAAAAATAAAAAGTAACATTTAAATTTACCTACGTGTTTGTTGTTTTTAATAAAATATCATGTACCAATAATCATTACATAACATGCTCAATTTATTTGAGATCTTAATACTTGCGTCCAAAACAAATTGAACACTAAACACATTGTGTTAAATATGTGCTGCTGCAAACCTCACACAGTATGTATATGATAAAAGAAAATGATAATGCTGGCAATGTAGCAAATATCCCTTGGAGTATCCCACAATAAGCTTTCGAAGATTCAACACGTATCGTACTTAAGTTCTCGATAAATATTAAACTATCGAGTAAAATTTATGCATGAGGCATAATGCTGAAAAATTAGACATGACCACTGTTACATGTCAAAATACACCACAATTGTATTCTCGTTTATGTGTCAAACAAGCATCAGTGTTTAGATTCAAGCTGAGATACATATTGGTCCCAGCATTAAAGCGTGCACTTGAGCATAATTGCCGTAGCACGTCTCGATACATTTAATGCTACAACTCCCATACACTGACTCGCCATAAGGCTTATATGAGGCTGCTTCAGCATTCATATACATTTATCTATGACCCATTATGTTGTCGAAACCAACCCCCTTACCACGGGAGGGCTTGTCGCTCAAGGCGCTTTCGTCGTATGGGTCGTGTGCTGAACACCGATACAAGGATTGGTTTTAATATCTAACGTAAGTACTACATAACGACCACTCCGCAAAACATTTCATCCATCAACATAATTTAGATAGGATGCACTTTGACGTATTTCGAATTGAAAACTGCATATGTGGATAAAATGAAGACAGTTATAACATTTATTGCGCCACATAATAACATTCGGTTAAATATTTAGCAACACTCCTTATTAATCAAGTTGTGCCAAATACGTCTTGCTCTTTCCTCAAGCGCAACGGTGATTGCGGCGATCACTGTGATGTGATTTGGCAGTGTTACATACGCGTACTAGACATTTATACGGCAAAATAGATTTTCATGAAACTTCGTATATAGGTAGATCTTGATAAGACTTGCACTAAAATGTCATCAATTCCCGGGAGGGTTAATGACGTAATCAGCTATGGGGGGGGGGGTCAAATTCGGAGGGACATTTGGACCACTAAAACCTAACCCTCCCGGGGTTTGATGGGGGATTCATGAGATGTCAGGGTCAATAATCTTTGACATTGACCTGACACGTAACCCTATACCAATTAAAAAGTTAGCGACCCCCCTTGAAAATTTCACATATTGGGTACCCACCTAAGGTACATATTTGCCCATACATAAATGAAGCTAATTTCAGTGACCTTCATAGCGATTCTAAATATCGGTCAATTTTGGATATCTTGGTCTCAAAAGATGCCCACCCACGGGAGGTAGACACATGGATTTACTCATGGGCACCAACTTCCATATAAGGAAGTTATGCCAATTTTCCAGGCCAAATTTTTATATAGTTTTCGGTCCAAATCGAGTTTATACAAAGTACCGTATTTCACGAATATAATTAACATAATTATAAAGTTTGATTCAATATCTATCGATTCCATATAGTACACAAGTACTGGGTTCGAACTCTACGGTGGTCCGAGCTCGAACTTTGGTACCACCTCGGGGACCGAAAATATACATTTTTCAGTGTATTCGGGTGTCGCTAGGACCTTATTTCCGGTTTAGGGTCAGGAATTGTGCATGCAATTGTTGTCACAAATTCGTTTTACACATTCATGGCAATTTTAGAAAAATCAGACAGTTTGTCCGTCTGTACGAGCTAATATATATGTCTGCGTTTGGAAAAGTCGGAGCTTTTTTTCACCAGATTTAGGGAGTGGTTGGGTTATAACCGTATATCTTTCTTATTAATTATGACTAAGAACTTATATTCACATATATGTTAGAGGTAAGTATGGGCCTCAACTACATATGGGCAATAACTCTATATAATATTCCGTTTTTGAGTTATGTCCCTTGAAAATATTTATTTATTGAAAATCAAGTTTTTCACCAAAGTTTGTTTATCATATCTCCTTTAATTATTAACTTATCTTTATGAAATAAACTGATAAATAAAGTATGTCATCATGGAATTAAGGAAATATAAACATCTATTGATTGACTACATGTTTCCAGGGGGTCAAACTTGATACATGTGATTTCACCAAATATGGACATTCAGCCGGTCATAAAATATTTAGATATATAATTAAGTATACACATAAAGAACAATTTCTATTGTATTCATCTAGACGAACAAAATGATGTATCACTTGCCATGTTTACGCGAAAAAAATATTTTCGCAAAAAATCACGTAAGGGCGAACATTTTTTGGAAAAAAATAATTTCTCTCCGATTTTGCTAGTTTCTTCTGGAATAATAGTTCAATCTAATACAACGCGCGGAATGTTTTCAGACATACCAATATAAACATGTAAATATTTCTTATTAATTTTTTACGGAGGTTTTTATGAAAATGTTGAAAAATCACTGAAAATTACCATCCTGTATTTATGACCTTAATGTAGCCTTGTATACTATTATATAGCAATATTAAGCATATAATTTAACAGAAGACATGTTTAACTTAAGAGAAACGGCTAAAATAATATTTATTTTCAGCTTAAATGTTGTTTTATTGTATATTATTAAGTATATGAAAATTGACTAAAATGTGTCAAAAATTATGTTATTACCCGCTATTTAGTTACGTAGCTCTAAAACGTACGTTTAATGTCATTATATTTCTTATGCTATCAGATATATGTATTACCTACAGAAATATACCTCATCGGAGATCATACGTCATCTGTAGGGCTCAGGAGAGGTGAAAGACGGAGTTCAGGTAGCTGGAAATGAAGCGATTCGGCTATATATCACACTGTTAGTCAATAATAAGTCCGATCCCTTACCTCCGGGGACTTCCAAGGATAATGTGTCATACATGTTTGTGTAGATATATGTACCAGGTATACACTAGGACAATTAGATTGTTTATATATGGTGATTTGGAGTCATGGTAACAGTTACACGGGATAATATAAAGAAAAAAATGAAGAAAATTGCAATTTTTGGTCATTTTAGACTAATCCAGACCCCATAGCAATCCCGTGGGTCATATAATATATATGTATTATACGTGGTTGTATAGATATTATATATAGCTACCCATACATATCACATTTATGACTATATGATATGTGTAGGAGTCATGGTGCACATTATAAGACAGTTTGCCGGGGTAATTTCGGACCCCCTTCCGGACACCGCAGTGATCCTAAAATCATTATTTATTGTCAAATCTTGATCAAACATGCATATAATTAAAGGAATTTCATAGTACAATGCACATAGATACCTAACGTAGTTGTTCTGAGTCTCTCAGAATGAATATGGGCATTTTTGTATGACAGATGTCAATAAAAACACTAGTCAGTCAGTGAGTGCACCATTCAATCAGTCAGTTAGGGCATTAGACAGTCAGTGAGTGCACCAGTCAAGTCAGTCAGTGAGTGCACCAGTCAGCCAGTGAGTGCACCAGTCAGCCAGTGAGCGCACCAGTCGATCAGTGAGTACACCAATCAGTCAGTGAGTACAGTAGTTACTCAATCCGTGAGTGCACTAGTCAGTCAGCGAGTGCACTAGTCAGTCAGGTCACTAGTCAGTCAGCGAGTGCAGGATTATGAATAAAACACTTTAGATGTTTTCAAAAGAAAACTGTCATCAGCCCCCACTGTGCATGAATTCATTTTTCATTATTACTCTTATATGCAACCACTTCAGTGACCAGGGTGTATCCAAGGTCAGGGCGGTGGCGTGGGGATATGCAATGACTCTCCATCTTTTTTAGTTATTTGGGCAATATATTATTAGAATGTTACATACTATCATCCATTACGTTATTTTCAGGACAAGCATAGAAGGCAACATATCAAAGACATACTTGACAATCTGAGAAATAGAAAACCCAAAAAGAAGTAATAGACTACACATCAAGAACCATATATTTGATGATTATGCAGCTGTGCACTAAAGTGGCGAATTTGCCTTTTGAAAGGGCACGGTGAATGTCAGGACACAGGCTTATGATATGAACATTGTTTTTGAAATATGCCGTTTAAGCTTGTTTATCGTTTAACTTGAGTTGCTACATTAGTTTTAAAATAATTATTATGATGTTTATAAGAAGAAGAAGAAGAAGAAGAACTTTTATTTGTACTTAAACCCATAAAAGGTTATTGACAAAACATCAATATAACATAGAAAATAATACATAGCAATACGTGACAAGAAAATACAATGAAATGGTAAATAAATTAGGTTCATCTCTGTTGGGGGAGGCAGAATAATTTAAATGATAAATACATGTTAAAAACAAAGCATCCAATTCATATCCATAATTACATAATTATATAAAATAATTTAACGTCAATGGTAACTCCTAGATCATCTAAATAGATCATCAAGGAAATGGCCCTTACAAAGAGCGCATAACCTATAATGATCGAGCAATTTTAAAATGTACAGTCACCAATTGCATGTGTGCTCTACCGAAACGAAATTGTAAAGCATCGCACGGTGATCATGTACATGAAACAATCATTAAATATACATAAAATGTACATATTAGTAGTTTCCATCGACGTTATCAATTATATGAAACAAAGAATTATACATACACATTTACATACATTCACATATATAAATACATTTCTTATATTATAATAATTATACAATTTTAAATATAACAGACAGTAGTATATTCAATATCGGCAATTTTGGTGTAACCATTTAAACATTTTTAAAACAAATTACTAATAATACTATTACAACTCGTTATGAAGTTGTTGGCGCTTAATAAATCCATGATGTGCAAATACACTTAAATTTCGTATTTCTGATGCATTTTTTGTCGTCATTAATGCGATGAACTTAAAAGTACTGGGACGGTTCCAATAATATGATTTTATGTATTTTATGCGCAATTCTCTCAAAATGTTACATACAAGAACAAAATGGTATTCATCCTCTAGGATGTTACAGAATGGACATATACGTTCATTTAACGGGACACTTAAAGGTTTTCTCCATCTACCAGATTCAACGGCTAGTCTATGTGATGACATTCTCAAGCGTGATAATGCTATTCTGTATTTACGGATTGTGATAACATCTAGATATTTGCTAAAATTTGTACTAACTATTGTTCTAAAGAATAAAGCTCTCGTGGAATCATCTAACCTATTGTTATAATCGATCAACCATATATCTCTTATTCTTTGCTTTAAAAGTAAAAGAAAATATTCCTTGTTTTCAACACCTTGGTTAAGCCACACGTGTTCGAAACCTAGTTTAGTCAGAATTGTTTTAACATTTGTTACCCAGTTAATTTTAGTTGGTCTACTTACAATGTCGTTTTGCAGCATTAAGTATGCATGTTTAATATATTTTGATATTTTTATATAAAAGTGTTTTATTTGTTTTTGGATGGTAATGTGTACTTTCATAGCAACAATCATAATATCAGAAATCAAAAGTCACAAGTCACAAGTCACAAGTCACAAATCAGAAATCAGAAATCACAAGTCACAAGTCACAAGTCAGAAATCACAAGTCACAAGTCAGAAATCACAAGTCACAAGTCAGAAATCACAAGTCAAACGTCAGAAATCACAAGTCACAAGTCAGAAATCACAAGTCAGAATCACAAGTCAGAAAGCATAAGACGTAAGTCAAATATTTCTGCTGGATAGCTGAAGGCACATTTCACACACGACATGTACACTTTGTATTCATAAATGTATTAATGAAAGAAAAGTACGGCCGAGGAAAGTAAATCAATAAAATCTAAAATGACGTTGACTTCATTACAGCGACGTCAAATCATTGTTGTCAATCGAAGTTTCAGTGCAAGACTATCGTAACTCCTACATAAATACTTATATATGAGTTATGACATCTGGCACTGAACTGCATTGGCACTAATGTTTTGACGTCGCTGTCAAGACGTCAAATTCATTTATTATTACTTGCCTGATGAGCCAGATGGCGTACCGTGTTGTATTTAAAATTAATTTCTTTGAAAATACTATTTCAAGCCATGTGATTTCTTTGTTCTTATTTCATATCATATTCTGATGCCGTATGACCATTTCTCGTGTCGAGGTGTCGTAAAACCCAAGACACTCACTCATATCATATTCATTTTGTCTTATAGGCCAAGGCTTGAGGTTTGAATACTAATTTTAACGACACCAAAACCTATAGTATAATAGCTTTAAATCAAATGCATCGACTGAATCAATCAATCCGACAATAAAGAACTAAAAGAAACATTTATTAATATTTATCAGCATTTCTATGACGAACAATAACGAATAATGCATTTATAAATGTTTGCACTAACAGCAATCGACACCAGTAAATACTGGGTAAGATTTAAAGAATAAAAGTATAAATCCTTCGATATAGGCATATAATGCAGTCTCCACCTCAGTAGCACATCTTTACTGTAACACTTAATGGTAACAGCGATACTGTCTGACAAACGACATACTAAACTTTAGTAAAAATATAATTTTCAATCCAGATCTTTTCCTGCCACTGCATCAGCATATAATAGTTTTGAATATCGGGCTTTTAAAGATGTGCCAACTAATTGAATTCATCAAAGGTTCTCTTTGAAATGGAATACATGTCTTTGCAACATCTCACATCAGGTTTGTTAATCGCTGTGCCGTAATCATGAGCGCCAAACAATTCTGGTAAAAATACATAACGTCAGGTTTTCCGTATTGTACTCCAGCATTGTGCTAGGGTCTTATATCATGAACATTCCATTGTTTTTCAATACGGTCCAGATCAGTTTGAATCAAATGAATATAATAAAAATTCAAATTCTCGCAATGTATCGGATCAAGCTCATTGAAACGCCCAGAATCAAGCAAGTCCTTGAATAAATTCATCCACCACTGTACTCCTTGTTGCCGAAGAGTCCCCCACCATTGTCCGATGCGCTGGTGAGAAGTGCTTTTTCCAACAATAACACTTCGACTCCCTGCAAATGGGTCGGTTGCATCATTCCGAAAGAATTGCTGTAGAAGACAAACAACAGAGTTTCTGTGCCAGCATCATAGCGCAATATACGAGGAGTTTTACCCACCTCATTTAGGGCATCCAAATAATATTTCGCAATTAATTTGGGATTGTTGTTAGTGTCAGAAACCTCTAACCAGATTAGTTTCCTGCTAAAACCATCTATCGCACCATGTATGCAGAATCTGAAAGGCTTCAACTTATCGTGACCGTCTACGTGCCAAATGTTGTTTGGCCCTTTTGCACAATATACCCGTCTTTGGAGACGATGTGCCTTTCGCATTACAACACCACTTGGATCCAGTGCCCTCATTATATACATGGCATCATTACGCTTTACGTGTATATTATGATTTACTTTAACCGGCGCCACATCGTTCGATAGCCAACAGATTGTCGGCTGTTCTGTATTTCCCTGTCGACTACACCAATAACACTTCTCAGTGGTGTATATAAGTTCATACCGCGACGTTTCAAGTTCAACCTTTGCAGGATCCTTTTTAGTTGAGGCATTGGCAACAAAATCCCTTGCCTTAGTAGCAAAAATCCGAGGATATCACTGTATCTAAAACCTTGCTTGAAATATTCCACAATGAGTGATGACCTTTCAACGTTCATAGATGTTGAAGGCAGATAGGTTGGCAGTAAATGCAGATTCACTAACCATGTGTTTCTCGCACAATCGATTTAATATAATGAATGCCATTTTAGTAAGTCACAACTCACAAGTCATAAGTCACAAGTCACAACTCACAAGTCATAAGTCACAAGTCCGCAGACATAAGTCAAAAGGGCCCTCCAGGGCTTCCATAGGTGACACCATTTGGCTATGCTGGTATGCTGTCATATTTTCCTTACCAAAAGTTTCCTTTTTCGACTTTTAAGCGATAACTTGCTTAATCAAATATTCGAGACAACGGTTGTACTAACTAATGTCCAAAGTGGACATTAGGAGGAGATCGGACAACGTTCAACGTTTAAAATCGTAGGACTACATGTTTGATCTTCTAAACTAATACCAGTCATTTATCTACTGTAATGTTAGGGGTGTTATCTAAAAACGTCTTGTTATTAACAGTTTCTTCCAAATTCAACTCGGGAACTTTTAGATGGAAACTCAGCCAACATTGATGAACAACGTAACTAGTAAGTTGCAGCTTTTGCCGAAAACACGAATTACTTTTTGGGAAAATGTGTGAGTGAAACTTAAACATATTCGACTGCTGAGTACAAATTAATACAGTGCTTCTAGATATTCGTTGAATGCATTAAAATACACCACGCTGCGAATAAGAAACATCGGAATTTGTTAACCACAAACCGACATAGGGGAGACCGGGGCGAAGCGTTACATTTTTCAAAGTTTTTGAATTATAGATAACATAAAATCGTTTACAACAATGTAACTAAGGTTTCTATAAAAAACAACGAAATTTTAATCTTAAAATGTATTTAATAAAACAAATAAACTATTTATTCACAATTTAGAATACATTAAAAATGTCGATTAAATGTAACACTTTGCCCCTAGTTTTGGGGCAAAGTGATACAGTCCTCGGGGTAAAATGTTACACTATAAATATACTGAGCCAAACTAGTTACGATACATGAAATCAATTGGATACAATTTTATCGTGGGTCAGTGATATAAATATGTTTTTAAGCATTTTGAAAATATGGTCTTTGATACATAATTTAAATTGAATATTATGCTTCAATTTCATTTAAACTTTTTGAAAATCAATAAGAAAATGGACTGATGAAAATGTTAAGTTCTGGAATTTGTTAATACCGGGTGTGACGTCCCTGTGCATTCATTACAGCAGTGCATCGTCTACGCATAGAATTGAAAAGTGTTGAATATCTCGCTGTGGAATGGCATTCCATTCTTGAATAAAAAAAACTCCAACTGGCTGCCCTAATGTTTTGGGATTGCGACGTCTAATCCGACGGTCCAGGGCATCCCAAAGATGTTCTATTGGGGTCTGTTTCGGACTGTTTGAGCACTGATTCTGTTGTTTGTACGACCATGTGTTACAGCAGCAGTAACAGTAGATGTAAGAAACCGGTCACGTAAGTGTGACGTCCTTATGTGACGGTCCTGTGCAGTAGTCGTTTCACGGGGCCTACCAGAACGGGGACGGTCATTAACAGAACCAAGGGCACGATAACGGCCTAAAAGTCGGGTTATAGTCAACCTAGACACTCCAAAGTGAGCAGCGACGTCAGCGTGACGTAAGTTTGCTTGTAGCATACCAATGGCTATAAGGCGTTGATTTGCATTCAGGCTCGGCATAATTACAGCAGAGAAATATTGAATTTTGCCTATGTTTTCACAATACAGGTTCAATATCTGTGCAATGCGTATATTTTTATGTCGATACATGTTCATCATCATGGGTTTCCCGTGCAGTGCGTGCAAAAATAAAAATCCCTATTGCCAGTAACACGATATTCTACAATAATCGATAATGATCTGTGAAAACAGTCATACGTTTAAGCAATCATGTAATCACAGTACATATAACAAAAGTTTAAGCTTTAAGATTTTACAAATGATCTAAGTATGTATCGTTACTTGTTTGGCTCAGTATATATTAAATTTTCAACTAAAACTACCGTAACTGCTGACAATAAATGAAACGGAGTGCATATAATTGTAGAGTTCAATGTCTCAAAAAACAAAAACATCGCCTAAGCTGTTCCAACATCACGTTAGTTGAACTATGTGACATGAACTGTATCAACATCAGGTTAGCTGTACCAACAAGAGATAAACTGTATCAACATAATGTAAGATGTACCAACATCAGGTAAACTGTACCAACAGCACGTAAGTTGTACCAACATCAGGTACACTGTAACAACATGACATTTAATGTACCAACAGCAGGAAAGTTGTACCAACATCATTCAAGCTGTACCAACAGCACGTAAGTTGTACCAACATCAGATAAGCTGTACCAACATCAGGCAAGCTGTACCAACACCAGGTAAGGTGTACCAACGTCAGGTAAGGTGTACCAACATCAGGTAAGGTGTACCAACAGCATGTAAACTGTACCAACATCACGTAAGCTGTACCAATAGCAGGTTAGCTGTACCAACATGACAAACTGTACCACCGTCAGGTTAACTGTACCAACATGACATAACCTGTATCAACATCAGGTAAGTAGTACTAACAACACGTAAGCTGTACCAACAGCAGGTTATTGTACCAACATGACAAACTGTACCACCGTCAGGTAAGTTGTACCAACATGACAAACTGTACCACCGTCAGGTAAGCTGTACCAACATGACAAACTGTACCACCGTCAGGTAAGCTGTACCAACATGACAAACTGTACCACCGTCAGGTAAGCTGTACCAACATGACAAACTGTACCACCGTCAGGTAAGTTGTACCAACATGACAAACTGTACCACAGAGAGTTTACTATTAAAGATCCTCGTAGTAGGTTTATGCATTATCTTTGATGTTGCGTGTGCCTTGTACTATAATATTTAAATTATCTCTGCCATACTTTCCACAGAGACTACATACATTCATTTTGGCAGCCATATCGGAACTACTTTCCCGCCACGTTTCTTCCGAAGTATATGTATATTAATAATAGCCGAAATGATCCGATTGTAATATCTTCAGTGTGATTAGCAGTAGCGTTGTTCGACTTAACTTGGACCACGTTATCAGCCTGATTAAATGACAGCAATAGCTTCGTAATAGTTAATTGAACTAGATGCAATTTCCGACATTTTTCTGACCAAAACATGTATATATAGCAAGTGAAATTTAACTGATCCAGACGGAGTTTTCGTGTGACACGGGCAGACAGACGGACACACAGTTCATAACTTGGCTCCAGTGTGACGATATTGCAATTCTACATTTTAAAAAGCAGGCGAGAAATGTACATTGAAAGTGGCATATGTATCGTTTTTTACCGCATAATAAGCCGTGTATAACATATTTCTCACGCCGTATGGACAGACGGACGGTTAAAGGTTTCGGCATTTCTTAGTATGAAGTAATATATATATAATCAATACCTTAAGTACTTAGTTTCATATCATTAGTATCCGTTGAGTAGCATGCATTTAAAGGGACCTCGATAAGTAGCTCTTTGTTAATCTGAATTGGTAATTGGTGTATTTTGTACTAAGTCTATCGCTCTGCATTTACATAATTTATTGCCTTTATAAATGTATAAATGATGCAGATGCAAAGTCCTATGTTTCAGGTATTTTTCTCCGTTTTAATATAATGAATTAGGAGATAATTGATTTCTCTTAGAATATCTCCGATAGGTGTCGCTAGCAGGTGCTTGTGGCACGAGATTTTCATGTAAGCGTTTAGGTTTGAAAGTCATTCAGCTTTGGGCAGCCGACATACTAGTATTAATACCAGTTTTTCTTTAACGTTAATAATGAAATTTTGACAACGTTACTCGGTCACTCACAATGTAGTCGGTTGCCCAAATGCTACCCATAAATCACAAATTAAACAGTAATTTGAAATGTATGTTGTTTTATGTCTTGTTTATCGGAGGTGGTCGAGTTGAAAGGGAAACTATATATAACAAAAAGATAACCGTGATGGGTGTTGGATATTTTAAAATATGGGCGTAGTATGTGTAGAAACCGCGTAGTACACGGCTGAAACCACCCCTAATATTCTCGTAAACATCAAGGGTGAAATATTTAAAGATGAACAACGTGCCAAATATTATATGTCTGGCGTTATTGTACACACAGTATAACGGAGACCTTTTCATCCTTTCAGTTTAAAGAATTAATCCCTCGGGCGTGTTTACAAACGGAAATGCACGAGAAGCTCGGTGTGTAGACAGTATGTGTAATAATTATCTTTGTCGAATACTGGCGAAAATACTCGAACACTTTTCGTAACTTTAGATTCTAGGGTCATCATAATAAGTGACCTTAAAATCACGGATTTTTGTAGCTGAATGTTATGTGTTGTGAAAACATGTGCACTATTGCATGGCGGATGGAAATTTTGCATGTGTTTTACGATGTTTACGACTGGATTAAATGGACGAAATTGGACATACCAAGTTTTATTTAGGATATATGTGTTTTATGTGCTCATTCGCTGTGTTATATTCTGGACGTTTATGGTCCCAGACAGGATAGTGTCTATTTTCTGTGACCGAGTCAAGACATTTGGTGGTCTGCATATGCTGATTAGGTATAATTATGTTCTTGTGCAAATTCGTCAGGAAAGATATTGCCTTATATTGTAACACTTTAGACATAGAATATGAATATCATTTTATTTGTATTTGGTGCTGTTGTAGTGGTGTGGGGTGAGACGGCTGCCCAGTTAGCTCAGTCGGTAGAGTGCCGTACTAGTGTTACGGTGTTGTGGGTTCGAGCCCCACATTGGGCACACTTTTCCCCCTTGATTTACTTCTATGGTGGCAGTGGTATTTGACAGCCCACGGTGGTTGAGCCTCAACTGCCGGAAGGTGGAGGAGTGTAGTGGTGTGGGCTTAGACGGCCGCCCAGTTAGCTCAGTCGGTAGAGCGCTTTACTAGTGTTAGGGGGTCATGGGTTCGAGCCCCACATTGGGCGCACTTTTTCCCCTTGCTTGACTTCAATGGTGACAGTGGTGTTTGACGGCCCACGGTGGTTGAGCGTGAAATGCTGGACGGGGGAGGTCGAGTGTAGTGTTATGGTAAAACTCAGGAAAAACTAGCATGCCCCTCAGTGGGATTGAACTGCAGTTGACTGTTTTATATCATCTACTTATATGTTTGTTTGAATGATGTGCACAGTTTTATTCTAGAATATGTTAAATTGATGTTAATTTCTTGCCTTATAGATGACAGTGATTGAAATCCAGTATCATGGAAGTAACCTTGCACCATTGGAGCAGTAATCATGGTAGAAGTCATCAGAACATGGAATAGACATTACAGAATAGAACAGAATCACAAAGATAAGTGACTCTATTCACTTCCTCTTTCTAAAATTTGTCATTTGCCTATTATGTTATGTCTGTCCAGGGAAATTAGTTGGGAGAAGTCATTATGTATGCGGTACAAATCATTGCCTATTTCTTCCATGTTGTACATTAAGATGTTACAATAGTCATTTTAAGCATAATTGTTTGTACCTGTTAATAGCATTAGTTAACAAAAAAAACATCAAAATCATCATCATCATCTAGAAGTAGAAAGAGTGATTGACTGGAGTAGTAACAGCAATAAAAATATGTAAGTTGTATTCTCTACTACAATTTTGTTTATTCATTTATTTATTTTATCATCATTTGAAGTTTTCATTTATCATCATCTCATTCATTATACCCCCTTGGTAAACAAAAGTTTGGGGGTATACAGGACTCACTCTGTCGGTTGGTCGGTTGGTCGGTTGGTCTGTTAACAAAAACTTTTGGAGCGAACTACATCTACAGCTTTTGGAGAATTTTCATGAATTGACATGGACATTCTCCATGATGAGTTGTAGTGTGTGACATAATCATCATGGACTGTATATAAGCTTGATATACAGCTCTTTTTTTCTGACAAAGTGGTACTGCTGGGGTATTACTCACTTCCAGTGATAGTTTTAGTATCCTTGGTTGGTGTTTGTGGTGTAAGAGAGATGTTGGTTGAGTAACATGTTGAATGGTCCAGGAAGGTGATTTAGTCCCATTAATTGGTCAGTTTATAGATGTGGTTTTGTTGTTGCATTGACTGGTTTCTGTGGTAGGTAATGCATGGAAGACAGTGTGACTTACAGAAAGCAAAATCAAGGTGCTGTAATTCATTTCAAATTTTGTGTATATATACCAATGCATTTGAAAGTGGTTTAGGTAATAGACATTTGCTCTATGCTTTGACAAAAAAGCATCAGTCTGATTGAATGAATTTTAGAAACGTCAGAAATTGTGTGAGAGAATTATATTTGGTGAGAATAGGTATGTTTTCTGTCTGGCTTTCTTCCATCAAACTGTGGAAACATATATGAATAGAAAAGAGTTATTTTTCAATGGAATTATATAAGATATATGCTATATAATGCATAATGTCATAACATTGAAATATTTATATTGATATTGGTTTGCTAATCAGCAAGTATAGGCTTATACATGTAGTTTTGTGACTCCATATATTGAGTAAAGACCATTATAAGGTGGACTATCTGACAGAGTGCATTGACCTAAGTCTGCTACAGTAAAGGTTACAAGTCAGCATGTCATTCAGATTATTTCAATTGTGTGAATATGGTTAGAATTTTCCATATTTTTCAGTTAGCAGAGTTAGATACTTAAATTATTTTGACTCACCTGAGCTAGTTTTTATGGCTTGTTTGAAATACTGTCCTGTGCTCTACATGGTAATATTAGCTACACAAGAATATTTGTTGTGATAAGCACGGGCATTGGCAGCGATAAGTAAAAAATTGAAAAAACAATTATGACCAAAAGTGACCCCTCCATAGAAAGTCTGAAAAATGGCCCAGCTACACCCCTGATAGGTGATTAATAATTTGAAATAATGTCTAAACCGAAGATAATGCTGTTATATTGCAAGTTCATTTATACCTGGTACAGTTTAGTTACAGATTATTATGTATAATATACTCACAATACTTAATATTCTTACATGTCTTCCCACCGACAAGTGACCATGATGCAGTAGTTGTCTTACTCGTTGTCCGTAAACATTCTGGTTCGTAGTCCTATTATCCATCCTGTTGGGCCATTAATCCCTCTCTGAAGGCCCTGGGGGTATTGCTTGTCTTTTGTTGTCTAGCTGGTGTGGATGTATAAAGTATTGAGAAAAATGTTACCTAAATGAGATTGTGATGATCGTAATGACATACATAACTGTGTGACAGCAAGTATATTCGGTACAGTTAAATATCTTGTCTTACTACAGATCTGTCTATATGTTGCATGCACAAATTATGAATGAATTTTATTTGATAAGAAAGATCCATTTTGGATTATGATAACATTAATCTTTGTACAACAAAGTGGTCTCTTAACACAGATTAATTGGAAAGCAGGGAATGGTCCTTCAGTGTGTCGTTTGATATGAGTCCATAAATAGAAGAGTCTTTCCTATCAGGAAGAATGTTCTGGTCATGACAGTGGTTGTTATCTAACTGATAAGGGAGATAACCACTGTGGGGAGCTTGGTTGATGTATGTTGTATGCACATGATTAGCAAATGTATTGAAGTTTGATATTAAAACTTGTTTTGGGTCATTGTAACAGAGATCTTCTTTTTTTATTCATGCATGGTTCATTACTACAGGTATTATGATATCTGTGTATGAACTCATTTTAAAGATAAGAGCAGTGGTCCTGAAATGCTGATATATAATCAAAGTGCTGTGATGACTGTAGGCCTGGGGCTGCTGAAAGTTGGATTGTGGGTTTGCTTGCTTGTTATTGATGTAGTGATTTGTTTGCACACAAATTATCACATAATGTATTATTTCGGGAAACTGGGACAAATGAATATCATCTTATATTCAAAATTGTATGACAATTTGCTTAACATTTTGTGTTTATCTAATTAGTCTATGTTATAATTGCTTGTTGTACGCACTTATCAAATTGTACCATTCATGGTGAGCCTTTTGGATCCTTGAATGTCCGTTGTCGTGCATCTTGAATCGTGCGTCGTGCATCAACATTTTCTTGAAACAACATCTCTACCCATACATGTACCACAAAATGGATTTTGTCCAAATTTCACAGGAATGATCCTTGGGTGGGCTTCTTTCAAAGTTGCATAAGTCATTCCGGTCCGCTACATAATCAGGTCACAGGAGCATAAATAGATTTTAAAAGTGTAAAATTTGAAATTGTTCTTGTCCAAAACCCTAAGGTCTAGATCTTTGATATTTGGTGTGTAGCATTGTCTAGTGGCCCTCTTACAAGATTGCATCAATTACTAAGTTCCATCAAAAAACATCGCTGCCAGGGGGCGGGACTTGTTCCCTATATGTATATAGTGGAAACTATAAACAACATCTCCTCCTAAATCACTCTTTTTGACCAAACTTCACAGGAATGATCCTTAGGTGGTGGTCATTCAAAGTTATATGAATAGTTCCGGTCTGTTGCATAAGTAGGTCACAGGAGCTAAAAATACATTTTAAAAGTGTTAACTTTGAAAATCTTCTTGTCCCAAACCACAAGGTCTAGAGCTTGGTGTGAAGCATTGTCTAGTACTGCGCTTCGGTCTGGAACCCCTACACCAAACAGTACATATCAAATTTTGACCTATTGCACGATAATGGACATTTTCCTGCCACCAAGTTGCTTGTATTTTTTATGTGCAATAATTTGTTTCAGTGTTCAGATTTCCTTGGTGCTATAATTAAAGAGGCTTTGTTGATGAGTGGTCCTTGAAAAGAGGTTGTTGTAGAGCCATGTTTGACTGTATTATACTGATGGAAAAAATCAATCTCTTACTGTAATAACTATAATAAAAGTCCGTATGGAAAGTATGTTACTGTGTTTGAACTGGAGAAAAAACATTATGACCACTGATTACTACTTATGTTCCTGTTATGCTAAATTTAGACAATTGTTTCTAAATACAATATACAGCATAATTATAATTTCACTAAAGCACCTATCACTTCAATCATTCAAATGTATTGTATTATTTAAGTACATGTGTACTGAAAGTTGTTGTTGGTTCATGCCACAAAAAATTATAATTTCTTGATTTTAGACAGATTCTATTGAGATGACAGCCATAATTTTCTTACTTAAACCTATATGTGTTACAAATTGAAACCATTTTGGAATATAATGTACAATTCACTAAATGCTTAAGAGAAATTAAAAAAATGATGAAAATTAATAGTATTGCATAGACAATAATTATGTTACAATATGCTTAAATATTGATGATTACACAATATGTTATTTATATTATTGAGTGTCCAAAGTTCAAACAACATTTTTAAAACATTGTAAGGCATAGTGTTACTTTTCTTGCTTGGCATTATTGTTTAAGAATACATTTAGAAAATGTAAATATTAATTAGCACTCCATTTAAGTGAAGGAATTCAATCCATTATAAAAATGTTACAAATGAATAATGAATCTTTCTTGGGATGGTTAGATAGTCAACAGGGTAAATCACAAAGTATAATTCTTTTACATACTAATTGTTCTAATAGAGCAAGCACTTGTCCATTTGTGAGAAAAAGTAATATTAAGCTTTAACAGACCAGAACAGAACTAATTAATGCAAAATCAGACATTGGTTATCACATGGCAAAATCCCTTCATACAATCATGATACAATTCTGAGAAAATGGAGTACTGGCATACTGAACACAATCTCAGGTTTAATACATTTATGAGCAGGTTGTCAACATATTTCTGATATATATTTTCATAGATCAGTGGCTTATGAGCCATTTGTCACTTATCAATACAAGAACATAAGGGTATACTTAGATGAACAACTCAATTCTTACATAAACCACTGGTTGTTGAATACATCTCTAATGTCTAAAGCAGTACATAGTTACATCTTGGTAAAAATGCACAGTGTTATTCATTGACATTACATGTACAATGATTAAAAATATATAATTGCTTATATAATTTATGAAACATTTTTTCTTTGAGATCTTTTTACAAAGATATTTGATAGGTTTTTTAATACTTGACATTCTCAGTTATAACACTTGTTGAAGATAAAATTATTTGATGTATTGCAATAGTCTGGGAAATGTTAATGGCTAATTTTACTTTATTTCTTTAAATACCAGTGCATTTTAAGATCCTGTAATTTTCCTCATATTTTATTATTGGATAAATTGTCATGAAGTATATGACTTCTAGAAAATTAGTAATTAATTATATATACACAATGCTTTGTAAAGATTGGTAACGTTGATTTGAGATCTCATCTTTTACAAAGAAAAGTAATACATATGGTACTATCAGACTTTAAAGTACCTTATTAATAAAAAGTGATTTTAAGGCATTCTGGTGTTAATATGTCAGCTGGTTTTGGATTGTTTAAGGGTGATTCTTGGTTGTCTTGTTGTTGCATAAATAGTTAAAATCTTGTAAATGAGAGGAATTTTTTCAGGAGTATAAATGTTAAAGCAAAAGTTGATGTAGGATTAGATCACCAAGATATTTAAGGTGTATCAGAGATTTGTCATACTCCTGATAATTTACCGTGCATTAGGTGGATTGTGTCGGGTTTCATTGTGATTGCCCCATTATAGATGATAATGACAAACAACTCGGCAATTGTACAAATGGTGTTTTATAGACTGTTGTTTATTAAATGGATGCTGAAATCAGATTGAATACACAATGTACATTGACAATGAGATCAATTTATTTTGAGCTGCCTGTCAGGATGTGAGGCAATGCTGTAATGTGGCTGAACATCTACTCGAACCTAATTTCTCTGTTTGGATAGGTGAGCCCTTTATAGTATTTGTTCTTTCTATTCGAATAGGCAGCGTCTTGTTCTTGACTGGGGACTTTCAAATTTTGGCCTTTGTGTAAAATAAATTTACACCTCTCTATAGAATCTCACAAAACTGTCCTTCTCTGGACAAAAACTGTCCTTTTTAGGACAACCTCTCGATTGTCAAAACAACTGTCCTTTTAAGGACACTATACTCAATTGCCACAAAACTGTCCTTTTAAGGACACAACTTCATTGTCGACCAACTGTCCTTTTAAGGACACAACTTCATTGTCGACCAACTGTCCTTTTTAGGACAACTTCTCGATTGACAAAAAAACTGTCCAAATGGTGTTTACTTTAGACTGTTGTTTATTAAATGGGAGCTGAAATCAGATTGAATACACAATGTACATTGACAATGAGATCAATTTATTTTGAGCTGCCTGTCAGGATGTGAGGCAATGCTGTTATGTGGCTGAACATCTACTCGAACCTAATTTCTCTGTTTGGATAGGTGAGCCCTGTATAGTATTTGTTCTTTCTATTCGAATAGGCAGCGTCTTGTTCTTGACTGGGGACTTTCAAATTTTGTCCTTTGTGTAAAATAAATTTACACCTCTCTATAGAATGTCACAAAACTGTCCTTCTCAGGACAAAAACTGTCCTTTTTAGGACAACCTCTCGATTGACAAAAAAGCTGTCCTTTTAAGGACAACTTCTCAATTGACAAAAAAACTGTCCTTTTTAGGACAACTTCTCGATTGACAAAAAAACTGTCCTTTTTAGGACAACTTCTCTATTGACAAAAAAATGTCCAAATGGTGTTTGCTTAGACTGTTGTTTATTAAATGGGAGCTGAAATCAGATTGAATACACAATGTACATTGACAATGAGATCAATTTATTTTGAGCTGCCTGTCAGGATGTGAGGCAATGCTGTAATATGGCTGAACATCTACTCAAACCTAATTTCTCTGTTTGGATAGGTGAGCCCTTTATAGTATTTGTTCTTTCTATTCGAATAGGCAGCGTCTTGTTCTTGACTGGGGACTTTCAAATTTTGGCCTTTGTGTAAAATAAATTTACACCTCTCTATAGAATCTCACAAATTTGTCCTTCTCAGGACAAAAACTGTCCTTTTAAGGACAACTTCTCGATTGACAAAAAAACTGTCCTTTTAAGGACACTATACTCAATTGTCACAAAACTGTCCTTTTAAGGACACTACTCAATTGTCACAAAACTGTCCTTTTAAGGACACAACTTCATTGTCGACCAACTGTCCTTTTCAGGACAACCTCTATAGATTGGCTACATTACAAAATTAATATAAACTACAACCATTTTTGATCTCATTGATCTCGGTTTGTAGCTATCGTTGGGTTCAAAAATAGTCTAAATAATAATCATTTGTTACGAGAGCTGAGTTTTTGTTGATGTCATTTTTAATAACAAACCTATCACTCTGAAATGCTTCCACATTCAGTCAATGTATGGTAAATGTGTGTTCCTCAAAATAATCTTTAATATGAAAGAAAAAACAACAACACAAGCTCCTTGCATTGTTCTTTACAGTCACAAAATTAGCTGATTTGTTATCAACTGAATGTATAACTTCAGCTGGGGGGAGAGGCAAATCTTTACATGAGACTCAATAAAGAGTGCCTGATAGGCAAAGAGTATAAGAACATGCAGGTTTAGAAATAAAAGTTTTAAAAAGATTGCAAAGTTATAAACAGATTTATGTGAAAACATACTAACATTAGTTTTTTTCATCAAAGATGAAAACATGAAGCTTTTCTACAACTCAAAAAACTATGTTAAAAAATTTATGTTAGGAACATGAATACAGAACTTTACCTTTGCAAAAAAGCTTTCCAGACTATAAGGTTATTATTTTATTCAAAATTATTTTATGCTGGAAATTGTTTGGGATGTAAATGTAACCTGTAATTACTTTCCAGCTTTCTTTTAAACATACGTTTATGTCAAGTTTGAAAATAGAGGTTTCATTGCATATTTATATCACTTGCTAACAGGGCTTTTTTCAAGATGTGAAATAATGCTGTTTTATTGGAGATAATTCCTTTATAAATAATTGATGTAAGTGCAAACTGAGTTTTGATTCCATGTATGGGGAAGTCAACAAGTAAACAACTTGCTTCCCAAATTCTTTAATCAAAACAACACAAAAATGTACAACATTAAACTTCAAGCCATGTGATCACATACGATCAGACAAACAGTACAGGTGAAAAGCTTTTGAAGAAATTGACACTGATACACTGATATAGCTCTCATTGACTAATGTAGTCATACAATATTGGAACAATTATAGAGTTAAACTTTATAATTACATGCAAGGTTTTCAGGAAATGGGTACATACTCACTGTACCTGGAAGAGTTGTTAAAGCTCTTTTGCTGGTAAATCCATATAACACAAAAGCTTTATGATTACATATGAACAGTGTTTCTTTGCTCTATCAGTGCAAGACTGGAGTTTACATGTTTTAAAAACATAGCTATATTTGTGAAAATTGATTACTCATCAGATTACATGTATGTTTGAAATATGTTGTGTTTAATAGAAACAGTATAATTATGACTTACATGGGTATGTACGGTTTGGGGGCGGGAAACTATTGCTTGAACAATTTCAAACTTAGATATGGTTTGCTTTTTATAACTTTACATTTAACTGACATTAAATTTGGTGTGTGATCTTACACTTAAAATTGAAAAAAAAATTGTGATGCTACAGGCTATTTGTCTGTATGTCTCTGTGCACAACTGCTTATCTATACTATTTTGTCTCCTAAAAATATGTCTTTCACATTTTACAAATAAAATTAGTCAGTTACATGCTCTGGCTTAAATTGTTTTGGAGCACTAGCACCATCTGGGTCAGTGACCCAGCTAAACCACTGGCCCGAAATCATTGTTATTAGCCCAAACTTACTTAGCACCGATTCATTACAAGTAGAGCGACAAGACTGTGTATCTACTATTTGTTTCATTTTTTCTGTATTTCCGAGAAAAAATATATTAACTAAAATTAAGCACTTTTGGGCTTAAGCACTCAGTAATAAGTAATTTGTGCTGGACCGAAATTAAAGTCACAAACCCCGGGCTTTGGGCTATTTGGTTACTGTGAAGATTGCAGTTAAAACAGTAATTGTGCTGCACATATTTGCTAATCAGTATTTGCTTATAGCAATAGGATTCATGAGTTGGGAAGGGTGTTAGCCTTTTTATTCAGAGATGAACAGCTACAGGATTGGGGAAAAACAAATAAAGATTTATGGTTTGATGTAAGGATTTGAAATTTTGATGAAAATTATTGACCCTGCAAATTGCATGTGAAGTACATGGATAATTTGAGCCAAAAATTCATTTTTTTATATGGTTATGATGCAGGATATTCTACTAACATTCCGGAGTTTGTGTTTTTCATAAATTCAGATGCTGATTTCAAAAATACCTTGCTGCTTCGTGCACATTTATCATCTGTAAATCTTTCATTGAAAATATGTGAAACAAAATATTGCAGGCGCTGTATACCCAAAGTTTTGTTGCCTGTGTATGACATGTTATTGCAAAACTGCAAAATTAGCATAAAATATTTTATTATGAAGAAATAGAAAATTGATACACATTTTATAACTATTAGGGTAAAGATTTGGCTGTCATCAAGCGCTTGGAGAAAGAGAATTACAAGGAATGTCACATCCATTCACAAAACTTGAAAGTTCAAACACAGTACCAATCTTTCTAGTCTGTCTTGTATAATCACAAATTGAATATCCATGAACTATTCCTTCCTTGTTCACTGCTTTAGAGAAAACCCAAAGTGAGTTAAATTTAATGAAGCCCATCAGTGTATAATGTCAGACATGTTGGTTGATGGAATAGGTCTTACAACTTGTATGGAGGATATGGAGTTCCTATATTTGATATTGCACATGCAGCATATCAGGCTGTGTAAGAAGATGAAATTTTGAAAATTGCTCCATTCCTTAGAATGGTCATGTAAATATTGTGCGATAGACTGGATAAAATATCCTACTATTTGAATAGGTACAGTAAGATAATAATTGATATTGTGCGTACAACAAGTTTATCATGGGTACAATTATTGAGTATAACATGACAGAAATTGACATGGACATATTGTATAGAATATTGTGAGCAAGGTCAAGGGGCCGATATTTGGCTTCAATAATAGAGAATAGATGGTTCTGGATAGCGCTATCATATAGATCACTAAAGAATTATGTGGTGAAAGGTTTTTTCCTTCACTGTTAAAATGTGTATTGTGTTAACAGTTTGGTTTTTCAGAATCTTATTTATTTCTATGGGCATATTAAAATTTAAAGTTGATATCGGGCATACAACATACTTGATCAAGTATTATGTTTTCTGGGTCATACAAATATGGACATTGTATCAATGGCAATGGCTAAGTATTGGTTTTGATAAGCCAAGTACATTATGCCAAAATTATGGCAATTTAATCATTTGTCTTAATTTTAGGTAAAACGTTCGAGTAAAAGGTATATGGTAATTCATTTGTGGAATAATTTTTACCTTTGTGCTTTTAATATTACATAATTGGAATAGAACATAAGTGAAGATTTGATGTGCATGCAACAGGACATTACTTACATTGAAGATTGCTATTGATTTTATGTATTTAAATAGTTTAATATTGACCATGTATGGTTAGAACTGCATACTGACAACTTGTGCAAATGAAAAATTTCACTACTACCAGGCAGTTTAACTTAAGTGCAAGTTAGATATTTGGATACTGACATTATAAGATGAGAATCACACACAAACTTTGTACTTTGCTGATATGGATTTGAATAAGAGTTTAAATTGTTAAAAATTGGCTTTATAAGCTGGGAAGCCTGTCACCCGGCAGACCCTGGTTTGATCCCCGGGTTGGGTAGGTTATGGTCTTCCATGACATTGGCTACAGTCATGTCCTCCATATGTAGAGAAGTTGTGAGTTGCTTGCTGAAGAGCAAGCTACTGCTGGTTTATAATTAGTTCCAGGAAAAAAAATAGGTCAACTGGTCGCCGTATATGACTGAAACAATTGTTTAAAAACATTGTTAAACCGGATGAAAACAATCCATTAAGCTAGGAATTGCATGCCAACAACTTGTTTCTTTGTTTTATATCAATTTTTTCTTCACTAATTTCATTTGGTTCTTAAAAGCCCTTTGGAATTGCATGCCAACAACTTGTTTCTTTGTTTTATATCAATTCTTTCTTCACTAATTTCATTTGGTTCTTAAAAGCATGAGAAGGCATACACATAGATGCATGTGCATATAGGAAAAATACCTACCCATAGGATAAATGTTTCAAGTTGAAAATGTTACTAAATTGTGGTTAGAAGGGTTTATGGGAGTCAAACTCCAAGTAATCTCATTTACTGAAATTTCATTATTCATTATTCATAGCAATATCTTGCATCAATGCTGTTGAGTAACCGTTTGAGGGATAAAATATAGTGTTGTGTAGTATATTGTACTTGGTATTCATTTATGAGGTCAAATGTCTTGAGTCCAGAAACATGCTTAGTGGTTATCACAACTTAAATGTCACATTTAATGCTTTAACTGCAACAATGGGACCATGTCCACACACTATGCACGGTACTGGCACATGACATTAAGGACATAAAACAGCAAGTGCTAACATTGGTCATAACTGTTTTAAAAATGAACAACCCCATTAATTTTGCATAACATGCATTTATATATGCAATGGTATAATGATGAAAAATTATACATTATAATCATTATATTCCTGTTTGGTAGGGTAAGTTGGTAGAGCACAGGACTGAGCATTCAAGTCTCAGGATAAGGGTATATTTTTCCATTTTCACCTAAAATGAATCCTGTAAGCTAGTATTGGTCTAGAACTATGACCCCTGTGTCAATATGAATCAGCTAACAATATTTGTACTTCCATGTCCTGTATGCAAGGGCAGATCTGGGATTCGGATTTGGGGAGCGTAAATGTTTGGTCATTTTTGGTTTTGTTCAAGCCTTATAAAACAACAATGACTGTTTTATTCTTTGTTTATAAACATCATCATTAAAGAATATATATTGCTTCAATATATCAAAAATGCTTATTTGAAAATCGCTTATTTAAAGATCTCTTTATATTTTCGTAATTATACTTATAGTTATTTGTAAGGTTGGGGAATTTTAGGGGGATGTCGGATGTGCCCCCTGGAACTGATAGTGGTATGCACATCAGCGTAAATGAATTACTGTTAGGAATTATTGCTATTCTGTAGGTCACATTGATTTCTATGTCAGTTTGTCCTTTGAAAACAGGAGTCTGTTAAAGTAACAACACTTGATTGCATCCTCCTTCCCTGACCATTTATCATGTTGCCATCAGCATAAATCTCTTATAACCACATTCACCAATCATGTCATCCATGTTCATTTCTTCATTCTTCTTTTACCTCTCTAATGATCATTTATTATATTATTTGTTTATGTACCTTAAAATTACACTGTTTATATTTTCAGACTGATTAAGACAGCTCTCCTCCCTCTAGAATGGGTTCAACCGAGTCTAACAATACTAATACTTCATGTCATTGTCCGTTCTCATTTGATTTAGTATTTTGGTCCTGTTGTTTGAGGTCACTAATACTATACCTCTAATACATGCTGGGAAGTTAGTGGTTCATTGCAGAAGAACAACAGTGGTTAGTACTGGTAGGCAACCCAGAACTTGTATGGTCAACTGACTGCTGTATTATTGAATACTGTTATAACATGTTCAATATTACCTAAATGCAACCAGTCTACCTTGCATTGTTACTTCTTTTGGTGGAATTATTTAGAATTTCGTGTGTATATATTTTTAGGTTCTGTGTGAATGAGAAGTTTTGATGTTCAATGGTTATCATCCAATCAGAATAAATTTGCTGCCGGAATGTGATTTCCCTGGAACTTGTGAGTTTGAAGTCATTACATTTTATTTAGAAGTCATGATATAAGAATGCAATTGAAAAATAAAATATTACAGTTACCATGAATAGTACTACAATTGAAACTGTTAGTTTATTTTATCTGGTATAACAAGTATGCAAGGTTAAGGCAGTTCTTCAATTTTGACACAATAATATTTTATGATATTATAGTATGCTTTCTAAAATACACTGAGAAGAATCTGAAGGGAGTTGCGCCCCCTGCCTCCTGAGCAATAATGTGAGTGAATGAAAGCGAAATCAATCTTGTATCTTACAATACAGAAAGACTGGTTTCGCTTTCACCCCTCAACATTTAGAGTTAGTATATCTGTAGATAACTGTAGTGTTAGGATTGTGTACTATTGTATTGAGTTTTAAGAACTGTTGATTGGTTTATGGTTTAGTTCTGTGGTATAGTTTTGATTTCTTTGTATTCTTAGTATTTCTTCTTTCTGTTCGAATACTCTATTGACTGGGGACTTTCAAATTTTGGCCTTTGTGTAAAATAAATTTGCACCTCTCTATAGAATGTCACAAAACTGTCCTTCTCAGGACAAAAACTGTCCTTTCTAGGACAACCTCTCGATTGACAAAAAACTGTCCTTTTAAGGACAACTTCTCGATTGACAAAAAAACTGTCCTTTTAAGGACAACTTCTCTATTGACAAAAAAACTGTCCTTTTTAGGACAACTTCTCGATTGACAAAAAAATGTCCTTTTTAGGACAACTTCTCGATTGACAAAAAAACTGTCCAAATGGTGTTTACTTAGACTGTTGTTTATTAAATGGGTGCTGAAATCAGATTGAATACACAATGTGCATTGACAATGAGATCAATTTATTTTCAGCTGCCTGTCAGGATGTGAGGCAATGCTGTAATGTGGCTGAACATCTATTCAAACCTAATTTCTCTGTTTGGATAGGTGAGTCCTTTATAGTATTTGTTCTTTCTATTCGAATAGGCAGCGTATTGTTCTTGACTGGGGACTTTCAAATTTTAGCCTTTGTGTAAAATAAATTTACACTGAAATCAGATTGAATACACAATGTACATTGACAATGAGATCAGTTTATTTTGAGCTGCCTGTCAGGATGTGAGGCAATGCTGTAATGTGGCTGAACATCTATTCAAACCTAATTTCTCTGTTTGGATAGGTGAGTCCTTTATAGTATTTGTTCTTTCTATTCGAATAGGCATCGTCTTGTTCTTGACTGGGGACTTTCAAATTTTAGCCTTTGTGTAAAATAAATTTACACTGAAATCAGATTGAATACACAATGTACATTGACAATGAGATCAGTTTATTTTGAGCTGCCTGTCAGGATGTGAGGCAATGCTGTAATGTGGCTGAACATCTATTCAAACCTAATTTCTCTGTTTGGATAGGTGAGTCCTTTATAGTATTTGTTCTTTCTATTCGAATAGGCAGCGTCTTGTTCTTGACTGGGGACTTTCAAATTTTAGCCTTTGTGTAAAATAAATTTACACTGAAATCAGATTGAATACACAATGTACATTGACAATGAGATCAGTTTATTTTGAGCTGCCTGTCAGGATGTGAGGCAATGCTGTAATGTGGCTGAACATCTATTCAAACCTAATTTCTCTGTTTGGATAGGTGAGTCCTTTATAGTATTTGTTCTTTCTATTCGAATAGGCAGCGTCTTGTTCTTGACTGGGGACTTTCAAATTTTGGCCTTTGTGTAAAATAAATTTACACCTCTCTATAGAATGTCACAAAACTGTCCTTCTCAGGACAAAAACTGTCCTTTTAAGGACAAGTTCTTGATTGACAAAAAAACTGTCCAAATGGTGTTTACTTAGACTGTTGTTTATTAAATGGGAGCTGAAATCAGTTTGAAAATACAATGTACATTGACAATGAGATCAATTTATTTTGAGCTGCCTGTCCGGATGTGAGGCAATGCTGTAATGTGGCTGAACATCTATTCGAACCTAATTTCTCTGTTTGGATAGGTGAGTCCTTTATAGTATTTGTTCTTTCTATTCGAATAGGCAGCATCTTGTTCTTGACTGGGGACTTTCAAATTTTGGCCTTTGTGTAAAATAAATTTACACCTCTATAGAATGTCACAAAACTGTCCTTCTCAGGACAAAAACTGTCCTTTTAAGGACAACTTTTCGATTGACAAAAAAAACTGTCCTTTTTAGGACAACTTCTCGATTGACAAAAAAACTGTAATTTTTAGGACAACTTCTTGATTGACAAAAAAACTGTCCTTTTTAGTTTGAAGTCATAACATTTTTAGTTCAATTTATCTCAGAATTTTTTAATTTACCATAAAGTAGGTTAAGATACAAAACTTCGAGTTAGGTAATTATTTCTCTTGTGTAATTGTTTTGTTTAGGTGTCATTTAAGGGTATTCTGGATTTGCATCATATGGCAACATTTCGGCCAGACCCTATTCCAAATTTCATGCTAAGTTGGTTAAATGAAGACATATTGAACATGGTAATGAGGTTTAAGGACCTTTTGGAATTCTGCACTTATTGCTTCAAAATTTCAAGCAGCAAATAACCTCACTTAGGATTTCAATAATATTTTAACTATTTCATTAACTTATTGTTGTATTAAAAATGTCAGTTATAAGGGTTAAGATAGGTTTAGGGTACTTTTCGGAACCTAATTTTACTCAAAATTGCATATTAGGGTTCATTTAAGGAAACATGTGGAACCTATTTTGCATCAAAATTTCAATTTAAGTGCATGGTAGGTTTTATAAGTGGATACGTTTGAACCTATTTAATACTAAAATTTCATATTAAGGTTTAGGTTAAGGAACTTTTCGGAATTTTTTTGCATCAAAATTTCATTAAAATTATTCCAAATACTTCATCTGCATATATCTTATTCTTGCATAAAGGAGCGGTTATGGTCTGAAGTGGCCATAATGTATCCTTTCAACTATTCAATTTAAATAAGGTCATGTTCAATGCAAACTCTGTTTCCCTTAGGAAAATTGAGGGGTGGAAGCGAAACTGGTCAATCTGCTTGTTTATAAATAGGCTGTAAGACAATTTCAATTTTGCACCTTGATTTTAACCTCAGATTATGTATCAACAATCAACGACTCTTCAACTTTTCATTTACTTTTCTTAAATTATTTAAGGTTCAGGGTCTTAATGTTTTAGGGATTTAGGTTTACTTTAAGGTTGTGATTAAGGGTCATATGGTCATTTCCAGGATACAAGGTTAGACAGAGAAGTCGTAAGTCCTCTAGCCTCATTTAGGAGTTTGTATTAATATTGCATTTTTGCTGTTAATTGATATCATGAACATACTTGTATAATTCTGATGAATGATCAGATTACTGTATGTGTGTATCTTTCTTGATAGGAGGTTTTTCTGTTGGCCTCTGTGTTATTTGTGAATGACATTTTTTTTGTTTATTGACACAAGTTCTGTCCCGTAATCCCTTCCAGTGTGCTCTCCCTTTATCCCTTCTCCATTGTGTTTTTGTATATAAAATACAGATCTCACATATCCTTGCTGTATGAACATCTTTCTTTTTTGATGTGTTGTCCATTCAACTGATGCATATGATTCACTTGTTTATGCTGATACAGTTTCCACCTGTGGTAATGTGACATGGTTGTAACCCAATGGTCCACTCCATATATCTTTTGACAATGACCAATACATCCCTTCTGAAAACGCTTTGTCTATAAGTTCTCTTACCAAGATGGTTCCATGTTGCTGTCAGTGTTTTTGGTTTGGTTGTGAAGCTTGTAGTGTAGATATCGATATGTTAAGTTATCAGTAGTGTAGATATAAAAAAAAATTGTATATAACTAATATATTAATCATTTAGATAAGAATATCTTCAATATTACACCTGTATATTATTTTTATTAATGTTATTCCTTATTTAGATTACGGAATGAAGCAGACACTCACACAGTCTCTTGGTTTATATGTATTGCTTAAAACATGTTTTGGTTTATTTTGTCCATGTACTACATCCATGCACCTGAATATCAACAATGTGGGTGTTTGGTGCGGAATGATGGACAAATTGTTTAGTTGGGAATCAGAGACCTTAGATAGCAGGTAAATAATTGTTTATAATATTTTCTACACTTACTTACAATAATAGTTGAATTTGGCCAGAAAGGATCAGACCCTTAACCAAATTGCAACATGGCAGTTTTCTTGCTGTTTTACAGCACAAAGTGCTCAATGGTGAGCAATTTGGATCTTTGGCTGTCAGTACATCTGTCATCTGCTATTTAATTGTTTACACTCTAGAATCAAACATGGATACAATGTTATTGTATGTATGGCCATCAGTTCTTGGCCAGTTTCAATTATGGGCCAAATCAGTCTACTAGATCCAGAGTTATGGCCCTTGTATTATATAAAATGCCATATACAACCATGTTTACACTCTAGCTCTTCCATTTCTCCACAAGTCCTAATCATATTTAAACAGAATGTGCATACCTGTAAGATCTATGGGCAAGTTTGATTTGGACCAGATCGTACTTGCAAGTCTAGAGTGTTATCAAAATATGTCATATTACAGTATGTTTGCACTAGTCTTGTTTTCTTTCTAGAGTCCACATTGTTCCCATCTTTATAAAACTTTGGCAAAATGTATAAGTCTGGTAAAGTCCGGGCGTATAATAACATGATTTTAAACAATTCCAAGTATGGATGACAGGATTTTAAACACAACTGTGCGGTTGTTGTTCTTGTCTTGAATTGACAATCTGTCCATTTATCACACCAGGCAAAAGTCACAAAATAAAATGAATGCAATGATCTAGGTATATATTAGCTGCATATTGTTAAAAGACTATTACTGACTGAATGATAAATATCGGCTTATGGTAAAATCATGAAAAAAATTCTGAGTAAAACTGGTCCGAGTGAAAATATAGCCTTGACAGTGATTATCAGTGCGTACTGATCACCAGATGAAACCAGTAATGTCCGATTACTGTCCTAGTTTTCGTTGCACGTTTGTTTACATTGTTGTCTTAAGCATTGTTTAGTTCTTTCAGAGGAAAATGTCTATTTGCAGGCAAATATTTAAAAAAAATACTGGAAAACTATATAAAAATTCAGTATACCTCTTTTTCTAATGTAATTATGGCTCAGACCCTATTTATTGTAGATCAAAGCATTAAAAAACACGATGTCTGCATCCTGTGACAGCAATAACGTCACCAAACAGCTTCCCGCCTCATTTAATCTATATACTGGTGTAAACTTCTAACCAATATGATAGTCATTTAAGTGCTAATAACCTGCCAGTGTGTATGCCATTTTTATACGCCCGTTTGAAAAAAATGTTTGTGGGCATAATATCTCGGCCAAGTTCGATAACCAGCCATATCGCTTAAGTCACTCGGGAGTTATCATCCTTTGATTTTAGAAACTACCTAAAATTTGTCTTGTTTTAATGCTGAGCTCTGACTTATGATGGGCATATTTTGTGACAGTTTGCCTTCTTTTATTTTGTAATTTTGAATCACAAGAGTTTTAAAATTTTACTTGAGATCAACATTTACAATCTGATTGGCTAATTACAGCATGTTAAAATGTTTTGATATGCAAATACTTGCATTTTACATAGTCCATCCAACCAATTTCAAATGGTCTGAGATTTTGTGTGTGAGTAATTTTATGAAAGAGCATAGTTAAAATTGTTTGGAATGAGATATAATAAGGAAGGAATTGCCTACCAAAAACACTGGTTAGGTCATCTAACCTTGTAGATAACTGATGCAGAAAATGTCATGGATTTTTTTCCTAGCTGTCATTTGTCTGTATGTTTTTTAAAAGGCTAATGCAGTTTGTTCAATTATTTTCCAGGGTAGAAATGTACATCATCATCAGGTGTGCATAATGTATCCCAGTGTGTTATTTAGGACGAAAAACACCTCGATTGGTGAGTATTGTTGCAATATCTTCATTGTTAACAGAATACTGTAGAAATGCACATACCAGGGGCGAAGCTAGGCCTTTTGGGGGTGTACACACAATTGGGGTTCAAAGGGGTGTTGTTTCCATGGGAGAGAAGAGAAACCTATTTGTATAGCAGAATTGAGGCTTGTTTAACTCACCTTGTATACTGCATGTAATAAAAAGCGTTTGTTAACATATAAGGTAAATAAGGCTCTTTCTATTATACTTTTTGAGCTGTTATCGTCTCATGAATTCAAAATATAAGGCCTGCAAATGCTTCACCCATTTCCCCCGTAGTTTTATTATGCCCCCACTCTGTAAGGGGGCATATAGATTTACCCTTGTCCATCTGTACGTCCGCCCTTCTGTCTTCTTGTTTCACTCATATCTCCAAAAGAATATGAGCCAAAGTCATTTAACTTTACAGGAATGTTCACCAGCATGTGTTGTTGTACACCTGGGGTTTCATGTTTGGCAGTGCCCAGTAAGTGCAAAGTTATGGCCCTTGACTTAGTTATAATATAGCCTACAGAGTATGCAATCTTGTGGCGGGCATATTTCAAAAAGCATATGAGCCAGATTCATAAAACTTTACAGGAATGTTCACAAACATGCTTTATTTTGCACCTGGGGATCCATGTTTGGGTAAGCCCAGTAAACTTGACTTAGTTAAAATATAGCATACAGAGCGTTCAATATTAAGTCGCGCATATCTCCAACAGTATATCAGCTACACTCACAAAACTGTACAGGAATATTCACCAGCATGTGTAGTTGTACACCTGGGGTTTAATGTATGGCTCCACCCAGTAAGTGCAAAGTTATGACCCTTGACTTATTTAAAATATAGGATACAGAGTATGCAATCTTGTATGTCGTGTATCTCCAAAAGTATAGGACCCCGAGTCATAAAACTTTACAGGAATGTTCACAAGCATGTATAATTGTGCACCTAGGGTTTCATGCATGATTACGCAAAGTGCAAAGTTATGACCCTTGACTTATTGAATATATAGGATACAGAGCATGCAATCTTGTATGTCGTGTATCTCCAAAAGTATAGGACCCCGAGTCATAAAACTTTACAGGAATGTTCACAAGCATGTATAATTGTGCACCTAGGGTTTCATGCATGATTACGCCTAGTAAGTGCAAAGTTATGACCCTTGACTTATCACCATAATCAGTACAGTAGGTCATTTGGTAATTTTGTTACCCATTTACAAACTATGAGCAAAATAAATAGCATATGCTTTTGTGACAAAGGCTGCAAGTGGGGGCATCTGTGTCCTATGGACACGTTTCTAGTTTAATTTTAGCATCACATATTTTTTAATTCTGATGACGAATTGTATGATCGGGCATATTGTGTGTAATGGCAGCTACACCCACTGTATGTGATATCTGCATGTATCACTAGTTTATCATCAACATGCACATTTTTCAAAGCAGCGTCCTGTTTTCGAGTCCACTTCATGGAAGCACATCCCATCCACCTCCCAAACAAGCTGCTTTGTAAAATGCACAAAAGGATGTTTGTATTGTAAATATAGCTTAAGGTAACCTTACAGAGACATACATATATTGAATTGTATAAAAGTACTATTATGAAGCATTCTCAGGTTAGGCACCTGTTAACTTTATGTGCATTATTTAAAATAGCATGTGTGCAGGTGTCCTAAATAACAGCATAAAACATATGACAAGATTTTGTATTAAATGCAATGTTTATTCTTTAATGTCCAGTTTGTGACAGTTTGAGAAGTACTACTGTTACTCCAAATAAATCTCAGCTTACCTACAAATAGCTACAATTTTAATAATCCTAATTAAATGTCTAAATAAAATGTAATGAATAGAAAAGAAATAGTGTAACATATTAAATACTGAAGATATTCAGTACAGCCGAAATATGAGAAACTGAGAACAAACTCATGAGAATAACAACAAATCTCAAAATTAATTAAAGAATACTGTACATGTATATGTTCATTTGTCTGCAAGTGAAATGCTAAAAGTACATGGAGACTGGAAAAATTTAGAATAAATGTATATGTTAGTTAAGAATATTCTACTCAAGTTTCAAGTTCAAGTTTCAAGTTTATTTACAGATTCTGTATAAGGCCCGAATAGGGCAGCATTAGCAATAATACATTTTACATTCATTGAATACAGAGTGTCACATGACAAAAAGGAAATGACTATAATTATATAATATATACATGTACATTCATATATCAATTATTTTATATCAATGTATACAAATACAGGGACCGATTTTAGGTATATAGTTGAACAGTATCATTTAAAGTTCACATCTTTACAGGTTAAAACCCCAAGCTGCATACTGTCACCCAATATAATATTTCATCTTGAGGCTGTTCTATAAAAGAAATGTATTCACTGCATCCAGATTTATCACTTACCTGGTAAATCAGATTCCATGCTCTGTGTGCTATTGGATATCATTAAAGCGTACACTGCAATATTTTGTGTATTCGAAATTTAAAAAAAAACTGACTATCCTCAACAAAAATTGTTAAAAAAAGGCTATCAGGAAAGACAATCCCAACTAAAGCTTAAAATGCCATCAAAAGTACACATTTTGAACTCTAGCATATCTGTGAACACAGTATCTCACCTCTTTTTGAAAGTTTATCTCTATTTCAAATATATTGTTTTAGACACTTTGTATTTTAATGTACAAAAGTGACCATGAAAAACTTTAAAATGGTAATGAGGAAAAAAAATCAAAGAAACACAACATCAGATGTCATAAAGTAGAAAGTTAGATCTGCATTGAAACTTTTGTTTGCACACAAAACAGATTTGATTTATCACGGTTTGAACACATTTCACCTCTAGTATTCAATAGGAATTCGGTAGGTCCATCATAACAAGAACAGTTCTAAATCATATAAAATGGTTCATATAAATATTTAAAATTAATCAGTACAAACTGACATGCAAGTTAACACCGTGCATGGTAGTTACAACAACAACAACAACTACAACACACCAGACAAGAAGATTGACTTTTATAATGAAAGTAAATTGAGATTTTATATGTAAATAAATTTAAAGAAGCAATTAATTAGTTAAAATTATAAAAGCATCATGATATTGTTCATTTAATCAAGAATATATGTTGCGAGCTTAACTCAGGGGTTCTGTTTGACCCTTGAATTGACCCTTTGACCCCTGTAATTTCTTTAAAAGCCACATTTTGACCCTCAAGATTCTGGCTGATGGGTCAATGTTCTCAAATTATAGGTAATTTAGCTATAAAATGGTAAAATCCAGTAAGAAATTATCAAAATGACCCTTGAGATTCAGCACCTAGTGGAACCCCTGTTAACTGATAACATGCTTTCACTTTTTGGTGTATATGATTAATCGGCCCCTAAACTTTTGGAAAATGACAATTTTAGGGATTTTTCCTACTAAATGTTCTATGTGATAAAAGGTGAAACTGGAAGTAAGAACATTTTTACACTAAATAAAAGAGAGGAAATTGCAAGAATACTGTCAAAACTGTTAAACTATTCTAGTAATAAGATAAAGCTGTATAATCTATTGATCAAAACTGGTAGAGCTGGAAACTTTATATTGATTTTCAAGGGAGACAATCCACTTCAATAAGCCAGCTAAAAGACATTGAAAACTGGGTATGCCTAAATTGGTTGATGAGGTATAACAATCCATTAAATTTGTTTGTTCTTTTAATGAATTTTCTTAAAAACTTTTATAGAATAGTTTCTAAACTACTGCATGTCATAAATGACGTCACAAACATTCAAGTAATTTGAAGTAAATGCTTAAGGGGAAAATTGCCTGCAAAGTGTGAAAATATAGATTGTCTGTAAAGTTATGGGAATAAACAAATGACATTTTGTATAATAAACTGTAAATGAATTCATTCATGTTTAAATCATGTGAAATACAGTCGAATCTGCTGTAGTGACCACCAGCCCTAAATGACCACGTTGTTATCTGCCCTTTTCATGTTCCTATACACCAGCCCACATGATACAAGTTTAAATAATTATATCACATATTGTATTCGAAGACAATAATTTCCAATGAAAGAAATTGTCATACTTGGTACAGAACAAATATTTAACAATGTCATCATCATTTGAGTGCACCTTTGTCTTGATTGTTTTGTTGTGATGTCACGCACAAGAGTTGTTATTTCAGTGAGTTATCTAAATTATTACCACTCTACTTTGTATGTTATGTTATAAATGTTGGAGACGTCTGCACGCCAAAATTTACAAATTTACTCCTTTAATTTCAGGTCTACATTCACTCATTGTTGGTGTATCTGCTGGTCATAATGTTGAGAAACATGTCTGGTGGAGATCCTGGGATGCATTTCATGGTGAGTTAAATAAAACTGTCACCGAATTCTACATATAAACAACAAATACTGATGAATGAGCTAACCCACCAGCAAAGATACTTATGCCTGATATAGTTTGTAGAGACTAAAATGTATGTTCTATATGAAATTGTTACAGAATCTAGCAATAATGTCTGCAATAACAGTTTTTCATTTCTGCCTGTCCTTAGAGATGTGCTTAAGTTTCAGTATCATAAGATAGAATAACATGGAGATAATGTCAAAAAATGTGGTTGGTTAGCTCTGTTAGTCAGGATTAATTGTGGTGACTGCTGGATAGATAAATTGAGGGATGAAAGCAATACTCTGTCTATAACATTCTATATTGCATATATATGTAGCAGCAGACAGACTTTCACTTTCACCCCTCAAAATATTCAATTGAATAAGCAAAGCACTTGGCTATTGGCAACCTCTTTAAGGGAGATTGTTCACAGAAAACGTCACATGTGACGTCACCATGTACTGACACTGTAAGCAATATTTGCCCCATATGGCAATGAAAACGAAGTGACCATAGAGAGTAAACATTGTTCCCTGTTTTCAAATAGTGACATCACGTATTGCATTTTCTTGAAATGACGTCACTTACAGAAGAGGTTGTAAATCCAATAGCAGCGCTCGTATAGACTTTTCACTTCATCCCTCAAAATTGTGTCAAGAATTCTATTGATCTTTAAAATTTTGATTATGGCTTGTAGAAATAACTCTTTGCCGTACAAAGGCGCTTGGTAGTGGGCAACACCAAGCGTTAATTAAACCTAAGGTCTGTTTATTTTAAATGATAATACCTAAATTCCTGGATATCTTGGCATTAAATTTATTATAAAAATTGCAATAATAGGTTAAAATAACATATCGCTTGATACTAGATTAACATTATGTAGTTCAAAGCCTTTTCAACCGAATATACTGATAATCGATAAAGCATTCTTCAAAGAAAACTAAATACAGCATAGAACATATTCAATAAATATTTGGTAAAGCATAATTATACTGAACAAAAATATGTTTCAAAACATTCTATTTGAATGTAAACCAATAATTCGCCAATGGCTAATGATAATTGATATATTTGTTAATTATTAAAATAGAAATATTTGGAGACATAATACAAAGTATATTAGCATTCAGATATAAAACAGATTATACATGTACATTGTAGTTGTAAATCTGTGACAAAGCTGTATTGATGTTGGGCACATACCTTTAAGCATATGGATACCATTTCACATTAATAAATAGAGGATATTTGTATGTTTGGGAGTAAGATCGAAAGTTATTGCACCAAGTAAGCAGCCGATGCAATATTTTCAGGAGTTGAGTAGGTGAAATATTTTCCATCTTGCACCGAAACATACATTAATTCTATTTAATTCATGCTTCATTTTGGTATCTTGTGGAATTTAATTACCCCATGCCTCAATATTTGATTTGACTTTATTTGCCATTGCACGCACTTTGGCCATCAAGTAGCAAGTTCTTTTTCAATAAAAATGCGAACTCCTTAATTAATTTAATTGTGCTAAACATCATAAACTTTGCTATATGTCTTAACCATTCTAAACATCATATACTCTGCTATATGTCTTAACCATTCTAAACATCATAAACTCTGCTATAGGTCTTAACCATTCTAAACATCATAAACTTTGCTATATGTCTTAACTATTCTAAACATCATATACTCTGCTATATGTCTTAACCATTCTAAACAGCATAAACTCTGCTATATGTCTTAACCATTCTAAACATCATATACTCTGATATATGTCTTAACCATTCTAAACATCATAAACTCTGCTATAGGTCTTAACCATTCTAAACATCATAAACTCTGCTATATGTCTTAACCATTCTAAACATCATAAACTCTGCTATATGTCTTAACCATTCTAAACATCATATACTCTGCTATAGGTCTTAACCATTCTAAACATCATAAACTCTGCTATAGGTCTTAACCATTCTAAACATCATAAACTCTGCTATAGGTCTTAACCATTCTAAACATCATAAACTCTGCTATAGGTCTTAACCATTCTAAACATCATATACTCTGCTATATGTCTTAACCATTCTAAACATCATAAACTCTGCTATAGGTCTTAACCATTCTAAACATCATAAACTCTGCTATAGGTCTTAACCATTCTAAACATCATAAACTCTGCTATAGGTCTTAACCATTCTAAACATCATATACTCTGCTATATGTCTTAACCATTCTAAACATCATAAACTCTGCTATAGGTCTTAACCATTCTAAACATCATCATAAACTCTGCTATCAGTCTTAACCATTCTAAACATCATCATAAACTCTGCTATCAGTCTTAACCATTCTAAACATCATCATAAACTCTGCTATCAGTCTTAACCATTCTAAACATCATCATAAACTCTGCTATCAGTCTTAACCATTCTAAACATCATCATAAACTCTGCTATCAGTCTTAACCATTCTAAAAATCATAAACTCTGCTATTGGTCTTAACCATTCTAAAAATCATAAACTCTGCTATTGGTCTTAACCATTCTAAAAATCATAAACTCTGCTATTGGTCTTAACCATTCTAAAAATCATAAACTCTGCTATTGGTCTTAACCATTCTAAACATCATAAACTCTGCTATAGGTCTTAACCATTCTAAACATCATAAACTCTGCTTTAGGTCTTAACCATTCTAAACATCATAAACTCTGCTATAGGTCTTAACCATTCTAAACATCATATACTCTGCTATATGTCTTAACCATTCTAAACATCATAAACTCTGCTATAGGTCTTAACCATTCTAAACATCATCATAAACTCTGCTATCAGTCTTAACCATTCTAAACATCATCATAAACTCTGCTATCAGTCTTAACCATTCTAAACATCATCATAAACTCTGCTATCAGTCTTAACCATTCTAAACATCATCATAAACTCTGCTATCAGTCTTAACCATTCTAAACATCATCATAAACTCTGCTATCAGTCTTAACCATTCTAAAAATCATAAACTCTGCTATTGGTCTTAACCATTCTAAAAATCATAAACTCTGCTATTGGTCTTAACCATTCTAAAAATCATAAACTCTGCTATTGGTCTTAACCATTCTAAAAATCATAAACTCTGCTATTGGTCTTAACCATTCCAAACATCATCATAAACTCTGCTTTCTATCTTAACCATTCTAAAAATCATATACTCTGCTATAGGTCTTTACCATTCTAAAAATCATAACTGAATTTAAGCGCAAAATATAGCAAATTAATTGAAATCAAGCCAATTATAACCACCACACAGAAATGAAAAGTCACATATTAACTAAAGTATCAAAACAATAAGCGATGTCAGTTAAACTTTCAAATTTGGTTGACCTCTTCTAGGCACTGTCTTATGTATGTCAGGCGTGCCCTGTAGCAACTTATTCTCTCTCTTTAAGAATTTCTAAAGTTTTTAAAGTACATGTAATAAGTAAATGTATCTAATAATAAAACAGCATTAATTACAGTCAGTATAATTCTGTATTAATATGTACAATAAATAAGTTTAATAATGAAATTCAAAATATGATACAAAAATTCCATGATATTTAATAAATATGATTGTGAAAATACTAAGATAAAGTTGTTTAGTATGTCGTAATGCTTAGTAGTTTGATAAAAACTTCAGTTGATAAACTTTAATGCATGTATTATCAAATACAGTAAAACCTCACTTAAAGACCACCGATATTTAGAACACCTCAAAATTAAGAACACAATATGCAAGTCCATTTTCACTGTTTTGCTCTTTGTTCAACCTCGATATTATGACCATATCAATAAGAAGACCAGTTTTCAAGGGTTCTAAAGGTGGTCTTATTAATGAGATTTTACTGTATATAGGTTTAAGTCTCATTTTCTTCATTATCAGACTGTCTACCTGTAGAGTTGTCTTTTTAAAATTCAGGGACAGATGGTGTTGCCAAGTCCTGAGTATGCTTAGAGTCCATCTGTATAAGGCTGATATCATTTGTTCACCTGTCACTTTCCAATGTGATGTTTTCATACCTCAAAACCGTGGCAATCTTTACAGTGAATGCCTACTACATTGTAAAAATAGGCATAACTTATTTATCTGTGATTTCTTTTTCAGGATCAAAAGACAATGATGATCCATGTAGTGTTACACAAAGCCATGTATGTGTACTTGGTTGTGTTGTTGTTGCATGTTGATTTACTGAATAAGGTAATATAAAATATTGAACAAAATGTCAAATAATTGATTAAAGGGAGACAACTTGCATTCTGTTCAAGATCATTCAAGAACATTTTCCAACATTAGACATCACTTCAAAGAAGACTGGCTTTCTAAGGTCAAATACTGTGACAAATAATAGTGGAATATTTCAAATGAACTCCTTTGTCTGAGGTTATAAAACTTGAGATTGATTTCAAATCTTGTTTTGTGGGTTGTTTTATAATTGATCATGCAGTAATTGCCATATAACATAAATAATTAACCTAAAAAGTTACTGAAACATTTAACAAAATATCTACCAGTCTTTGACAAAATAAGTTGTGACTGAAAAGAAGCTTTGAGTACAGCAACTGATCTCAAGTTTATAATCTCTGGCCGTGGGCATTGATGGATTGCAGATTCACACTAAAATTAAAGCAAAAGCTAAAAATACAGAAATATGTTTATTATCAAAAAATTTTCTTGTACAAAATGATGGGGAAAAATAATAATAGAGAAAATTAACACAAATTTGATAAATTCTTTGCCACTGAGATTACAGTAAAAAATAACTGGGGCTTGTTGATTAATTAACCACAATATTGACAGACTTACTTTAAAAAGTAAATACATGTAGTAGAATAATTAGGGATGGGAATAATCAGTTATTTTGTAAACTAGTTAACCGGAAAATACTCCGAATGGTTTGTCGAACGAGAATACAAACATTTATTGCATTAGTAGATTAACACACAGTTGGTACATATACTGACATTTGCAATTACGCGTAATCAAGTAGTCATTCTTGATGAGTTCTTTTGTAAATGACCTTTGAGTTCAGTCTATGTAGACACTAATGCCATTGTCATGGTCAGAGGTAATGTACAATGTATATTGATGATTTGCCATCACTTTTATAACTTAAATTATTAACATACAGAAATGTATTCTCTATACAATAGTTATAGTAAAATAGTAGCTGAAAATGATCTCAAGATGTCAGACACACCATATATACCATGTACTGAAGTAACGACAACCATATCAGCGTCATTTGAATAACCGTTTTTGAGGTTTCTTCGGTGGCATAGTGGGTATGGTTGCAGTTTCTTCAGTGCTAGGTGCTGACGTCATAGGGGTCATAGGTTTGAACCCCTTTGGGTTCACTAATGAATTTCCCAAATTTATTTGAAAGATATTCCTTAAAGTCAAGTCTGTCAGTTAGACATTTAAGTAGCTAAATATTATCACCAAACTATAGTTGTTTTGATGAAAAATGTTGGATTTTGTCTTGAATGATAATTGTACTAGGTTGTTTCTTGCATTTTAATAAGCAGACATATTTTCCCATCATGCCTTGGCATCAGCAATGACTTGGCTCAATTTGCTTTTCTCATGATACTTATACACTTAGCAATTAAATACAGCTATAGTAATTTACAGTCGGACCTCATTCATTCAAATTCATCCGGTTCAAAATTTTAAGTAATACTTGGTTTCAAATAGCCCATTTCAATTTGATGCTCAGAAGAAGAGACATAAGGACCTGATATTTATTTCCGATTATAGTATTTGGACAGAAGGTTGTCGAATAAACAAGGTCCTAACCCTAACCCACTTTGTTATTTGAGATATAGCTGTGTTAATTGTGACAAAGTTGAGACATGAAAGTGGACTAATTTTGATAAAAAAGTTTTAAGAACATACTTTTTTATATTTCAGGTATGGAATGAATCTCATCAAACAACTTTATCAAATTGGTGCATTTGTCCCGTCAATGAATGGTTGTCCAGAATGAATGGTTTATTTTTGAACGTTATTAAATAACAAAAAGTGACATATTAGGCATGAATGATATGTTTCAACATGGACCAGAAGACTTTTGTGTTAGAAAATAGACAATTTATGTACTTTCCATTGTGAAATCTTGTATATTATGTTTGTTTTGTCCATAAAGGACGACCATGGTCCGTAGAAGTGACCAGATATAATTTGTTGCATCTTGTTGGTCTTACTTATTGCTATCTACTTACTATAACCACCCACTGACATCCATGACTGATCTATTCTCTTAACTGCTCCATCATCTATGGGTTTTAGTTCACATTTTTGATAGATCAAATACAAATAAGAATTGGTTTCTTCATCATAAGATGAAGAGTTTTTCACCAATCACATGGCTTATTCTATGATTGAAAGTATTGACCCACAGTTGATGACAGCGGTTAAGTATGATAGTCAGTTGCAAGTTACAAAAGACTACCAAGGCCTGCCATCGATTAAATGAAGCAGCCTTTGGATAATATATGGATTGTCAAGTATTGGTGGCCAAATAGGGCTAGACTTATGTGTCCCCAGTTGTCAAAGGGGCTAACTCGCCTATGAAGTTCTGCCACATCTAAAGCAGGGGAGAAGGGATGCTACTCTTGTTTAGAATGGTCGCCTAAAAGGTACAGTTATGCCCCCTGCTTAAAATGGCCGCTATTATGAATGAGAGTAATGTCCCTTTATTACAAAATGGATGCAATTTTAGACATGATTTATGTCCCCTGAATTCATAATGGCTGCCATCTTCGCGGAATATCAACCATTTTGAAATCAGGGGAAGTAATCCGTGCAGTAAATTTCCACCATTTTGAAAGAAGGAAGGCTACTCTTGTTTCGAATGGTAGCCTAAAAGGTAGAGTTATGCATCCTAAATGGCCGCTATTATGAATGAGAGTAATGTCCCTTTATTACAAAATGGATGCAATTTTAGACATGATTTATGTCCCTTGATGTCATAATGGCTGCCATTTTCGCGGAATATCAACCATTTTGAAATCAGGGGAAGTAATCCGTGCTGTTAATTTCCACCATTTTGAAAGAAGGGAGGCTACTCTTGTTTCGAATGGTCGCCAAGCAAGGTAGAGTTATGCATCCTGCTTAAAAATGGCCGCTATTATGAATGAGAGTAATGTCCCTTTATTACAAAATGGATGCAATTTTAGACATGATTTATGTCCCCTGATGTCAAAATGGCTGCTATTTTCGCGGAATATCAACCATTTTGAAATCAGGGGAAGTAATCCGTGCTGTTAATTTCCACCATTTTGAAAGAAGGGAGGCTACTCTTGTTTCGAATTGTCGCCAAGCAAGGTAGAGTTGTGCATCCTGCTTAAAAATGGCCGCTATTATGAATGAGAGTAATGTCCCTTTATTACAAAATGGATGCAATTTTAGACATGATTTATGTCCCCTGATGTCAAAATGGCTGCTATTTTCGCGGAATATCAACCATTTTGAAATCAGGGGAGGTAATCCGTGCTGTTAATTTCCACCATTTTGTAATAAAGGGACATTACTCTTGTTTCGAATGGTCGCATGAAAGGTAGAGTAATGCATCCTGCTTTAAAATGGCCGCTATTATGAATGAGAGTATTGTCCCTTTATTACAAAATGAATACAATTTTAGACATGATTTATGTCCCCTGATGTCAAAATGGCTGCCGAATATCAATCATTTTGAAATCAGGGGAAGTAATCCGTGCTGTAAATTTCCACCATTTTGAACGAAGGGAGGCTACTCTTGTTTCGAATGGTCGTCAAGCAAGGTAGATTTATGCATCCTGCTCAGAAATGGCCGCTATTATGAATGAGAGTAATGTCCCTTTATTGCAAAATGGATGCAATTTTAGACAGGATTTTTGTCCCCTGATGTCAAAATGGCTGCCATTTTTGCGGAATATCAACCATTTTGAAATCGGGGGAAGTAATCCGTGCTGTAAATTTCCACCATTTTGAAAGAAGGGAGGCTACTCTTGTTTTGAATGGTCGCCTAAAAGGTACAGTTATGCCCCCTGCTTAAAATGGCCGCTATTATGAATGAGAGTAATGTCCCTTTATTACAAAATGGATGCAATTTTCGCGGAATATCAACCATTTTGAAATCAGGGGAAGTAATCCGTGCTGTTAATTTCCACCATTTTGAAAGAAGGGAGGCTACTCTTGTTTCGAATGGTCGCCGAGCAAGGTAGAGTTATGCATCCTGCTTAAAAATGGCCGCTATTATGAATGAGAGTAATGTCCCTTTATTACAAAATGGATGCAATTTTAGACATGATTTATGTCCCCTGATGTCAAAATGGCTGCTATTTTCGCGGAATATCAACCATTTTGAAATCAGGGGAAGTAATCCGTGCTGTTAATTTCCACCATTTTGAAAGAAGGTAGGCTACTCTTGTTTCGAATGGTCGCCAAGCAAGGTAGAGTTATGCATCCTGCTTAAAAATGGCCGCTATTATGAATGAGAGTAATGTCCCTTTATTACAAAATGAATACAATTTTAGACATGATTTATGTCCCCTGATGTCAAAATGGCTGCCATTTTCGCGGAATATCAACCATTTTGAAATCGGGGGAAGTAATCCGTGCTGTAAATTTCCACCATTTTGAAAGAAGGGAGGCTACTCTTGTTTTGAATGGTCGCCTAAAAGGTACAGTTATGCCCCCTGCTTAAAATGGCCGCTATAATGAATGAGAGTAATGTCCCTTAATTACAAAATGGATGCAATTTTAGACATGATTTATGTCCCTTGATGTCAAAATGGCTGCCATTTTCGCGGAATATCAACCATTTTGAAATCAGGGGAAGTAATCCGTGCAGTAAATTTCCACCATTTTGAAAGAAGGGAGGCTATTCTTGTTTTGAATGGTCGCCTAAAAGGTACAGTTATGCCCCCTGCTTAAAATGGCCGCTATAATGAATGAGAGTAATGTCCCTTAATTACAAAATGGATGCAATTTTAGACATGATTTATGTCCCTTGATGTCAAAATGGCTGCCATTTTCGCGGAATATCAACCATTTTGAAATCAGGGGAAGTAATCCGTGCAGTAAATTTCCACCATTTTGAAAGAAGGGAGGCTACTCTTGTTTTGAATGGTCGCCTAAAAGGTACAGTTATGCCCCCTGCTTAAAATGGCCGCTATAATGAATGAGAGTAATGTCCCTTAATTACAAAATGGATGCAATTTTAGACATGATTTATGTCCCTTGATGTCAAAATGGCTGCCATTTTCGCGGAATATCAACCTTTTTGAAATCAGGGGAAGTAATCCGTGCAGTAAATTTCCACCATTTTGAAAGAAGGGAGGCTACTCTTGTTTCGAATGGTCGCCAAGCAAGGTAGAGTTATGCATCCTGCTTAAAAATGGCCGCTATTATGAATGAGAGTAATGTCCCTTTATTACAAAATGGATGCAATTTTAGACATGATTTATGCGGAATATCAACCATTTTGAAATCAGGGGAGGTAATCCATGCTGTAAATTTCCGCCATTTTGAAAGAAGGGATGCTACTCTTGTTTTGAATGTTCGCCTAAAAGGTACAGTTATGCCCCTTGCTTAAAATGGCCGCTATAATGAATGAGAGTAATGTCCCTTTATTACAAAATGGATGCAATTTTAGACATGATTTATGTCCCCTGATGTCAAAATGGCTGCCATTTTCGTGGAATATCCACCAATTTGAGATTAGGGGAAATAATCCATGCTGTAAATTTCCGCCATTTTGAAAGAAGGGAGGCTACTCTTGTTTTGAATGGTCGCCTAAAAGGTACAGTTATGCCTCTTGCTTAAAATGGCCGCTATAATGAATGAGAGTAATGTCCCTTTATTACAAAATGGATGCAATTTTAGACATGATTTATGTCCCCTGATGTCAAAATGGCTGCCGAATATCAATCATTTTGAAATCAGGGGAAGTAATCCGTGCTGTAAATTTCCACCATTTTGAACGAAGGGAGGCTACTCTTGTTTCGAATGGTCGTCAAGCAAGGTAGATTTATGCATCCTGCTCAGAAATGGCCGCTATTATGAATGAGAGTAATGTCCCTTTATTGCAAAATGGATGCAATTTTAGACAGGATTTATGTCCCCTGATGTCAAAATGGCTGCCATTTTCGCGGAATATCAACCATTTTGAAATCGGGGGAAGTAATCCGTGCTGTAAATTTCTGCCATTTTGAAAGAAGGGAGGCTACTCTTGTTTTGAATGGTCGCCTAAAAGGTGCAGTTATGCATCCTGCTTAAAAATGGCCGCTATTATGAATGAGAGTAATGTCCTTTTATTACAAAATGGATGCAAATTTAGACATGATATATGTCCCCTGATGTCAAAATGGCTGCCATTTTCGCGGAATATCAACCATTTTGAAATCGGGGGAAGTAATCCGTGCTGTAAATTTCCACCATTTTAAAAAAAGAAGGGAGGCTTCTCTTGTTTTGAATGGTCGCCTAAAAGGTACAGTTATGCCCCCTGCTGAAAAATGGCCGCTATAATGAATGAGAGTAATGTCCCTTTATTACAAAATGGATGCAATTTTAGACATGATTTATGCGGAATATCAACCATTTTGAAATCAGGGGAGGTAATCCATGCTGTAAATTTCCGCCATTTTGAAAGAAGGGATGCTACTCTTGTTTTGAATGTTCGCCTAAAAGGTACAGTTATGCCCCTTGCTTAAAATGGCCGCTATAATGAATGAGAGTAATGTCCCTTTATTACAAAATGGATGCAATTTTAGACATGATTTATGTCCCCTGATGTCAAAATGGCTGCCATTTTCGTGGAATATCCACCAATTTGAGATTAGGGGAAATAATCCATGCTGTAAATTTCCGCCATTTTGAAAGAAGGGAGGCTACTCTTGTTTTGAATGGTCGCCTAAAAGGTACAGTTATGCCCCTTGCTTAAAATGGCCGCTATAATGAATGAGAGTAATGTCCCTTTATTACAAAATGGATGCAATTTTAGACATGATTTATGTCCCTTGATGTCAAAATGGCTGCCATTTTCGCGGAATATCAACCATTTTGAAATCAGGGGAGGTAATCCATGCTGTAAATTTCCGCCATTTTGAAAGAATGGAGGTACTCTTGTTTCGAATGGTCTCCAAGCAAGGTAGAGTTATGCCTCCTGCATTTAAATGACCGCTTTTATGAATGAGTGTAATGTCCCTTTATTTCAAAATGGATGCCTTTTAAGACATGATTTATGTCCCCTGATGTCAAAATGGTAACAATGTTCGCGAACTATCCACCATTTTGAAATCAGGGGAAGTAATCCATGCTGTTAATTTCCGCCATTTTGAAAGAAGGGAGGCTACTCTTGTTTCGAATGGTCGCCTAAAGGTACAGTTATGCGCCCTGTTTAAAATGGCCGCTATAATGAATGAGAGTAATGTCCCTTTATTACAAAATGGATGCAATTTTAGACATGATTTATGTCCCCTGATGTCAAATTGGCTGCCATTTTCGCGGACTATCAACCATTTTGAAATCAGGGAAGTAATCCATGCTGTAAATTTCCGCCATTTTGAAAGTAGGGCGGCTTCTCTTGTTTCGAATGGTCGCCTAGAACATAGAATTATGCCCCCCCCCCCCTTTTAAATGGCCGCTATTATGAATGAGAGTAATGTGCCTTTATTTCAAAATGGATGCAATTTAAGACATGAGTGATGTCCCCTGATGTCAAAAAGCAGATATATTTGCGGAATATCCACCATTTTGAAATCTGAGGAAGTAATCCATGCTGTAATATTCCACCATTTTGAAAGAAGGGATGCTACTTTTGTTTCGAGTGGTCGCCTAGAACGTAGAATTATGCCCTCTCCTTTAAAATGGCCGCTATTATGAATGAGGGTAATGTCCCTTTACTACAAAATGGATGTAATTTTAGACATGATTAATGTCCCCTGATGTCAAAAATTACTGCCATTTTCGCGGAATATCAACCATTTTGAAATCAAGGGGAAATCCGTGCTGTTAATTTCCACCATTTCGAAAGAAGGGAGGCTACTGTTGTTTCGAATGGTCGCCAAGCCATGTAGAGTTACATGTGACTTTCGTGGCTACTACCATATTATAGACATGTGACTTTCGTGGCTACTGCCATATTATAGACATGTGACTTTCGTGGCTACTGCCATATTATAGACATGTGACTTTCGTGGCTACCGCCGTATTATAGACATGTGACTTTCGTGGCTACTATCATATTACAGATACATGTATGTGACTTTCGTGGCTACTACAATATTACAGACATGTGACTTTCGTGGCTACTGCCATATTATAGACATGTGACTTTCGTGGCTACTGCCATATTACAGACATGTGACTTTCGTGGCTACTACAATATTACAGACTTGTGACTTTCGTGGCTACTGCCATATTATTGATATGTGACTTTCGTGGCTACTATCATATTTAATCATTATAGGCGTGTTACTTTCGTGGCTACTGCCATATTATAGACTTGTGACTTTCGTGGCTACTGCCATATTATAGACTTGTGACTTTCGTGGCTACTGCCATATTATAGACTTGTGATTTCGTGGCTACTATCATATTTAATCATTATAGGCGTGTTACTTTCGTGTCTACTGCCATATTATAGACATGTGACTTTCGTGGCTACTACCATAGTATAGACATGTGACTTTCGTGGCTACTGCCATATCATAGACATGTGACTTTCGTGGCTACTGCCATAGTATAGACATGTGACTTTCGTGGCTACTACCATATTATAGACATGTGACTTTCGTGGCTACTACCATAGTATAGACATGTGACTTTCGTGGCTACTACCATAGTATAGACATGTGACTTTCGTGGCTACTGCCATATTATAGACATGTGACTTTCGTGGCTACTGCCATATTATAGACATGTGACTTTCGTGGCTACTGCCATATTATAGACATGTGACTTTCGTGGCTACTGCCATATTATAGACATGTGACTTTCGTGGCTACTGCCATATTATAGACATGTGACTTTCGTGGCTACTACCATAGTATAGACATGTGACTTTCGTGGCTACTGCCATATTACAGATATGTGACTTTCGTGGCTACTGCCATATTTGATAATTATAGGCGTGTTACTTTCGTGGCTACTACAATATTATTGACATGTGACTTTCGTGGCTACTATCATATTTGATACATTTTGTAATTATAGGCGTGTTACTTTCGTGGCTACTGCCATATTATAGACATGTGACTTTCGTGGCTACTACCATATTATAGACATGTGTCTTGCGTGGCTACTACCATAGTATAGACATGTGACTTTCGTGGCTACTGCCATATTATAGACATGTGACTTTCGTGGCTACTGCCATATTATAGACATGTGACTTTCGTGGCTACTACCATAGTATAGACATGTGACTTTCGTGGCTACTGCCATATTATAGACATGTGACTTTCAAATTCGTGGCTACTGCCATATTATAGACATGTGACTTTCGTGGCTTCTGTCATATTATAGACATGTGTCTTGCGTGGCTACTACCATATTATACACATGTGACTTTCAAATTCGTGGCTACTGCCATATTATAGACATGTGACTTTCGTGGCTACTGCCATATTATAGACATGTGTCTTGCGTGGCTACTACCATAGTATAGACATGTGACTTTCGTGGCTACTGCCATATTATAGACATGTGACTTTCGTGGCTACTACCATAGTATAGACATGTGACTTTCGTGGCTACTGCCATATTATAGACATGTGACTTTCAAATTCGTGGCTACTGCCATATTATAGACATGTGACTTTCGTGGCTTCTGTCATATTATAGACATGTGTCTTGCGTGGCTACTACCATATTATACACATGTGACTTTCAAATTCGTGGCTACTGCCATATTATAGACATGTGACTTTCGTGGCTACTGCCATATTATAGACATGTGTCTTGCGTGGCTACTACCATAGTATAGACATGTGACTTTCGTGGCTACTGCCATATTATAGACATGTGAGTTTCGTGGCTACTACCATATTATAGACATGTGTCTTGCGTGGCTACTACCATAGTAGGGGAGACCGGGGCGAAGTGTTACATTTTTCAAAGAATTTAAATTATAGATAATATAAACTCGTTTACAACAATGTAACTAAGGTTTCTATAATAAACAACGAAAATTTAATCATAAAATGTATTTAATAACATAAATAAACTATTTATTTACAATTTAGAACTCGTTGAAATTGTCGAGTATATGTAACACTTTGCCCCAAGATTTGGGGCAAAGTGTTATAGTCCTTGGTGCAAAATGCTACACTATAAATATATTTAATTTTCAACAAAAACATATGGTAACTAATGACAATAAATAAAACTGAGTGCATATAATAGTACAGTTCAATGTCTCAACAAAGAAAAACACATCGCCTATGACCACAGATGAACCATGTAAGCTGTTCCAACATGAGGTAAGCTGAACTCACATGACATAAACTGTTTCAACATAAGGTAAGCCGTACCAACACCAGGTAAGCTGTACCAACAAGACATAAGCTGTACCAACAAGACATAAGCTGTATCAACAGCACATAAGATGTACCAACATGACACTCGATGTACCAACATGACATAAGCTGTATCAACATGACATAAGATGTACCAACATGACATAAGATGTACCAACATGACATAAGCTGTACCAACATGACATAAGCTGTACCAACATGACATGACATAAGCTGTATCAACATGACATAATCTGTACCAACATGACATAATATGTACCAACATGAAATAAGATGTACCATCATGACATAAGATGTACCAACATGACATAAGCTTTACCAACATGACATAAGATGTACCAACATGACATTCGCTGTACCAACATAACATAAGATGTACTATCATGACATAAGATGTACCAACATGACATAAGATGTATCAACATGACATAAGATGTACCAACATGACATTCGCTGTACCAACATAACATAAGATGTAACAACATGAAATAATCTGTACCAACATGACATAAGCTGTACGAACATGACATAATATGTCTCAACATGACATAAACTGTACCAACATGACATAAACTTACCAATACAATATAAACTGTATCAAGAGCAGGTAAGCTGTACCAACATGACATAAGTTGTACCAACACCAGGTAAGCTGTACCAACATGACATAAGTTGTACCAACACCAGGTAAGTTGTATCAACATGACATAAGCTGTACCAACATGACATAAGTTGTACCAACACCAGGTAAGTTGTATCAACATGATATAAGCTGTACCAACACCAGGTAAGTTGTATCAACATCAGGTAAGATGTACCAACATGACATAAGCTGTACCCACATGACATAAGATGTACCAACATGACATAAACTGTACCAACATCAGGTAAGCTGTACCAACATGACATAATATGTACCAACATGACTCAAACTGTGCCAACACCAGGTAAGTTGTACCAACATTAGGTAAGCTGTACCAACACCAGGTAAGTTGTACCAACATCAGGTAAGCTGTACCAACACCAGGTAAGTTGTACCAACATCAGGTAAGCTGTACCAACACCAGGTAAGTTGTACCAACATCAGGTAAGCTGTACCAACACCAGGTAAGCTGTACCAACATGACATAAACTGTACCAACATCAGGTAAGCTGTACCAACATGACATAATATGTACCAACATGACTCAAACTGTGTCAACACCAGGTAAGTTGTACCAACACCAGGTAAGCTGTACCAACATCAGGTAAGCTGTACCAACATCAGGTAAGTTGTACCAACATCGGGTAAGCTGTACCAACATGACATAAACTGTACTAACATCAGGTAGGTTGCACCAACATCCGGTAAGCAGTACCAACATGACATAAACTGTACTAACATCAGGTAAGCAGTACCAACATGACATAAACTGTACTAACATCAGGTAAGCAGTACCAACATGACATAAACTGTACCAACATCAGATAAGCAGTACCAACATCAGGTAAGTTGCACCAACATCAGGTAAGCAGTACCAACATGACATAGTCTGTACCAAGAGCAGGTAAGGTGTACCAAGAGCAGGTAAGCTGTACCAACATCACATAAGCTGTATCAACATCAGTTGGCTGTACTAACAGCACGTAAACTGGTACCAACATGATACAAACTGTACCAACATCCGGTGAAGTATATCGCCATAAGTTAAATATAAACCAAATCATCATCATGTTAACACTATCAGTATTTTAAACATATCACACATGTTCTGTATCTCCGCCATATACAGTCCCAACCCCGGATGAGAAAGGCTAAGACACGGACTTCATTGGGGCTCAGACCAAAATACACATTACGTGCAGTTTTTAGATAACGTTGCAACATGTTCTCATGGGCATCTGTTAAAACTGGCTCAAAATATCGATCTGAGAAGCTATCAAAATTATCAGTTCCATATTTATTTGCTTTTTGATGTCATGGGGTTGATTTTAATCTGTTTGGCAACTGATCGGATACTTTGTCCATATATACTACATCGTTAAATCCCCCTTTAATGACATCTGCATGAACGTTCCTGGCGGTGTTTTCTTTTTTAGTTTCGAACCATTCTACAAAGACAATAATTGACAGATCTACTCGATCTAATTATTTGTACTGGAGATCTCTATTGAATAATGATAATTTAATGTTAAGTTAAAAGTAGATCTATACGTTATCAACAGTAAAACATATTAAACGTAAGTTTACAAATATTCAGTGGTAGTTTTCTGTAGCTAGATATATGTTGGCATGTACACGGGGCATAGTGTTACATTGTAACGCTATGCCCCGGGTATCATGTAACACATTGCCCCTAACAATCTGATGGAAATACAAACATCCTTGGGTAAAAACCAAGGTAGACCGGATCACGATTCATTCTGCGACGTCATGCCTATAACGTACCCTAATGTAATATTATATTATAAGCTAAATTATCAGCAAAGTCATGAATTTAAAGGAAATCGATATTTTCCAAATTTATGAAAATTTACTTACATAACCGGATATGCGTTGACTTATCACTGATACTTTATTATCGACTGGAAATGTCCACGACCGATCAGATAAAATGGCTACACCAAAAGTACTTTAAACTACAATGGTTATGATGTAATAAATAACGTCATTTGTTTGAAAATTTAAACGTAACACTTTACCCCGTGTAACATTGTGCCCCGGTCTCCCCTACTGTATTATAAAGCAACAAATTTAGGCTGAATCAGCATTAATTTAAAATATGAGTGGTTCTCTTATTGTGTCTCGTGTCGCATATTATATAGTAATTGTATAATAATTAGAAATCTCAGAACATTTACACGTTGGATTAATTATTGACGCGAGTAACTGCACGTAAGTTACGGGCGTTAATTTAAAAATTGCATTATTTGTTGAATGAATTTATTGCACATGTTACTAAAATTTAATATAGTAACAAATTTGCGCTATACATAAACGTATAACAATGGACAACGTGAGGCTTATATCTATGACCGTGTGACCTGGTGTGCCGAAAATCGGATATTTGGCATACTTCCGGGCGTGCCGAATATCGACATTTGGCATACTTCCGGTGTGACGTCATTGTTTAGCGCGACGGCGTTCGGAACCGATATATTAAGGTTCATGTTAAGTGTTTTTGGACCAAAACTGTTATCTAGTTTTTTTATGTAAAAAAACAACAAATTCCAATAAGTTTTACACCAATTTGTTCGTCTGAATTAGGAGAGTATTTCACATATTAAAAAACATCAAAAAAATTATAACTTTGATAATAAAATACAAAAATGATGTTGTTTACAAAATGACACATAAAATTTATAAGATATTAACAAATCTCATTTTCTTTCTGTATTACATTTATCATGTCCTGTTTTAGGTAGTAGGACCTAAAAATCCTGAAAATAGTATACAATAAGCTTAACATACTGACATAAAGAAGTGACATTTAAAAAAAAAATCAACCTTGCCATGTGGTCACTAAATATTTTCTGTTTGGCAATAACATGTTAGATTTTAATGCTCGTACTACCTTAATATTAGTCATACCTATGTGTTTACTGTTCAATATTATCTTAAATTGTATTTGGTAAAAAGTTCTTTGTCGTGAGCATTTGATGGATTTTTTATTGTTCAAAGTCAAATATACAAGTATTTGGTCACTTATTCCATTATTTTGCACTTGATATATGTGTTGGAGGGGGGTCTTTTTTAATTAGGACCTCGACTTTTTTGTTATCTCTTCTAGTAACAACAGAATTAGACTGCACTTTTACCCTTTTGAAACACTTAACATGAACCTTAAACAGGCGACCGACGTTCGAATGGTTGACCCTCCCGATGGGATTAATTATTAAGTGTTGCAAACTATTTTAGAGCTATAGATCTGTATTTTTCTAGAAACATTGATGTAGATTCTAAATCATTTCTAAAATGGTCAATTATTTCCAATACATTATTCAACTAGTTTATTTGTAGATTTCTATATAGCGCAATATCGGGTAATGTCGCCAGAGGTGTAACTTCCCGACAGCATATCATGAATATTCCGCATAATACTGTTATAAAGGCTAATATCATATAATATATATTTAATTGATGATTTCACGTGTCTATGTGGTGACGTCACATGATCCGCATCACTGACGCACTTTTTCTTTCGAAAAATCGTACAAGAAGGGTAACATAATAAGGGTAGGTAACGAAAATATTTTTGCTGCTTTCTGAATTGCTTGCTTATGAAGTTATGTTCGTGTTTTTTAGTTTTTTTTAGAAGGGTCCTCCCCTCCCGCACCCTCCCCTTCGAGTAAACTCAGAATAAGTAACGCTACGCCCCTGGAAGCATATACATAATCTCTTATAACTCATTGTATGAGGAGCAGTGTACTTTTATTTGATGTATTCGATTTTTTATTGGATATGATATGTATGTGATCAAAATGTACACGGATGAGATTGAAATAAAGATTGGAACTTTGCAATAAAAAGGTTATAAAACAGGACTGGTGTTGCATACTAGGCCGTCAATATCCTCGGGCTATTAAAGCCATCTGGCCATTCTCTCCGAATTATGCCAAAATCGTCCTAAGGCACACCAGTCCTGTATAATATCCTCTAAATATTCAACATCAATCAACGTTCGGTATGTCCGTTTCATAAGATGCACTTGATAAATCTTATCATACAAATGAGAAAGTAGACAGGGCCGTAAATTACATGGAGGCATGTAGGCAGTTGCCTCCTATTGCGGGCTGAAAAAAAAATCATTTTTTGTCTAAAAAGGGTCCAACAATTTTTTCGTCTCGCTCGGCTCGGCGGGGTGCCTCCCCTTCCAGGGGAGGCAATTTACGGCCCTGGTAGACTAATGAAGTATAAGCCCAGATAGATATGAACTTCAAGTGCGTACTTTTTACAGTACGGTTAGGAGTGGCATTTATCCCGGTATCAGCAGGTGGCGTAACGAGCCAAGATGGCTAGTGAAACCGTACATTTTGTTCGGCGTTTAATGTGATTCCATCGGCCAAATAATACCTTATGCGAACATACAGTGCTTATAATGAACTGTAAACAGAATGATACAATTACTGTTTGAGTGAGTCAATTTATACAGTTTTATGTTTGGGCTATAATCAGATAAACTTATTTTTCATCAATCTAATTATAATTGTCACTAGTTTTCGCGTCATCGCCCAGCTTAGTTTTATTTATTTTTGGTACAAAATTGTTAGCTTGTTAATAAGTTATGATATTTTAATGTTAACGGTTTTCATTTTATAAAGTTAGACACCTTTCTCGTGTTACATTTGCTACACATTGCTCTTAACTTGAACTACTGCCTGTACTGGACCAACTTGTAACATTCAGTTTTTCTTCTGAAACAGGATTTGACAAGAAAATTGCATACAGTACTGACATATTAAGAATGGAGAGTACCCAGGTGTTATCGGGTGGTGTTGGACAATTAACCAATACAAATGGTGGTGTGTTTCAAGATGGATATAATCCCGAACCTCATCCAGAAGAGGAGAATGTTCCATTGTTAGACATTAGTATCAGTAATGTAGTATGCAGCTTTAGTACAAAGTGTCATCTCAATCTGAAGAAAATAGCTATGGAGGGATCTAATGTGGAGTACCACAGGCAACATGGGGTAACTATAAAGCATCAAGATCTGAATGAAATAATGTCACAGTGCTCCCGATAAGAATTTACTGAATTGGGTGAGAACTCATCAAAATTAAATCGTATGATAGACAAATAAATTGGTTGATTTTCACTCAGTAAGTTCACAATAATTGAGTGAAACATGGAAAATTGTCAAATTAAAGAAATTCTAATGCTTTACCATGATTTTTGTTGTTGCTGCTTGCAACTCTTAAATCATAAATGAACTTATAGTAATGAAGTTAATGAACAGTGTATGGTTTTCACAATTAAAAATGATTAATAATAATACTAGTAACCGTTTATCGTAACATGTCTTAACACGACGCATAAGTTTTCTCAGCAACTCTATGTCCATCGTGTTTCTTTATTTTGTTTGAGCATACAAGGTCTACGACTTTGTTGACAACGTCAAATAATATTGGTTTAACAATAATTATTGAAGAAACTGGTGATGAGGATGAAAAGTAACTAAAATTGTACTTTGATTTACATTATTATTAATATATATAAATGACATATTTTCTTTTGAAAATTGATTTACATTATATATAAATGACACATTATTTCTTTTGAAAATTGAGGCTTTCTTCCTCGTTTCGATAATATGGTAAAGCATGTGATCTTGGTCATATAGACGCTTTCATTACTAAGTATGCATAATATCATAATATGCAAACACCTGTGTGATAAAGACCTGATAAATTAACTGGTACTCATCTCTACTTTCACTTTGCTAATAGCTTGTGATGTACAAACTTCAAATTGTCGCTAGGAAAACTGCAAGAAAGCGGAAAGCAGAAATAGCTGTTTAAATACACACACATTAACTATGTTTTGGGTAAAAGGAAAATTATTTGCGTATCGGGTACGCTAAAAAACAAAATTATTTGCGTTTTCCATGTTTTTATTTGAGTGAAATACGAAGTTTATCTGGAGCACTGTAATGATTAATCAGGGGTGATTTGTGTCTACTCTCTTTGATATAAACGCACCAAATTGAAAAAACTCAAGTTTTGATTACAAAAAGAGTAAAACTCAGTGATGAAAAAGTAATTAATTAGACATAAATGATTACACTGTTTTACAATAGTCTGTGAAAGAGCCTAAAGATGTATAACAGCATGTTATTGTTAACCTTTTAAGTCAAAATAAAAGCAGACAAGTTGGCATAATATGTTTGATACTGTGGGTGTAGAAAAATGACATCTTGCGGAATTCAAAGGTTCTGTGTCTAGACTTCCTAGGCTAATCATTTAGTATTGATCTTATACATGATACATATTTTGTATTTGTTAAGCAAGTGTGAATGTTTTATGAAACTGATGTAATCGATACAATCGAGTGTGGTAAAAACGTTACAAGTCAATGATCAAATGTTTCTTGCTGCATTGCATGAATGAACCAATGAATGGTTTGGCAAGAAAGAGTATCCTTTACAGTGATAGATTACATAATGTGATAAAAAAGTGTTCAAGAACAGGATGTTATTATCATAAATGATCCTGTTCTTCAAAAATATTTAATTAGGTTGACTAGAAAAGTATGTAGATTATTAACAATATTTAAAATTTCAGATGCTATACATGAGATTAAGAAAACCATATACAACTGCTAACATTTGGTCTTCTGGAAAGATAACTTGTACGGGTGCTCAGAGGTAACTTGTTCTTTAATTTTTGTGACCCTGTATACTTTGCCACTGACATTTTTAGCTCACCTGAGCACTAAGTGCACAATGGTGAGCTGTAAGGATTGTTGGTTGTATGTCTGTCATGTACAATTTGATTTTTACTTTCTTGTATCCACATTTCATAAGTAATTCTAACCAAACTTGGATTCAGTGTATACATAATACATATGGCCTTCAATTTTCTACCAAGACCAATTTTGAGCCAAATGGTCCTTAATTCATAAAAAAATGCTATATATGCAACTTTGTTTCCTCTCTAGCCCCTTCATTTTTCCACCAATCCTTATTATATAAATTTATACCGAATGTGTGTACTTGTAAGATCTTGGCCATGTTCAGTTTTGGGACACATCCGACTGGCCAGTCTTGAGTTATTTGCCCTTGAGTTGAAAAATGCAGTATTTCACATTATTTACTTTTTAGATTTGTAATTGCTGTAGTTGCAACATTTAACTAATCTTAATGGAACTTGATCACAATGTATGTTTCTATAAACTCTAGGTCAAGTTTGAAACTAGGTCAAAAACTAGGTAAACAGGTCAAATCATAGTAAAAAATGAAAATGGTTTATGCTGTAGAGGTCACATTTTCAACCTGGTTTACATGAAACATGGTCAAAATGTTTTGTCTATATGAAATCTAGGTCAAAACTGGGTCACTTGGATCAAAAGCTAGGACACCAGGTCAAATCATATAAATACCTTTTTTACACTATTGAGGCCACATGAAAAACATTAGAAGGTGACATTTGTGTAAATATGGATGGTTATCATAATGGGACATATACCTCAGTAGACTCAAGACTGCATATTTCAATGAAAGAAATCTTGCCGAATCCCGATCAATGTTCGTTTTCAGCACATGATTTCCCAAAAAAGAGCAGACGGCAAATCGCGGAAAACAATTTTGAAAGATTTTTCTTCCTTATCAAATTTTAGGATTTTTCAAGAAAGAAATTGGGTACCACAACGACATGATCATCTTAAAATAAAGATTACGTTATAATGGAGTTGCAGTGTAGTGGATTTAGATTTTAAGTGTCTTCAAATAAGAATCTAATTATCAAAACAGGGCAACTAAACATGTGTTAGAAAATGCTGTTGATGAACATGCTTTTCGTTGGATGTGAAAATATATTTTTGACGTAGAAGAATGCTTTCGCCCTGTATGTATTTCAAGTATATGTTATTGTAGGGATGTCAACAATTAACCATTCGATCGTCTGGTTATCGGTTACGAAAATTGGTAACTGAGTAGTACGGGGGGAAAAAATGAGTTCATAACTTTTACATTTTTAGGCAAATTATGTTGGTCATAATTATACTTTCAATGTTTTATCCGATAATCTGGCAGCTGTGCACCCCCTTAGGCGTGATATAATGCGATAACTGTTTGACACGAGTGTTTATTCTACTAAATGACCTAATTGCTTCGTTAATTCACCATACACATAATGACGAAAATTGGTAACCGATTAGTCAATAATGCGATCACTGTTTGACACGAGTGTTTATTCTACTAACCACACTCTCCCGATTTTCAAAGTAAACATCGTGAAATTTTATTATGGGGTATTTTTTAGTTCATTCCCGACTTGAAATTATTTGTCAAACTGATAACTGAAAGTGTAAAATCGATATACAAGTCCGTAAATCACGTTTTTGGGGTTATACATGTATAGATGCTCTAAACCATGGAATCAAGCGCTTGGTAACACTGATCAAAATACGATGCGACCTCGCTTGTCATGTTGTTTATTCAAGTTTCACACATTTCTATTGTATTCAGATATGACAATTAGCAATCAAACTGTTAATAGGCGTCTCTATTAAACGGATGACCCCCAGATTACGAGTTAATTCGCAGAATATTGCTATTAAAAGCTTATGATAGGATGAAGACATGATATTGACAAAATTTCAGCCACACAAAAAAATCTCCCGTTTTGAGTCTCAATCTCCCGCTTTTCAAGGTGCAATCTCCCGATTTGTCTTCAGAAAAATTTCACATGTATGCTATGCCCACCGTAACGGACAAACGACAGCTCGAAAAAACCGGCATTTCTCTCAATCGGTGTCTACGTACATTTAAATAATTGTGTCTTTTACTCCCCGCCAAAATGTATGTCCAATAATCGGTTAACCGGTCGGAAGATTGAGAGGTTAATCGGTTAGTAAAATGAACGGTTATTGACATCCTTATGTTTTTATATAATTATTATGTATTTCAAAATATCATATCTCAAGGAATGGACTGTCATTTCATCAATCTTATTGGTGATTGTAACCAGTTTCTCTATCTATTTCCAGTGAAGATTTATCTAAAATAGCTGCCAGAAAATTTGCCAGGAAAATACAAAAAATGGGTTACAAAGTGAAATTTACTAATTTTCGTGTTGTGAATGTTCTAGGGACGTGTATATTACCATTTGCTATTGATATCACGAAGTTTTCTCGAAAACACAGGGAAGCTAGGTAAGTGGTTGTTTCATCACTGAAAGTGTGTTTGTACACATATTCTTGGTATTATTCATGATTGATTGAATTCTTCTTTGATATTCAATGCCGATTCTTGTAAATAAGTGAGAATTCAGGTGGTTGTACAAAGTTTCTGAACATTGGCTATGGACTGAGGCTAAATTAAGGCGCTAGTGTTGACAATGTCCAGAAATGTAATATATATAAAGTATTGTACATAATACATTTTTGTAACAAATTTACTGGTTAATTGGTCAAGCTTTATTCATGTATTATACATGTATGCATGAGTTTCAGACGGTGATAACACATGTCATTGTAATAATGCTTTACGATAACAACCAATGGTGTGACCATAACTTATACTAAAAAGATCAAACAAAACTTCAGAATGTGTAGTTAAAAATGTGTATTTGTTAAACAGTGAGTGTATCAGTCAATGTTTCAAAGATACAAAGTATAATGCTTGAACTAATTTATTGGACATGGATTGGATAGATATTTGCCATCTGTATCTGTGTTGTATACTGTGATTATATTTCAGTTATGAACCGGAGCTGCATCCTGGTGTAACATATAAAATAAAAGATCCCAAAGCCACGTTAAAAATCTTCTCCACAGGCAGTATTACCGTTACAGGTAGGTTTAGTTCCGTTTAAGATTAGGTTGAACAGTCAAATGGGCTTAGTACTCTTCTCTCATCATTCAGGCACGAGAATTTTCTGTGGATTTGATTTTTCGTAAGGGCCTTTTTTGAGACAATTTAAGCCATCTAAGATGCTTAAAAGCCTGAATCTTCAGCGGCCCCCTGGACCCCTTGCCGAAATTTCAGCTGATTTTGAAATTTTGCATTCTCATGCCTGATCATTACTCTTAACTTAAATTGTATGCATAACAATTTCTGGGGTTTTTTTTAGTCTTGTGGATTGATTGTATATCAACCAGTGTTAAGTTGTTTAAAGATTAGTATGAAATAGAAGGAAGGTAGCTTGACATGGTCATTCGTTTTCATGATTTGTGAGCATTTTCTTACCAGCTCTGTAAATTCCTAATGCAATGGCTGATTTTCAAATAGTTTGATACAAATGTGAACCAAATCAAGGTGATGTGCTACAAGAGAGTTGCTCAAATTGCACTTTTGAGATTAAATGTGGTTCAATGGTGCTGCATACATTGTTTAATACCTAGTGGTGGATAATGTTAAATTGCCTAGAAATACTTCATACTTGTTTTATTTGTGTTTCATATAAATCGGGGAAAAAAAAGTATTACAATTCTTTCGCTCCTGTAAGTGTAAACTATTCATTATCATGTACACTAACATTTTTGTTTGGTTTTTTCAGCACCTAGAGTGGCAAATGTTCAGTCGGCAATAGAATATATATATCCATTAGTGGCAGATTTCAATGCTGGTCCTAGATCTGTGAAGAAAACTTCATCTAATACAAACAGTTTTGTGAACAAACAACGTCATGTTACTCATAATGTCGTGGCAAATGCTGAATCTGAAGATTCAGATTTTGATGGTTCTAGTATTGATGATGAAGACTTTGATAGTGATGTTAGTCAAGACTAGATTGAAATGTGATTTTTTTTCTCTATCTGCTTGGCATTGATGTGAATGACTTACAACTTGGGAAGTCTAACTGTATTAGTGGTCAAGTATGATGTATAGTTGTAGTTGATTTGCATGAGTGAACAAATGATACATGTTTAATGGTATGTTAAAAACATTCTATAGAAGTCAGAGAGGCGTATTCATTGGGTGTAAGAGTGTGGTTGTCATTGTTTGGTTATAGAATATTGATGATTATATTTTCTGTTGTATTTGTTGCTGTGTTGTATTGTAATAATTATTTTCATTCACATTTTTTACATAATTTGGAGATGAATGATGTCATTTGCCATTTCTAGAAATCCAGAAGTTATCAATATTGAATACTTCTGTCACTTGACAAGAGATGTATTCATTTTGTTCTCTTACATTGTTGAATTATTATACATTTTTGACTAACCCAGTCTGTATACAATGTTAAGGACGAGACTTTAGCAAGTAGATAAAAATAACATTATTCAGCTTCAAGTGTTTGGGATTCAGATTCGGTATGGATCAGATAATCACACCCTGTTTTCTTGACAAAATACAAACGTGTGTGTGGTGATGTGTTTTGCAATATTTCCTTTACAATGCTTTAAGTTAATTTCCATGATGTAGATTTTGAGCTATGTAAGGAAATTGTAGAAACCTAAATAATGGATACAGGGGGTAGTTATATTGATTTGTAACATTCATTAATAGAATGTTTGTGCTGGACATTGATGTTAATTCATTTACTTTTCTACTGTGTATTGTTACATAAATGTTCAATGAATGTGATACTGAAAGGACCAACTGAAATAAATAAGTGAAGTTCATTTTTTCATGCATGTGACTGACCTGGCTTAACAGATTATGCTTACAGTAAATTGTTGATCTTGATGCTACGTTACTGAAAGTACAACGTTGTTCACAAACTAAGCTATGCAAGTGATGTTAGGATTATTTGTGTTACTATGAAGTTGTTGTTTTTCTTCTAAATAATTCATGACAGATGTTAGTACCATATCTTTTGTATAATCTTTAAGATCATCTATTTTTTATTTAGTTTTTATTGGTTGTGTACAATACATTCATATAAAAGATTTTGCTCCTGTTTTCCATTTAGCAGATTGCTAGTACATTTTGTACTTCAAACCGTTTGTGTCTGATACATCACGTCCTTTTACAGTTGCTCCTTAGTGTGTTAACATTAGTAAGTTAATGACCCCTTCTCATGCTAACAACCTACAGATGAACAGTATTAAGCTGAGTGAGAACACTAAAGTTGTTTGCATTTATTGTTACAGTGTGTACTACACATGATTAATTAAATATCAATATGTTCCTCCATTGTGGATATCATCTTGGGGTACTTTTTATACTTACTGTGTTTCATTACTAAATATAACATCATAACCATGTATTGTTCTTATGGGTCTTTTTATGTTGTATTTTCTGTCAAACTTTCACTGTATTCCTACGTCGTACTGTTATTTATTTGTACAAGTACTTTTTGCTATGAACAATGGTTCTTTTGTGTTCTTCTATCGTTGAATATATTGTGACTTGTGTGTACATCGTATTTTCATATACATGATGTAGTTTGTGAATTTACATTATAATTCCAAAGATGCTTCTTATGTTTTGTGAATAACCAAGCATTTTCAAAATATGAAATGAGCTGACTTGGCATTTACGTTCATGAGTTCTGTTTGTTTCTTCATGCAGTTTTTGCTCTATTTTATATTGTTTTAGCTGTCAATATATGATCATCTTTCTGAAGAATAATAGTGTTGTCAGCTGCTACATCTATATTGTTTGAGATTTAACAAAACACCCAGCATCATGGAAGGGATTAGGCCTCTGTGATGGTGTAAATCAGTGATAGTACTGCACTCTTCCATTCCTTCTTACTCCAGCTGTGGCAGTATTTTATCCATGCATCACAAATTGTTAAATACATTATAAACACACAAGTGTTTTAACCTTGGTGCTGGCTTCATACTACATAAACACCAAATGGTATAGTCATAAGCTAGATATACTGATAGATAGGTATTTTGAGATTTTAAGTTGTTCGACAATTGACATTTTGTGAAGTTGGTTAACATTTTAGAAACTCTAGCCTGTGTAGTCTCTATTGTGTTAGATTTTTTGTTTGTGTTGTTGCATATTTGGTTCATGAAATGTTGACTCGTAGAATGAGTGTATTAACTATGTGACTGCACTTTTTCTGTTGAAGCATATTTGTCATTCCTGAAGTAAAATTGTCAGTAAGTTTTCAAGTAGGTTAAGACTTAGACTATCACAAAATTTAGAGAAAGGAAGTTTAACCAAATTTTACGTATCATGAGATATTTATATAAGTCAGTTTATCATAGTCTAATTACATGACAACAGCATTGGGTGTTTGAAACCTTTTTTCCTTCAAAATTTACTTGGGTTACTAATGTTTTGCCATGTCTTACTAAGCTTGTATCATCAAAATTGTGTAGATATATTTCTATTATTGTGTTCATTCATTTACATGAAGTTAAATTTGATATTTTGGACTGTGTTATGCTAGAGATGTTTTATTCTTACTCGGTCAGATTCAGCTGAATGCAGATACTATTACTAGACGACTGTTTCTTATTTTATGTTTTGTTCTCTTACCAAATGATCCAGTCAGTTTATTCTGTTATATTATTCATCAAGCAAAGAATAATTGTTACTCACATTTCATGTTTATTTGTACCATTTGTGAGTTAATGTGGATTATTTTTTTGTGGTTATTATGTGATTATCTCTTGGCTATTTGCTTCTGTATTCAATATTATTTTATCTGATACACCTCGTTTACTTGCTTTTTTCTATTACAACGATGTTTGTCACTTAAAATACTGACCTCTGGTTATTTTTTTGTTTATTTGTGTATGGATTTGTGTCCTAAGTTTGGTGCATTTTGTTGAATTCCATGAAGGATTGATCATCATTTATGACACTGTCAATATAACTGGCTATATGATGTTGCAAATAAATACTATGACTTCAGATATGTGTTTGTTTTTCTATAAGTATGTTTGTTTGGTGAACGATAAAACTGGATTGATACAAAAGCGCACAGCTGATGGCTTTTACCAAATTGCTGGCAAGGTATGGCCACAAAACATCAATAAATAGAACAAAAAAAGGTAAGCCACAAAAAGAGCAGTAAATTGGCTACTTTGCACTTTAACAGGTATCCATGACAACCCCAATATCCCTGGCAACTGTACTCTTTTTGCAAGAGTTCTGAAGACCCATTAATTTTGACTGGAATGGAGATGCTGATTATTTACATTTATTAACAGAAGGAATTTAAGGTTTCTGTTCGCTGGCATGTAAACGGAGCAATTAAATAGAACCTTGCCTGAATACCATATTGTTTAGTATTAATTGTACACTCCCACACAGCGCTTCGATTCCACTGCCGTTACATTCACACGCTGAGGTTTATATTTAATAGTTGACCTTTTTAACCTTTCTGATATAGACAATGATTTAGTTGCAGAAAATGAAATTACCGTTTTTCCGTCATTCTTAATTTCATTGGTCTGCACAAAAACAGAAAAGTATTTTCCCGCGTTAGAACCAATCAAACATGTACACAATATAATGAATATAATGGCCTTTCATGGAAATAATGACGATCCAGCTAATCGATTTTATTTCATGTTATTTAGTATTTACAGAAGACAAATCTTTCATCGAGGATTTTACGGATACATATTGTGGCGACTTTCAAGTACCACCAAATGCGTAGTAACGGGATAACGCATTTTAAAATATATGCAGATTCTGCACTGACAGCTGTTTTCATGAATGGGCTTAAATTACTATACATGAACAGGCATCAAAATATTTTGGCATGCCGACAAAACGTTAAGTCACATATGTTGGATTTGGATTTATTTTGTTTTCCCAGCAATTTACATTGTCATAGCGCTATTTTTATGTCAGTGAGAACAGTCTACTCAAGTGTAGTCGCGCAATCTTTATTTACACATGTTTACTGTCATTTTAGGACATACCGGTGAGTTGTTGCAACCGGCTCGCTGAATAGCTATGGACATTTGTCAATTTGCCTGTCTAAAAATAGAAAATATCAAATGTGTTATAAAGCAGAGGGCGATTATGAAGGTATTGGACATGTGAAGCAAATAGTATCAAATAAACTTCTAGCAGCACAAAGAAAAATTCTGCCATCTTCCATGTAACCCACTAGGCCAAAAGGTTGGGTCTACTGACTCAAATTTTTGTCAAAGTAGAAATTCTTGTGTTCTAGCCTGAATGCCCAAGTGCTTACTTTTTAGTTGTTCAGAAGCAGTGAGAAAATATAAAAAATTAACAAAAACATATCAAAGAGATATATAATTGTGAAATTTATATGAGTTTCAAAAATAGTAAAATATATAAGTTCTAACAAGCAAGAATGCTTATGGGCTAGTTTTTTACTGCATTACTTGCCCAATTCATGAGATATACACTGACTCACTGAGTTAGAGATCTATATAAATAAACACACACTGAAGAAATGGTAACTGGTCAACTTGTACATTGGTCAACACGTACCTGTTTTGATCAACTTGTACCTCGTCTTTGGTCAACACGTACATGTACCTACCCAAGTCAACAGTTACACATACCTGTTTTGGTCAACTCGTACCTCTCAATTTTTTATTACTTTAAGCTGTATACTAATGCATATATGTTATAGTTTTTTTTCCGATATCATTTAGGATTGACATCAGATAATGTGAAAATTTTGCAATAAGATTAAATATTTTGTGAATTTTGTATGATTAGATTCTAATTTAGAATACAACTTGAATTACGAAGGTACGAGTTGACCAACAGGCGTTATCTGCCGTCTATTAAGTAATGATAAATGTTACTGTGAAAGTTCCGTCATGTTTACACTGATCATAATTCAGCCACACAATACAGGAAAAGCTTACTTTTAACCAGATTAATTCTATTAATAATTGTTTGTATGACTTGAATATGACTTGATTCTGCCGCATAATAAGTACTGACAAACTTTACCAGTATAGTTATACTGTTCAAAATTGTTCAAAGAATACAGGAAAATACAGTAAAACTTAATTTTAAAAAGATTAACGGTTTAAAAAATGGAGGTACGAGTTGACTAAGGTACGTGTTGACCAAAGTTGGTACGAGTTGACTAGAAACCAAAAAAATAAAACAATAAGCATTACAAAGAATATGGCATACATTTATTGAACCGATAAAGATGAATGTAAAGAGGATGAAAATGACATTTTTTACATCAATACTATCAACATGTTTGAAATTACTTTATACATGTATTAGTAAAAAGTTCTGTTTCGGCTGAAGAGAAGACAAAGGCATAACCACAAAGTTGATGTTCAGTAAAGTTGGTTTCAGTCATATTACACAGGTCTGTTAACTTAATTTGACGCCGTTTCTTTCAATGCCACAAATAGTTGTTCAGTCTTGTTGAAGATATGGTAATTAAAAAAACACAATGCTGATGTTCAGTACAGTTGGTGCCAAATATATTACACCTATCGATGCAGAAGTGTTTTTTAGTCTTGCTGAATTCAATATCATTAGAGGTTGCCAGCAGTCGAGAACTTAGTCTTTCAACCAGATGAGTAAAAATTGACAAACGTTAAACATATTAGCGTTATGCTGTCCAAATTGCAACTTGTTAAGATCCATGTCTCTGCTAGTTACACTCAAAAACATAACTCTGACATCACCTGTCTTTAATCAAACACAACATTTAATCTTCTGGTCTTTCTGGAGGTGGTCCACAAGGTTGAACCATTCGTTCAAGCATATTGAACTTGATTCTAGCTTTTGCTTCATTCTCAGCGACAGCAAAATAATTCAACATGTCGAAATGTCCAAGGTATGATGCAGAACTGTCCCTGTGTTGGTTAGTTAGCCATTCCCACTTGCTTGTGTCAGCGTGACCGGTTCCAATGTATTTAGATTGCAAATGTTCCAACTGGCTGTGAATATTGTAACGATCTCCCATCGTTACTGTGCAGGAATAACGAATTAATCAAATCAAACGAATATGCTGAGAATCGGCTATTGTTTATCAGAAAACGTTTCTCAATTCAACCGGATATGCCTTGCTTATTGGTTTGGTTAAGTGTAAGATATCTATAATACAACAATATCGTTGTCGTCTCTGTGTCAAACAGAAAACAGACTACATGGATGCATTAAAAATTGCGAAACAACAACAAAATAAGCTGTAGACTAAATCATTTTGCAAACATAAAATCCGAACAACATTTTTTTAATTGTAATTGATTAGTCAGAAAAACGACAACATCTGTTCTACCAGCCGCACAGGTTTATACGGTTTATGACTAAATACCGAATATGACTCATGTTCGCGAACATGAACGTAAATACCGAACATGAGTGATTAATTTTGTTTTAAAAGAAAATATTTAGTTTTGATTATTAAAATCGATTATATACATAAAAATACACATTTAGACCGAAAATACATTACATAGAAACATGTTGAAGCAATTTAAAGGTACTAATTTAAATGCGAATGAGCTGATTCATTTTCGTGAACATGAACGTAAATACCGAACGTGAAGCATAACATTAATATTTAAACGCACTTTTAAATATATGCAGATTAATTCAATTATTTTAGCAAATAATTAAATGCTTGTACTAAATATATACTAAAAAGAAGCATTTTAAAGCAATTAGTGATGTAATTGAAATTCGCAAGAGACTATTCATGTTCATGGAATGATATAAAAAGAACGAACGCGAGTCGTTCGTTTAGTATCTTTAAGAAATGTGAACCTTCTCTATGTTAATTGTGCTATATATACAATAATTATTGTTATAATAATATTTATAAGATAGAAAAACTTATATCATTTTAGAGAAGGGTATTAAATGGTGAAACGCAGGAGCTCATCCATTTTCGTAGACTGATATGAAAACACAGCACATATGTAGACGCAGCAAAGTACATATTACAAACCAATCGTCTTACAAAAACAATACATGAATTTATATCATGAATAGAATGAAAACACTTTAATATATAATAGCGTCGCTAGGAGAAAACCATCGTTTTCATGTTAATATTCACCGAAAATACGACCCAAAACAATTTTTTTCATGGATGTTATGTCTACTATAACAATAAATTACAATCTACACTCAAACACATTTCTAATTGGTCATCTCACATTTTTCTGCATTTTATAATTTGCTAGATATCTTTTCGATTTTTGTGTACAAAGATGTGTGAATTATTGATTTCAAAGGATTATGGCATGGATAAGAATAAAGTAAAACAATCTTAGTCAATTTATAATTCTCTGTAATTATTTTGAAATGTATGATAGTGTAAAAAGTGACCAATTAGAAAAGCAGCTGTGTGTATTCAGTCCTATAAAATATGTATGCTACGCCAATAGCACGCGTTTTGCTGACGGTGTTCGTGATCTCTCAGCACGTTTTCTTTTCATTTGGTTTGGTTTCTGTCCTGCATTAGGAGTCCTTAAAACAGTTCGGAGGCCATTTGTAGATATTATGATGTTTTAATTTGATTTTCCTTTATCACATAACAAAAATTGTTCTCTATTTTTCCGACAGTCCTCTGACATATTTGACCATTTGTCTATGTCGACGGTATGGTGCAAGAACATACTATGCAGTTCGTAATCTCCCCTACGGCGGATAGCACGACACCGTTCAATACGTGCGCCATTTACAATGTCATCTTATAAATGTATAAAGTTCGGAATGTCCGAGTGTTTTCATCAAAATATGGTTTGCTGACTCGCAGTTGTTATTCGTCCATCCGCGTTCGACTTTGCCATTATTGCATGGTTCGATAACATAGGATTTCAATAGCGCTAACAGTATATCAGTAAAATAAGGCATGAATTTGTTATCACCGACTTTTTTTGTCGAGTGCGCGAATTTTTTCTGTCAAACGTTCTTATTTATAGTCAAATGTGTCTGCGTCTCTCGCGAATGTCAGTCCCTCCTCGCCGTAAATAGCAGCTGTTATCTGTAGCCTTTCCTGTTTTGGATAATCTACATGATCTTCTAAATGGTTATTCGTATTTTGTCTAAGATGCCGTGTGCAAAGCGTATGTGTAGCTCCTGGCAAACGACGTTCAATGGCTAATTTAAATGCTTTCTCTTCATCAGAACCTATTACTAAATTATTTAATTCATCCTGCGTCAGGTTATCCGCGATAACGTGAAAAAATGAGCTGTATGTTTTTGCACTTGAGTTAGTATGAATGAATGTTGGACCAGACGTGATAGGATGTTGTCGCGTATCTTGCCTAACTACAAACAGGTCTTTGTATTACGGTGGCCGTTACGTGGAAATCTCCCAGGTTATAAGTTTTGTCTACTCCAAGAACAGTTCTCCCTGTGCCACAGAAACGTTTAAGGTCCAAGATTTGTTGTTCATTAAACAATGTTATTGCAGGATGCTGCAGTCCTTTAATGTGTTTGACAATGTGCATCAAACTGTGCGTTTTTGCAATTTCTTCCACATATATCAATTGGTCGGCGGTATTTCCTGGTACAGAGTCCGATTTTTTGTTTTGGGAGTACTTAAGATTTCGCACTTGTTTTTCATTACGACAATAGGTGTTATAATCCAATTAGGGTTATTATCGATAGTTGGATTACGCTAAATACTTAGGCGATGTGCAATAGATCATAGTGAAAGTTTTTAATGTTTTAATTTAAAGCCTTTAAAAAAATGATAATGTACATAGTCAATTCAAATAAAAAGTTTTAACTTGCAAACTAAATTTCTACAAGTGCTTAATTAGAATATGACTGTATTGTATTATCAATTAATAAAGTATTCATTTAGTATATATCATCGATTCATGTACTTGTAAATATATAAAACCCCGTAGAAATACATCAATGATTCATGTTCGGTGTTTTCACTTTTGTCCACGAACATGAATAGCCTGCTGTACTTGAAATTTGATTCACGTTCGGTATTTCCATATTCTTCTACGAACATGAATAGCCTGCTGTACTTGAAATTTGATTCATGTTCGGTATTTTCATATTCGTATACGAACATGAATCGCCTCTTGCGCTTTCAAATAACGTTCACTAAAATGGTAGAAAGTGTTTCTATTTACTACTCATTAGGTCTATAAGACAATTGATGTATATATAACTTTTTTAGAAATGAAATAGTTAAAACTTTATTGTTAAAATGTTAATGTAATATGCTTCATGTTCGGTGATTTCATTTTGTTCACGAGCATGAATCAACTCATTAGCTTTATCTTGTTTCTATGTAATGTATTTTCGGTCTAAATATGTATTTTTATGTAAACAATAGATTTGAATAGTAAACACTTAATAATGGTCATTATTAAAAAAAAAGCCCACTCATGTTCGGTATTTACGTTCATGTTCGCGAACATAAGTCATATTCGGTATTTAGTCATACCGGGTTATACCAAACCAATCGTCTGTCGACACTGACTTGGCGCCGAAGTGTGTTGACAAAAAATAAACGTGTTTTATTCAAAGTACAGCATTTTAATATATTTTATTTGTTTATAATAAGAAAAGGTAAAATATTTATTTTGTTTCATTCTTTACTGTGTTGGAATTCTGTCCATAATGAATACAAACCAAAATGTCATTCATTTTCGCGACGTTGACGAAAACATCCCCCAACCTCTACACCGGCTCGTTGAACAGGCATTCGGCGTGTGATAATCACCTCAAAATAGTTCGTGCACCTTAACATCATAACACGCACAAATATAGATATAGTAATGGTATAGAACTCTTCAGTCCTGAAATCACGAAAAAAATATGCTGTCCTTATTCAACAAGCTCCTGATTAAAGTATTTCACCCTAATTCTGCAATAAAGGGGTTACTCACTTTATTGTAAGGTCTATTATGGTACTATACAAGGTATTGGGTCTACGTAGGTAGAACTTGGTTACATGATACATCCGCATGGAATAGCTCCTAACGAATTCTGCCAAGAACATAAGATCTCGTGCACCGAGATTTGTCCTTGCCGCCAGGATCGTTAGCCAATTGGAGCCATTCCTTACGATGACGTGTTGGGCAGCTTAGTTCTACCGAGACTAGGGCCGTTAACATATCGACGGTCACAACACTCCTGATGAACAATCACAGAACTTCATCAGCCTTCAAAGTTCAGTAAAAATGTCTTGATGAAAATCCAAAAAACTTAATTTGATTTCATCTTTTTGCGACAAAAATTGGTAATGTAAATGTCTGATTTGTTCATGTGTGAGCAGAATGACAATTTTGTTCAAGGATGTAGGAGTAACCATTTGATTTTTGAAGTTTTCCTTACTTGTCAATGAACATTCTCGCCCAAGACATGTATCTAAGAGCCAAAGATTAAGTTTCTTTTTAAATGCACTGTACTAAAACCAGGAATAACTTTATTGAAAACATATGACATTTGACTTGCTACACTCAACCGTAATGAAAAATGCCTGTCTTATTTTGTCTTCAGACCAAGTAATATTTGACAAATATCCGAAATTAGTCTAGCCAAATGCTACTCAACTTGTAGGGGATTTTGTCCTCCTTGTAAAATTCACGAAGGGGATTTTTTCCGCCTTGTGCAAAATGAGCCAAGGGATTTTGTCTGTATACCTAGAATAAATGATCAAAAACAGAATCTACAGGAAAAATCATATATTAAAGAGTCTTTTTAATTCAGTCGACCAAGTTTCATATCAGTATCATAAAAGTAATATTTCATTATCATAAAAATTAAGAACAAGATATGAAAGAGGACCTTAAGTGGGACGGGTACAGGACCTTCAACGCCCAACCCCTCGTTGCGGCGGACTTGCTTAAAGTTGCATGGGACTCCTACTTTTTCAGCAGAGGGAGTCCCAGGACTCCTATTTTAAAATCCTTCAGAGAACCCTGTAAAGTGTATGAGCTATGAGCAATTTAGTAATAATAATCCTAATAAAACCTCCATCTCAACCACGATGTGACCTGCAAGTTCTTTTAAATTATTTTAGTTTACCTTGTTTTCTCTGCGAACACGTAGTCATAGAGCTACTCTACACCTGATGACATAAAGCAAACAAATAAACGTAAGTCACCAATTGTAAGTTTACAGTAATGGAATTATAACCATCCATTGAGAATTTGACTATCCTATCATTTTGACAAGGGGATTTTGAATCCCTTTCCAATTCTGTTGAGGGGATTTTGAACACCAAGCAGTTTTTAAGACAACGTTTTTTTTAAGTACACCACAACAAAACATTTATTTGGAAAATTTGACTAGTTTAGGAGCTACATGTATCATTCATAGAAGGACAAGCTTAAATAAGGCCAATGGCAGTCCATTTTGTAATGTAAAATTTTATTAGATCATAGATATGATATATTTCAATTTAAACAAAAAAGTAATAAAAATTCTAGTCTGCCAATGACATTGTGTCTCTAATTATCTGTTTTCATATATTGCATGTGCAAATCTTTGCTAATGCTTCCATATTAAATCATGAATTTGACTCGTAAAATTATAACATTGTTATAAAAAGATCAACAGATTTTTGTTAGTTTTTGACATTTTCATAAGTATGTAACTTTCAAAATATTCAAATTTAATTTGGCAACTTTATAATCATTTTATTTACATCTGACAACTTAGACATTACAATACAATACAGAAATTACTCCCTGTTGAGTAAAGTTAATCAGTTTGTGTTGATTTAATCAAGCTCTGATTTCCTGCAATTAATTACAGATACATTTGACAGTTTTATTTCTGTTTCCTATTGTTAATATCATGGTTGATTAGTTCTTTGTTAGGAGGTGTCAGACTGTTTGCTTGATTGGTGCTCAAATTGTCAAATTTCATTTGTACTACCTTTGACTTTGCCTAGGGTGTCATAGGTCACCCTAATTAGGGTCACAGATTATGTATATATACATGTGTTTATTGTGTTATCAGTATTGCTATCTCACTAAGAGGATTACTTGGTCAGCAGGTTATTTTTGGAGGGAAATTTAAACCACATTGAACTATTGAAGGAGTAGAAACTTATTGTTGAGAGCAGCTCAGATTTTAACTTGTTTTTAATAAATAGAAAAAAGTTAAACATGCCACCTTTGGAAGGAAAGCAAGAGTCGCCTACCAAAAATATTGGAGATTTATTTAAAGGAGCTTCAAAGGTATTAAATAAAAATCTCTTCATTAGCAAATTTCTTGATGTTATTGTTAATGATAAAACTATTGTAGTCATCATTGAAACCAGTTGGTAGATTATGCTTATTTTGTATTTTCATTGAACCACTAATGACTATGTATGATTTATTTTATTTGTTAATATGTATGTATTGTGTACTATATTCCAGATGGCTGGTAGAGGAAAGAAGAGGACTAGGGAATCAGAGTCTGATGGACAAACAAACAAAAGACAGAAAGGTAAACACTAAACTTTGATTTTATGGATGATTACCAATGTCTATTTTTGTGAAAAACTTACAACATGCTTAAAAGGTTGATTTGACACTTAATGTAACATGATTTCTTACAATACAAACTTGTGCAATTCACATAAAATTAAAAAGCACAAAATCAGAGAAAAAGCTCACAAGGGAATGATAGTTGATGCCGATTTATTTCCCATGACATGGATAAAGAGAATTGTAGCTAAATTCCAAAGCTTTACTGTATGCATTGTTTATATATATTGCAGTACACCACTCATCTCACAGCTGTATTCCTGGCAAGGTGTTAACTTGTGGAGAAGGTGATGTTGGTCAGCTGGGTCTGGGTGAAAATGTTATGGAGAAATCCCGACCTCAGCTGGTTAACATTGGGGATCCAATCTTACAAATATGTGGTGGTGGAATGCATACTGCATGTGTGACAGATAAAGGAGAGGTAAGCAACAAGAATGTTTCACATGTTCGAGGGTTCCACTAGGTGCTGAATCTCAAGGGTCATTTTGACATTTTTGCGGGATTTTACCATTTTATAATCAAATTAACTATTATTTAGAGAAAAACATGACCCCTCAGCCAGAATCCTGTGGATCAAATTGTGGCTAATTTGGAAATTCCAGGGACCAACGAGGCAACTCGAGAGTCAAATGGAACCCCTGAATGTAAAGTATATTTTAGTGTGCAGGTCCCTTGTGTCATAAATGTTCGTGGACACATTGTGTGTCATTTTGACAGAAATGTACATCATAATGCTTGTTTATATAAACTTTAGATTTGAAAAACCTGTCCTTTTAACTACGAAAATTGTCAAAATTGGAGTTGAAGCGATTAAAGTTTTCCCAAATTTGCAAATTTTGAGACACAAATTTTCCCTTATTTATCTAGGTTATTTTCCCCAAAATGGACAGGAAAAGGCCTGAGTGTCTATGTCTTTGCGTAGAATTTATCTTTATGAGACTGTGTATAAATTTTATCATAACTGTAAAAAATAATCTGTTCATGGTTATATAATTCATTATACAAATAACCAAATCTTAAACAAATGAAATATCAGTTGTTTGTTTAACTTTTGAATTGAATGTTGTATTCCGTTACAGGTTTATACGTTTGGTTGTAATGATGAAGGTACATTAGGACGTGATACGTCGGAGGAAGGTAGTGAGACCCTGCCTGCTAAAGTTGAAGGTTTACCAAAGATTGTTCAGATCTGTGCAGGTGATAGTCACACTGCCGTGTTATCAGAAGATGGCCGAGTCTATGCATGGGGAAATTTCAGGGTATGTGTTTTCAGCATTAGTCTTATTGCAATAACAAAATGCGAATATACTTGACCATTATTTTTAATTGTAAGACAAGTGGTGAGAATGTTAATTTGTATGTCTGTTTACAATTAAGTAATTTAATTAACATTTAATGTAACTTGTGTTAATCTGATTAGTTACCTGTGATGTCTTCTTAATCTGGGTTTTATCCTCAGTCAAAATTTAAAAGTTACAGAGAACATACACCTCGCTTATGGTTCAAACCTTTAACCTCCAGATTATAGTCTTGTGCTCTTTCACCTGAGCTAAATGAGCCAGCTCTAACCTATGGCTACTGTATATTCATGATCTTGTATCATATGTACACTTCTTAATTATTAGTTAAAGAGTGACTTTGTACATAGCTAATTATTTCATTTATTTCTTCCAAACATACAGGATGCTAATGGTTCAATGGGTCTCACAACAAGTGGTATACAAAACACACCAATAGAGATGTTAGAGGGAGAAACTATCGTGAAGATAATATCAGGGGGTGATCACTTAGTGTGCTTATCTGATGGTGGAGAAATATTTACCTGTGGTAAGTGACGATTAAAATTCCAAATATGATATCCGTAAGGTATATAATTTTAAACATTGATTATGCAACAAGTTAAATCAACTTACATTTATCACTCTCAATGTCTGTATCCTGGGTTACTAAGCAGTACACACTCTTGGTTTAGGTATTGTGAAGTTGGCGGTTCCATATCTCCCTTTCTCATATCAGATAAGTCCAGATATTTATGTAAGTATTGCTTTGTTTGCAGAAAAACTGCTTCATACATTATCATGTTTTGCATTTCCATTGTTTTTCATCAAGCAAATCTTTATTTACTGATACATAAATGTATTGTAGGATGTGCAGAGCAAGGACAGTTAGGACGCGTTGCTGAATGTTTCTCACACCGAGGAGGCAGGAAAGGACTAGGTAAATATTTGACTATATACACAGGGTTCTTTTTTCCCTGGAACCCCTGTTTCTGGCAACATTTGAAATTGCATTGACATGCTGCAACTTTTTCCAAAAACATGGTTTTGGACCCCAAGGGAGAACCCTCAGTACAATTCTGTGTCTTCAAATATTAAAGATTCATTAGGATTATTGTAAAACAAAGACAGAATTACTCACTTGATCACATTGATGTCCATGGATATTCAAAATGCAATTAATATATATTCAAAACGAATTGTTGCCATCTCTTGACTTTTCCTGAATTAAAATTATGAGAATCTGACTTGTTTTTGGTATGATTTTTAGTATGCAAGTAATTTGCATCTTTGTATGTTGTGGTAGATAAATAAGTAGATGTTTTGTATTTTTCAGAATATATTTTAAAGGCTGATAAAGTGAGGTTCCGTCGAAAGAAAACAGTTTTCAGTGACATATGGGCTGGCCAGTATATAACGTTTGCAAAAGAAAAGAACACTGGTGAAATCTATGGTTGGGGACTGAATAACTACTTCCAGTTAGGTATGATATTGGTGAAGATTCTAAATTAATACCAGAATTGATATAAGGAGTCGGCAGAATTTATGTATGACTATAACTACTGATCATTTTGAATGTTAATTTTGAAATAGCATATGTACTTCCCTAAGCGTGTGGTCCCCCAGGGCCTTTATTTTATCATGAGATACCACAGCACTGGAATATTCAGTGAGCACATCATCTGCAGAATTACCATGTGGTGTCCCTTTCTTAGTATGTATAATAAATATATTTACCATTAAATTATTTTCTATTTATGAGTAAATTGAAAAAATATTATTGTTTTCCATAAGAGACCTAAAATTATCCAGAACCACCATTAATAAAGTTGAAATTAAAGAATTTCCAATAGGATGGCAATACCTCATGCTGTTACCTAACCACTTTGTGTGCTCCTACTCTAGCATTTGAACAAAATTTGGGGAAGATCCTGGAAATACATCCAGCCTTTAAAGTTTAAAATTGATGTATTGATTTCTTTTTTTCTGCAGGATTTAGTGACATGACTAACAGATTTGTTCCAGAGAAGATAAAATCATTCGACAAGAAGAACTGGGTGAGCTTGGATGGAGGTCAGCATCATACAGTGGCTCTAGATAGTGATGGTAAATATGCTTGCATACTTGTTTGACACTCGTCTTTTCTGGGTAGGGGTAGCTTCGTACCAGACTGTAATAATTGTGTTACAGGTCATTTTTGACCAAATAATATACTTTCCATTTTCCAATCTCATTGTTAATTATCTTACACCTGTGAGCAAGATGGAATGTTTTGTATGTGTTGTTTATGATTAAATGTAAAAGCTGTGCACCATATGTTGCTTCCGTTATTGCTAAGCAACTATCTTATGTTTACATTAAATACACTGTGTTTGTCTCATCAGTGACTTGTTCTGTACTTGATGTGCTTTATTGCCCAGGAAAAAAATGTATCTTAAATTGTACTTGATAACCAGTCAAAGCTAATGTCACATGATATAAAACTTATTCTCTGTAGTTTTAACGATTTATTTTGTATTCCAGGTAATGTTTATACACTGGGTCGAGCAGAGTATGGTAGATTAGGACATGGGGAGGATTCTGGTGAAAAGAAAGAACCAACATTAGTGAAGTTAGAAAGTAAAAGTACAAGTATATCTGCTGGTCAGTCTGTATCGTTTGCGCTTCTTGATGATGGTAAGTTTAAATCTAATTTCAATCTCTACATATAATTTATAATGTAATATAAGTAATGATAGGAAGGAGGCTGAAACAGACTGTGGTTGCACATTGTGATATGTTTTATAAACAGCTATAAATAAAACCAATCTTTGCTATATGTTAAAATAGGTGCAAAATATAAAAAAAAACATTTTGTTATATTCCGTACAATTTTCTAAACTTACAGATATTTTGAAGTTTTTTGTATTTTTATCATTCTGGTTGATATGCATTTTCTAACGCTTTTTTCTGCATACTGGAATCTACGGTGGCATTAACAACTTTTCTTATCTAACAATTACATAATGCTGTACATGTATTCTGATTTTCTGTGAATGTAATTATAGTATATTTGAAAAAATAATACTTCAATTTATTTGATTTATTCGATTTTATAATAAGAATATGTCATGACTGTCTGTATGTTACAGGTTCTGTTGCATGTTGGGGTATGGGAACCAGCAAGCAGCTTGGTAATGGTGGAGAAGATGATGCTTGGATACCAGCAAAAATGGCCGGAAAACAGCTCAATGACAGGTAATAATTGGTTCTTTGTTGTGCTACTGTGTCTTTGTGAATATCATAGTGGAATCAAAGGAAATGTAATAGATTTACCAAAGGTTGAATTGTTGCTAAAATTATTCAAAATTTCCACTGAACACTTCTTCAGTTCTGGTTTGTTCATGTTCAATGAAACAGTCAAGACGACACATAATTTGCTGTTTATTTATTTTTCTTACATTTTAATCTTTAATTTATTTTTTTGGCTAAATACCATTCATTTGGTATGTGTAATGCATTTTTCTCTCTTGTATAAAATGTGTTGCTAAAATGTTATATTGATTTATTACAATCTGGTAAATTTCTGGTAAAGCATTGTTTACAGTAAAACAATTTGTTATTTATAGAATATCATTCTCTTTTAGAAAAATATTGGATTTGTTCACCAAATTGATATTGAAGGAAGACATAATGTCATTCAGTATTTCATGATTTATGTTCATGAACAAATTATGTAGTGGTCTTATTACATTCTACTTCTTGTGATTATAATGTTTCAACTTCAGTACGAAATAAATTATTAAAATCATCACATAATAATCAAGTTCTCTTATATTTTGCAGGAAAGTGGTGCAAGTATCCTCTGGAGGTCAACATACAGTTTTGTTGGTGGTGGACAAATGATAATAGCTCAATATTTTAGCCATTGTACAGTGAAAAGTTTTAATCATGTGTAATAGAAGTGTCTTCCCTACAACAATTATAAGAAGATGCAAGATTGATTTACAGGGCAAGTGATGCTGCTTACTGGAACATGGAATTGTCTAACATAGTTGATGTGAACTATGAGAACAGTTGTCGCATTTAGATTTGTACCCGTCGGGATATTGAATTCTTACGAACATAGAAATGGGGTAAAATCATTGGTGAAAAGAGCAGAGGTGCAGACATAATTCTGCAGACACACCCCATGTCCACAGACGCACTATAAACTATTTCTATTCTAATGTTCATCATACTATTTTGATCATTGTGTGAATAAAAACTTATGACATTGAAATTGTAATTTTGATTTTCATATTGATTCAAGAATATATGAATTATAGTTGTATACGTGCTAGTATTAACTTACCCTTAACGTTAGTTACAGAATTTATTCATTATTTTGCAATTAAAATGTTCAACTAACATTGTAATTTAGTCACAATATTTTGGTAGAAAGTCTATCTTTCTGTGTATGTTGATGATTGTGTAAATAGCAAACATACTTTGAAAAATCATATTTTGAAAATAAAACATCACAAAAAATAAACGATATACTCTATGATGATATTATTTTTCTTAGTGTCATAATGAACTGTACTTGAATTTCTCAGATAGATACATGAATCCAATACTGTATCTAATTTGTTCTGTTCAAAATCTTACCTCAAGATAATACTTGGTATCATTAATCCATCATCACTTGTTGATCTCATGTGTAACGATACATTCACTGTATTTTAATGTGTTCTTGCTGGCATTTCACATTCTTCTTCACACCTTTACGCATGTTGGCCATCAAGGTGAGCATCAGCTAGCGTTACATTGTTATTGTACAGTATCACATGACTTGACAATTATTTGAAAAGAAATTACTTCTTGCTACTGCAACTCTGTCTGTACATCAGGTATGCTTTCGACAGTATGATGACAAAACTTGGTTGTATTTATGACTCTGTTAGGTGTGCATGTATATTAATTATTCAACTTCAGTGGCTTATTAATTTTTGTATGGAAGACATTTATTTTTATAATTCTGTGCTTTTAGTCAGTGTGTTATGCATGTAGCAATGATTGTTTTAATATGAATGGGAAGTGTGTATGTTTTTATTTGTAAATGTGAAGTGCTTTTTAGGTTTTGTAATATTACAGGTTTGCATTGGTTGGCTATTATTTTATGAAATCAGCTTTAGATCAGGATTTCTTCACTAAAGCCTTATGAACTGAAATTATTGATTATTCTTAAGTATCTTCAAGTCATAACCCTTTGCTGCTTGTTAACAGTATATAAGTGCCGTATATTTGCTTATTATATAATAAAGTTTGCGGATCTTGATTGCTTTGATTTATGCATTTTTTATAAGATTTGATCTCCTAATCATGTTTGAAACTTGTATAACCTTGTACTTGGAATAACTCATGTGTATGTTGATAATTCCAGTGGATGTGTTTCCTACTGATACAAATGATTGAAATTGTTAACTTGATTTAAATTTTCAAAACTTCAAAAAATCAGTGTCTACTTGGATAAATTAATGTTGTAACTCATACAAAATTCATTGCTTTGTTAGCAAAATCATGATCACCCATATACACGATCTCAGGGTTTACATAGTGTACTAATCCTGGCTCAAAGTCACAAGCTTTGTATTGTAAATATTATCATTGATATGAACGCCAGCAAGATAAAGCTAACTGTATTATTACTTTTAAGGCCAAGTTATAGAATTTATTTGATATCATTGATTATATAATAAAAAGTTTGCAATGTTTTACAATTGAAAAGTTTTTGGTTTTTACTTTATATTATGTCTTTTGATCAGCTATCCACTGCATGCTGTAATTTTTAGGCTTTAAGTATTTAACGCTTCTGTCAGGTATGTTGGTTAGTTAGTCTGGATAATAAGTATTTACAATTATGTATGTTTGATATTTTTGGTTATAAATGGATTCTAGAAAGATAAAAAACTGGAGTAATTTTGTTGCCATAGAATGATAGATGCCCGCTTATTTATTTGAAACAATTTGCTTATAGAAAACTGTTGTATGTGTTAAAATGTTTTTCATTTTCAATGACGGCATAATATAGTATGTAATAAAAACTTTATTAATGTGGTAATGCATAGTTTTGTAATGTTGATTCTCTACCAGTAAATGTGTTCATTTTTGTAACATTATTTTATGTATTTTTATTGATTGTGTATAAAAGACTGTTTTGATATACAAGGGTTTCACTTGACTGGAAAGTCCAAAAAGCAACATTTTTACCCTCAGAATACTAGCTGAAGGGTCATTTTTCTCTAAATAATGAGTCATTTGGTAAAATCGTGTAAAAATGTCAAAATGACCTTTGGAACTAGTGGAACCTGTATTACTGATTGTCATTCATATTTTCCCATTATTGTCACCGCGTTGTAGGAATCAATGCATTTTAAATAGATATGTTTGACGTACTATTGATCTCAGGTGTGGAAGATGCTGTGAGACAGAACATCAGTTATACTTTACATCATCCTGATTTTGCTGGCTGGTAATCTACATAAGATTTTTTTTAACTTAAAATACTCTGTATCTTGAAGTATATTTATGCTGTGAAAAAGTGGAAGTATGTTAATTTAAATCGTCGGTTTTTAGCAATTGAATAAGTTGGTAAAACTTCCTCTTGTTTTATTTCTCTATCATGTTTATACTGTGAAGAATTTTTTTTCATTTGTTCACAGATACCAGAAGATTTACAGTAGCAGTATAAATTAGTTAACAATTAAATGAAAACCCATTTTTGTAATTAATTATGTTTCAATTATTGAGTGTGACTTTAATGATTAGTGAATAGTAATTCCCTTAATCAGTTTAAATTCAAGTTAGTTTTAGTAATCGGGAAAAAACATTTTCTTTTTTAGCCTTTGTATCTAAAATGTTGAACATTTTTAACATGCGAAAAATGTTGTATAATTATGAATAAAATTAATAAAAGTATGTTCTGAGAATTGTTTTATCTTGTCTTTTTCTCTTACCACCTGTTGTGATTGTAACAATAATGTCTTCACCAGCAGTAATCAATCATAGTTTTTTAAAATTTTAATGTTTAGACTTGTTTTATGGTGTACATGGTATCCCAAGTATTGACACTAATTATCTGTCTTCTAATTAAAAGATATGAATATGATGTCGAGTATATTTCAAAGCCATTTATGATAATACAAAGATTTAGAAAATCAAAAGCACAACATCACCTACAAACTATATTAAACATGTAATGCTATGGTCACGACATTTTCTTTTAACCGTCAATGCAATATTTCCTAATACTAATAAATGATATGCACTTGAAACAAAGACTTGTCTTCAAATTCACAGTTCAAAAGTTGAGTTTCTTAGACAGTATTGACCACTTTTCTGTTAGTAGTCGTTTTTAACCAGGTTTTTGAAAAAAACCAGGTTATTAGAATGGTGTATGTCCTTGGGCGGGCGGCTGGGCGGGCGTCAAACTTGGTGGTTTCCGGCGAATAACTTGAGTTCTGTTGATCATATTGTAACCAAACTTGGTGTACAGTAAGAACATATGGATAGCTCGCTTGGGATTGCTTTTGGGTTCGGTCCGACAAAGGTCAAGGTCACCGTTACTAAAAATAGAAATTTGGTTTCCGGCGAATAACTTGAGTTACATTGATCATATTGACATCAAACTTGGTGTATAGTAAGAACATGTGGAGAGCTCGCTTGGGATTGCTTTTGGGTTCGGTCCGTCCAAGGTCAAGGTCACTTAAAATTTAAAAATCAGTTTCCACTTAATATCTTCGCTATTCGTGGGTGTATTGACATCAAAGTGTGAGTGTTTGTATGCATGTATCACCTCTGGCACCTTTGCAGCATTGATGATCATCATGTATTCATTATACAAATAGAGCCTTGGTTACAAATAATTAGGTGTAAAACCTGGTTTGTGGGCATTGCCCATTTCTTGTTACAATTTGTAAATGAAATTCTGGGTACCCATAGATCTTACCTAAGATCTGCAGGTATGAAATACAGAATTGTAGAACTATACTGTTTACAGCAGGTAAAATAATCGGGTTGGTATTAACCAGCATGAGAGTAGCGGTTTGTTCAATCAATTTACATAGAATACAATAAAACAGTATAAAACACCATGTTAGGGACAGTAGAATTATTGTACATGTATAAATATGGCAGAAACAATGTATTAAATAAAACTGTATAATCAGTATTATTGGCATGTTCCAAGTTCATACCCGACCATCTGCCAGTATGACCGTCTTCCTCCAATGTTTTTGTGCATACATTTATCTCGGGAGATTTGATTAAAATATTTTACGGGTTGTCATTCCACTTACATGTTCTGTTGTGTTTGTATGGCATCCTATCTAGACCCCACAGCAAGTTGTCATTGTTGGTATAACTAATATCGATTCAAACTTATTTGAGAATACTGTGTACACAATTTCTATTGGTCAATCATTTGTAAACTATGTTTTCATTGGTAGACCACCTCAAAGTTTGTATATAACCGTTCTCTAGTAAATACAATTTGTAACAGTGTTATTTTAAGGGAGTTCCTGGATTTTGATAAATGCATTTATTAATGAGTTAGTGTAAACAATGTGATTGATTGCTTTGATGATAAAATGACGTGGTGGATCAGATTGGTTTATCTGCTGCTGTCAAAGTAAACGTTATGCAAGCTTTTCTTGTTCAGCCCCCACAGTTGTGTGTGTAGATAAGAACAAACTATCAATATGTATGTCGATGAAGCATTCCCCAGGGAACTTGCGTGTGGGAATTGAATAACATATGTCATTCAGTTTCAAACTCATTTAACTGATATCAAAAATATGCTACAATACTACCCGCAGTGAGAAAATCACTCAATTGAGAATCTTAAGGCCAATTGTCAAATTTCATAGACTGATTGCCTTTGGTCAGTTGATGACCCTTTTGTTATAGCGTCGGTACCCTGAGACGGAAATTCGTGTCTTAACAGTAATAGGAGAAACATTGAGCTTCATGCTTCCATGCGATATTGTCCTAGGTTCGTAGATACACGTAATCCGTATTGGTTTGGGGTATTAGTTGGTCAGTCTCAAGTGACATTAAGTCTAAAATGGTCTCCTCTTGTTCCTATAGATTCCTGTATATATATACTAATATCTAGATAACACTAACAGTCAATCTTAATAGGGATCATTGTCTTCGGTCAGTAAATAACACCTATTATTTGTGACAGTATGTCGAATGTCAATTTCACAATAGCCTTAAGATTAACAGTTTTCTGTTAATGACTGGGGGTTGCCTATCCTTGCGGACGTCACATTTCATAGGGTGGGATGTCTGTGGACGTAAGATGGGTCTCTGTGACAAACCACCGCCGTATTATTACTTGTCTGGTCGGCACTTCAGATGGACTGTCATTAGGGAATATGTGCTTTACAAATAGTTATTATTAGTCTCAGTATTGAATACAACACAAATCAATGAGGTTAGTTTAGCATACTATACATAGTTTTTGATATAATGAAACATAATGAACATAGATTAGTCAGATTGATGAAGGTATGTCTATGTTGTCAGGCAAAATGCAACAGCAACACTTGTTAATTGATGGATGAACTATTAATGTTGAACAGCTTAATGTTAGCGTAAGAGAAATATTTAATCATTAAATATATTTGAATGAAAGTTATTCTTAGTTCAAATACTTCGCATGCAACAACACATTGAAACCTGTGCTATATACACATCCGTTGCCGACTTCCAATTCCAGTCGTGTAAAATTGTTCAATTATTAACATTTAACATACAGAATTTATAATTTGACAGATCGTTACATTTACAGTTATGCTTCTGCTTTCAAAAGAGGCAGATGTAAATTGTGGCAATTCGTTACAGACGTGAAGTAAATGTGATGTGTACCTTGACAGCAGACGACCCATTTCAGATTGTTACCGGAAATTATGGTTTCCGGTGCAGTCTTGCATAATAATTAACAAATTAGTAAAATATATCGCCTGCTTTCTTGAATTATTCATTTTCAATTATGAAAACGCCTCATTGGTAAGGATTTCATTACATTGTATTACATTAGTAATGCAAGCTTTGCCATTCACCAGACCGAACAGACCAGTGACAATGCTTCGAATGTGGTCACCTTTATGTAAATCAGTGACAAAGAGTTATACGAATGTGAAGGAGTGTTAACACAATCAGATGTTAATCGCCAATAATATAATTCAGAACAGTAGCTGTCATATATAGAATCAAAATACGTTTAAACCTGTATGTGTGTTGCTTTAGCCTCTATTTTTACCATTTGCACATTTTTACATAAAATCGTGTTGACATTTCTCTCTAAACGACATTGTAAAAATAAATCACTTCAACATGCGAACTGTTCTTTGTAAAGACTGTAAAGTCAAACCAGGTTATCTTAGATAAAGCTACTTGTCCATGTCTTTAATTGATAGGAGTAACTATTAGTACTATCTGGGTAGAAGTCGCGGATGCATGGGATTAACATTTCTGTATATAAGTGGACATTGATTTCAATTGTTCCATACTACTTATAGATTAAGTGGGCTATGACCATTCCATTGGATGGTGCTCCTAAATAGCAATCACAATTTGGATTCGAAAACAATGACATAATGCTGTCCGTTGTTTTATATTCATTGTTTTCACATATGGTTTACTCAGAATGTTTCACACGGTGTACTTTTTCTGTAAATAACTTAATATAACGTAACCAAATGAAATGCAGTTAATCAATATCGGCATAAAACCGAGCCAAACGTTTTATTTTTTCGTGATCTTTTGCTTCATATTATTTGGTCGACTGTCTGTGACTTTAAAAAATATGAATGCGATTGTTGTTTACTCAAATAACTTGAGCCTCCTCAAATGTCTTATGTTTTATAGATTGTTGTTTTCCCGGAGGTCTGTGTGGAGAGGCATTGTCTTATGTATGTGGCGTTCCCTGCTGCAACTTATTCTCTCTCTTTCAGAATTGCAATTTCTAGGAAATATGTTGCTGGATTGAATTTGCTGACTACAAAATAAATGTTGTGCTGTGGGAGTCCCTCATTTTAGTAACTAAATGTAAATGAAATACTAGTACATATAGGTGCCTTTTCATTTTCAAATTAAGATATCTATCTCCATGAACCTATCATTTAAATATCCAAAGGCAATATTTACAATTACATTCGTCTTATATTTCCTGATCGACTTCTTCATTCGTTTTACTAATGCATCGTTGTTGCTCATTTCTTGCCGTTACTTTCCTCTGAACATCATAGATGTAGCATGTCACAGGCTCACTGTGCCCACCCTCCCATGATAGTTGTATCCAGGTTGCATGCATATGGCACTTAGTTTTGACTCTATATGCAATTGAAAAACGTGTGTGGTATGAGCCTGAACAGTTTTCATTCATTCGACTTTACCGTCGCGTTCGTTACTATATAACTCATTTTCGTTGTACAGCTGAACTATTGTAATGTTCCGTGCAATATATTTTTTAAGAAACTTACCCCATGTTTGCCGCATTGGTTGATTTTCCTACTGCAACTACATTTCTTGGTTTATATTTGGCTATTTTAGCGTCGTGGTAACGTGTTTGGAAATTCTAGCCGAGAGGGTACATGTTTACCTGGTATCACCCGAAAATAAATATCATGTCCTATTGATCTTCTCAGGCACGTCGAATTTAAATGGCCAATTCAAAACCACATCTTATTCGAATGAACGAGGACCGACTGTATATTTACCTGATTTATAGGCATTAAAATTGGACAAAGCCGACAAGTGAGATATCGAACGTAAAGTATGAACTGACATGTTTACGGCGGAGAATGACTGGCAATTCATCGGTCATGAAAGTAAGAAGTCCCCTGTGGTTGTAAACGGACCTTTTTCGTTTATTATTTCATTTAATACGTGTATTCATTTTAAACATTGACACAGACTTGACGTTTTTGCCATAAAGTAAATAATACCTAATTTACACACGATTTAAGCAGCCCGAGTAAATAACGATTTTCCAATCAATTTATCGAGAAATGACACCTTGAATGAAACATTTCATAGCGTTTGTATGATCAATGTATTTAGTTCTCTGGCCATTGTACTAGTTATACATTTCTTCATGTCAACTATTGAGAGGTAAATAGGTGTTTCCTATTGCCAGTTGGACTCTTAAATGAGGTAATGTGTAATAATGCTGATTTACATGAAAGATAAACTATTGCAATGCCATTAAATGGATGGAATTACTTGGAACTGTTTGAAGGCAAAGCATTTAAAAGAACTGACCATGTTTGTGCGCATTTGTTCTACAAAACAAACTTGGCGTCACACACTTGTTTATAAACATTGCCAATAGAGAACAAGCCGCCATATAACCAGCAAAGTCACCGCTTACTCAAACCGAACCCCAGATAATATTATAATTGAAAGTTAAGCCACTGCCTACACCAATGCAACCCCGTTAGAAGACATATGACAGCAACTGTTTGAGGAAAGAGAACATCCAAACTGGAAGAGTAATTGTACACGCCGTCAAATGATAGGAAAATGGTAATTCATACACATACATGGATAAACAAGACGTTTTAGAATTTTGTTTTCTCAATAATGACTGATTTACAGCACGAACGTCGCACACACTTGTCACGAATAACCCGATACACAGAATTATCTGTTTGACTTCCAGTCGTAAATCAATACTTGCAGTTTGATTCACGTTTAAGAATTGAACTGAAAAAAATAAATTGTTCAGCCATATGTTAAGTTATGAATATTTCATGTATGTTAACCAGTGATATCTGTCATGTAATTCGTACACATTTTAAAGTTATTACTGTGACTATGGCAACACATTTATGAACGGATCAATGGTTTTATGTATTTAGTGCCGATCTTTCTTATACAAACGAAAGTGCTTTGATATGTTCCTAGAGTTATATTCGGCAGTTGACAAAAGTATATACATACCACCATGTTATTATTCATACTTGGTACAATAGGCTTGAGAGTAACACCGAACTATTGTCTGATTAACACCGGATGATTGTAAGATATGACCGGGAGACTAACTGGATGATTGTAAGATATGACCGGGAGTAACACCGGATGATGGTACGATATGACCGTGAGAATCACCGGATGATTGTTCGATATGACCGGGAGACTAACTGGATGATTGTAAGATATGACCGGGAGTAACACCGGATGATGGTACGATATGACCGTGAGAATCACCGGATGATTGTTCGATATGACCGGGAGACTAACTGGATGATTGTAAGATATGACCGGGAGTAACACCGGATGATGGTACGATATGACCGTGAGAATCACTAGATGATTGTAAGATATGACCGGGAGTAACACCGGATGATTGTAAGATATGACCGGGAGTAACACCGGATGATTGTAAGCTATGACCGTAAGAATCAATGTATGATTGCAAGATATGACCGGGAATAACACCGGCCGATTGTAAGATATGACCGGGAGTGACATCGGATGATTGTAAGATCTGACCGGGATACTCACTGGATGATTGTAAGATATGACCGGGATACTCACTGGATGATTGTAAGATCTGACCGGGATACTCACTGGATGATTGTAAGATATGACTGGGAGTTACACCGGATGAGTGTTAGATATGACGGGAGAATCACTGGATGATTGTTAGATATGAACGGGCGTAACACCGGATGATTGTAAGATATGACCGGGAGTAACACCTGATGATTGTAACATATGACCGGAAGACTCACTGAATGATTGTAGGATATGACCGGGAGAATCACTGGATGATTGTAAGATATGACCGGGAGAATCACTGGATGATTGTTAGATATGAACGGGAGTAACACCGGATGATTGTAAGATATGACCGGGAGTAACACCGGATGATTGTAAGATATGACCGGGAGTAACACCGGATGATTGTAAGATATGACTGGGAGTAACACCGAATGATTGTAAGATATGACCAGGAGAAACACCGGATGATTGTAAGATATGACCAGGAGTAACACCGGATGATTGTAAGATATTACCAGGAGTAACACCGGATGATTGTAAGATATGACCAGGAGTAACACCGGATGATTGTAAGATATGACTGGGAGTAACACCGGATGATTGTAAGATATGACTGGGAGTAACACCGGATGATTGTAAGATATGACCAGGAGAAACACCGGATGATTGTAAGATATGACCGGGAGTAACACCGGATGATTGTAAGATATGACCGGGAGTAACACCGGATGATTGTAAGATATGACCAGGAGTAACACCGGATGATTGTAAGATATGATCGGGAGTAACACCGGATGATTGTAAGATATGACCAGGAGTAACACCGGATGATTGTAAGATATGACTGGGAGTAACACCGGATGATTGTAAGATATGGCTGGGAGTAACACCGGATGATTGTAAGATATGACCGGGAGTAACACCGGATGATTGTAAGATATGACCGGGAGTAACAACGGATGATTGTAAGATATGACCAGGAGTAACACCGGATGATTGTAAGATATGACTGGGAGTAACACCGGATGATTGTAAGATATGACCAGGGGTAACACTGGATAATTGTAAGATATGACCAGGAGTAACACCGGATGATTGTAAGATATGACCGGGAGTAACACCGGATGATTGTAAGTTATGACTGGGAGTAACACCGGATGATTGTAAGATATGACCAGGAGTAACACCGGATGATTGTAAAATATGACCGGGAGTAACACCGGATGATTGTAAGATATGACTGGGAGTAACAACGGATGATTGTAAGATATGACCGAGTGAATCACTTGATGATTGTAAGATATGACTGGGAGTAACACCGGATGATTGTAAGATATGACCGAGTGAATCAATTGATGATTGTAAGATATGACCGGGAGTAACACCGGAGGATTGTAAGATATGACTGGGAGTAACACCGGAGGATTGTAAGATATGACCAGGAGTAACACCGGATGATTGTAAGATATGACCAGGAGTAACACCGGATGATTGTAAGATATGACCAGGAGTAACACCGGATGATTGTAAGATATGACCAGGAGTAACACCGGATGATTGTAAGATATGACCAGGAGTAACACCGGATGATTGTAAGATATGACCAGGAGTAACACCGGATGATTGTAAGATATGACCAGGAGTAACACCGGATGATTGTAAGATATGACCAGGAGTAACACCGGATGATTGTAAGATATGACTGGGAGTAACACCGGATGATTGTAAGATATGACTGGGAGTAACACCGGATGATTGTAAGATATGACTGGGAGTAACACCGGATGATTGTAAGATATGACCGGGAGTAACACCGGATGATTGTAAGATATGACCGGGAGTAACACCGGATGATTGTAAGATATGACTGGGAGTAACACCGGATGATTGTAAGATATGACCGGGAGTAACACCGGATGATTGTAAGATATGACCGGGAGTAACACCGGATGATTGTAAGATATGACTGGGAGTAACACCGGATGATTGTAAGATATGACCGAGTGAATCACTTGATGATTGTAAGATATGACTGGGAGTAACACCGGCTGATTGTAAGATATGACCGAGTGAATCAATTGATGATTGTAAGATATGACCGGGAGTAACACCGGATGATTGTAAGATCTGACCGGGATTAACAACGGATGATTGTAAGATATGACCGGGAGTAACAACGGATGATTGTAAGATATGTCCGGGAGTGACACCGGATGATTGTAAGATATGACCGGGAGTAACACCGGATGATTGTAAGATCTGACCGGGAGAATCACTGGATAATTGTAAGATATGTCCGGGAGTAGCACCGAATGATTGTAAGTTATGACCGAGTGAATCACTTGATGATTGTAAGATATGACTGGGAGTAACACCGGCTGATTGTAAGATATGACCGAGTGAATCAATTGATGATTGTAAGATATGACCGGGAGTAACACCGGATGATTGTAAGATATGACCGGGAGTAACACCGGATGATTGTAAGATCTGACCGGGATACTCACTGGATGATTGTAAGATATGACCGGGATACTCACTGGATGATTGTAAGATTTGTGATCTTAGTTGTATTTACTCGCCGAAACAAATTCACACAACTACTGTGGTACGTTCTTGAACTAGTTCTAGCGCGTTGCTAGTGTCCGATTAAATGAGACAAAATAGCAAAGTTTTCTGTGAATTTTTTATCCTATGTGAAATCTTACGCACACGTGACCAATTATTGTTTTGGTAGAGAATTACGCGCAGCTAGCTCAGTTTTTCAACAAATGATATACGTGTCAATAGCCAACCATTGTCGCAATAGCTCGTATAATAAATGCTGATATCGATATTATGAAATCGATTTACATTGACATTTCATAGCGACCCGTTGTATCCGTACCTGGCAAATCAATTATGAGAACAAACATTCAAATTCAGAGCCAGAAACAGTCGCTCGATGTCGACGAATGACGTATTCTTTCTGTCGTCTAAGCGCATCCTGGAATGTATATATTCTAACCAAAAAAAACAGACAAGGAAAGTGAAATCTGCTGTGAAATGTTGTAATCACATTACTAGTATTCAGTTTTTTTAAAGGATATAAAAATGTGTAATTTACTGAAACATACGATTAGAAAAGATGAATATATAAGGACTAAAATCGTTAGTAACTAAAAAGAAAATTCACACCGAATCAACCAAGAAAAAACGGGGGCAGAAAATTGAACTGTATTTTCCTTGTTCATCATTAAATCAGACAGACAAGTGTTGTAGAAAATAAACCAGCCGACAATATGGAGGACTTGCTTAAAAACTCGGTGGTACGGTCAAAGATCCAAGGGTTATCCCCGCAGGTCAAGGTTTGTAGATATCTGAATTATATAATTAATTATGTGTATATTCATTATGTTTCATGTTCTTTCTATGAAAATGTGATGTGTACTTTATTATGAGTTATATTATTTTGATTAACCATATTCAATACTGTGCACGTCAAAAGTCATTAATGCCATTGACCAATGTATCATATTTCGTTATTTGTATAAAGATATATATATTTGCATTGTTTGTTTATGTGAAATCATGGTCACTATGCCTCATATTTTGTCATAAACTATCAACTATCTGAATAATAAATAATATATGATTAGTTTGATGTATTAGAGATAATTAAGACATTGTTATAATGTCAGTAAAATGGATGAATAAACAACAGTTATGGTCTACGAAGTTATGGCGGACATTAAAATTCTGTCACAGAACAGCTAGACACGATTCAAAGTGTTAAATTGTGACGTTTCATCATACCTTATTAAGAATAATATGTTTTGTCTATTTACTATTTACGTAGAATTTTGCATCTATTGTATACAAGTTAAAAATGTATTAAAATGTCTGACTCACTTTCATAAAATATTCATAATTGACATTTATGGATTTCATCACGTGATAGGTAGATTAACACTGCACATTGATGAAATGATTTCTGACTTGTTGCAACACTTCAACGAATACGATGCTTTTAAAAAGTAACAAGAAATATCTTCGTAAAAAATGGTCGGCGCAAATTGAAGGTTAAGATTTGTTGTGCAACAAAAAACATGCCGAGATGTTACGATTGCTGGTCACTCCAGAACCAAAATTAATTTCGGTAAATTTACAAAAATTCAGTGGATTTCGGTAAGGTAACACACCCTTTATCAAAGGTTAACCAATCCACGTCAATGTTACAAACGTTGTTCGGTTGAAGAGAAGTTGGTTTAGTGGTTAACGTAAGATTTGATTGGTTTACACAACAGTGATATGCAAATAGCAAAACCATGTTATAAGTACGGCTGCGCCGATAACAATGCACGTAATGTAAATACATCAAGCGATCATAGTCAATCAATGTTTTGTTTTATAAGAATGGCTGAATAACAATTGCATTGAATGCTAATGTATACATGTATTTAATGTCATGGGACAATCAATATTGAAATTCGTATTTACGTCATATTATCTAAACCCTGCCACTGCAAGAGTGACATGTAATTGAATATAAATTGGTGCGCATTCAACAATAGGGTTGAACTAGTCCAGCCACTGACGTCACATCTCTATACTGTAGCTGTACGAAGACGCGTGTAAAAGTCGGAGTACAGAGACACGTAGGCCGGGGCTAGGGTTGAACATAGATCCATTTGAGCGTTAGATCTGTGTATCGACCCTTAACATATTTTAAAGGATTGTTTTTACAATATCGGTTGTCACTCTGGTAATCGGACAACTTATCAGCAGACAAACACCCCACTCACCTTTGAATTGACGAACAAATAAGATATCAAATGTAGGATGATCAATTGTTACATGAACAATAATAGTGATCTTAATAACTTTTTTTTTTTTTTTTTTTTAGATTTTGAGATAATATCAGAACAAATATAGTTTATTTCTCACTGAGAATACATCAGACTTTGCAGTCTATGAGTATGCTATACATTATTTACAAATATTTACTATAATTGAACATTTACCATATACAATGTATAAACATGTAATATTAGAACAATAGAGGTGTTTAAATTCTGGCTAAAATCTGCCAAATAACGTACATATACAGACGTAAGTTAATCAACATGGAACTCATGAAATTCAATGGAAAAGTTATATCGGTAAGGTGTGGTAATGAAAGATTCAGTGAACAGTTGACCAAGAGCCATAGCCATTCTTTGCACCGAGTGTAATAATTTCATTATAAACTCTGCAATCTGACTGGTTTAGAGTCGAGCTTAAGTGGTCCGATAAAAAGAACTATGGACTCGAGAAACAAACTAATGACCTATTATTTATTACTAGATATTTTATTAACCTCCATGTATAGGAAAGCCACAGTGGCACCAAAGAACAAGATATTGCCTACTTATTTTGATAACACACATAACGTTTTCTATGTGCGATTGTTCTTTTTGTCATTTCGCAAGATTTAGTATTTAAAATATAATATAACATCTACATTGTATTCATCCGATAAGTTGTCACCAGCTTGAGTAAGTTAACCTCGGAAAATGACTACTGACTTAAGGTAGGGAACTATTGACGTCGACGACGTTGTCTCAGTCAAGAGTCACTGCTCATGGGTTATTACTCATTTCCACTGATTTATGTTTACACGTGACCATTTTACATGTATACTACTGACAAGCAAGCCAATCAATAAGTGTTTTATCAAATAGCTTTATTTGTTTGGTGGATACACAATTTCATCAACTGAACTTAACTTTTTATATAGTGTACAGGTTATTTTCTGCCCAGTGTCGGCCTATTGTTGCCAGCTGCATTGACTTGTCCTGTGATCTTTTCCATCCATTAATCCCCCCCTTCACTGTTTGTCCTCTTTGATTCTCCTAGTTATTCCTTATGGTCTGCCAGGCCATTCCTTTCTCCTCTGTTCCCTAACGTATGTATGCCTACCATTTAACCGCATCAAGTGTCTTTTGTTTTATGGATTGTTGTTTTCCCGGAGGTCTGTGTGGGGATGCATTGTCTTATGTGTGTGGCGTTCCCTGTAGCCACTTATTCCTTCTCTTTTTTAAAAGAATATTGGAGATAGAAGGGTGCTGCATCTGTCCATAGTAAATTAATGATAATCTTATTGATCATATAAATTGCGCATGAACAGGACAGACCAACATAATGTAACAATAACAGTTGCCATTTTCATCATTCTCGTTTGTGATTTCCATGAACCGCGGAATGTTAACTAAAAAGAAAGACCAGGGACAATGGATTCAGCCTTTAGGTCTTTACTGACAATTCGTCGAGTTTGTTCAGGAACCCCGTAACTCAATATTTGGCGGTATTTGGTATCATTGAAACCGTGTTTCCAAGCTCTTTCTATCTGTACCACCTATATGTTTGTAACAATGATCTCAAGAGGGTATAGCTTTAAAGTGTTTATTTCTCAAAAAGACGAAACATTAGTTTTGGGGTTCTGGAAATAATGCGACGAATTCGACGAGTTTGAATAGCAATCAAAACCAGACATGATGCTTCCCAAACAAGCATGCAAACCACTCAGAGATATTTACAGACATATTCCTTTTGTAATAATATATTTTGTCGTAGACAACAACGATTTCTCTTCTGGAAAAGTCGGAAATTCTAGTCGAGATCTTTGACAAGTTTGATAGCGCTCTCACTCGCGAATCTCCTTTCACTGATGTTTGCAAAGGCTTCTAAACATTATCATACAGTAGCATAACAATGAGTGTTTAAAATATCACCTGTTAAAATGTGTTTGGAGACGTTAATAACCAATGAAAAAATACCCCATGTTTATTGCTGCTGTTGTTTTCATACGGAAAATGCTGTTAAAATGAATGCATGAACGAGATGTAAAAGATGTCCCGCTGAATATTATTATAAAATCAATGTTATCCTGGTTGTAAGCAGATTTAGTCGTTTTCTATACGTTACTGAAGGCGTACAACAAAGGGACTGTGAAATCAATACCATACAATGCAATATTGTTCCTGACGTTGACTCTAGCATATGTACAATGTATATCTAAATGGAGCATATTTACAGAACTATGTGTGCTGGAGGCATACAGATAAAATCGGTCACAAACGATTTTCAGACAAGTAGATTTGCGACTTACATTTTCTGAAAGGTTCGTGGGTTGCGTCGTTCAATTTAAATGCGAAAAGTGTCCACAATATCGTTATTAATCTATAAATATTGTACCACAAAATACATATTTAGATCTTTACCGTCTCTTAATGTCTGATACACAGTACCTCAATTAAAGTCCACCCCCATAATAAGATCACACATTTCAAGTCCATTTTCACTAATTGCTCTTAATTCAACCTCGATAATAAGACCACCTCAATAATAAGAGCACCTCAGTAATAAGACCACAAATTTCAAGTCCATTGTCACTATTTGCTCTTTATTCAACCTCGATATTAAGACCACCTCAATAATAAGACCTCACATTTCAAGTCCATTGTCACTATTTGCTCTTTATTTCACCTCGATATTAAGACCACCTCAATAATACGAGCACCTCAATAATAAGACCACAAATTTCAAGTCCATTTTCACTGTTTTGTTCTTTATTCAACCTTGATATAAGACCTCCTCAATAATAAGACCACCTCAATAATAAGACCACAAATTTCAAGTCCTTTTTCACTATTTGCTCTTTATTCAACCTCGATATTAAGACCACCTCAATAATAAGAGCACCTCAATAATAATACCACAATTTTCAAGTCCCTTTTCACTGTTTTGCTCTTTATTCATCCTTGATATCAAGACCATCTCAATAAGAAGACCAGTTTTCAAGGGTCCTAATGATGGTCTTATTATTGAGGTTCGAATGTATATACAAATGCATGAAAGACAGACGACAGTGTGCACTATTCCTGGTGCGATTTGTCTTGTTACCCTGACACCAGTGTACCTGACAGTGTGCACTATTCCTGGTGCGATTTGTCTTGTTACCCTGACACCAGTGTACCTTACAGTGTGCACTATTCCTGGTGCGATTTGTCTTGTTACCCTGACACCAGTGTACCTGACAGTGTGCACTATTCCTGGTGCGATTTGTCTTGTTACCCTGACACCAGTGTACCTGACAGTGTGCACTATTCCTGGTGCGATTTGTCTTGTTACCCTGACACCAGTGTACCTGACAGTGTGCACTATTCCTGGTGCGATTTGTCTTGTTACCCTGACACCAGTGTACCTGACAGTGTGTATTATTCCTGGTGCGATTTGTCTTGTTACCCTGACATCAGTGTACCTGACAGTGTGCACTATTCCTGGTGCGATTTGTCTTGTTACCCTGATACCAGTGTACCTGACAGTGTGCATTATTCCTGGTGCGATTTGTCTTGTTACCCTGACACCAGTGTACCTTACAGTGTGCACTATTCCTGGTGAGATTTGTCTTGTTACCCTGACATCAGTGTACCTGACAGTGTGCACTATTCCTGGTGCGATTTGTCTTGTTACCCTGATACCAGTGTACCTGACAGTGTGCATTATTCCTGGTGCGATTTGTCTTGTTACCCTGACACCAGTGTACCTGACAGTGTGCACTATTCCTGGTGCGATTTGTCTTGTTACCCTGACACCAGTGTACCTGACATTGTGCATTATTCCTGGTGCGATTTGTCTTGTTACCCTGACACCAGTGTACCTTACAGTGTGCACTATTCCTGGTGCGATTTGTCTTGTTACCCTGACACCAGTGTACCTGACAGTGTGCACTATTCCTGGTGCGATTTGTCTTGTTTACCTGACACCAGTGTACATGACAGTGTGCACTATTCCTGGTGAGATTTGTCTTGTTACCCTGACACCAGTGTACCTTACAGTGTGCACTATTCCTGGTGAGATTTGTCTTGTTACCCTGACACCAGTGTACATGACAGTGTGCACTATTCCTGGTGAGATTTGTCTTGTTACCCTGACACCAGTGTACCTTACAGTGTGCACTATTCCTGGTGAGATTTGTCTTGTTACCCTGACACCAGTGTACATGACAGTGTACACTATTCCTGGTGCGATTTGTCTTGTTACCCTGACACCAGTGTACCTTACAGTGTGCACTATTCCTGGTGAGATTTGTCTTGTTACCCTGACACCAGTGTACATGACAGTGTGCACTATTCCTGGTGAGATTTGTCTTGTTCCCCTGACACCAGTGTACATGACAGTGTGCACTATTCCTGGAGCGATTTGTCTTGTTACCCTGACACCAGTGTACCTTACAGTGTGCACTATTCCTGGTGAGATTTGTCTTGTTACCCTGACACCAGTGTACCTTACAGTGTGCACTATTCCTGGTGAGATTTGTCTTGTTACCCTGACACCAGTGTACATGACAGTGTGCACTATTCCTGGTGAGATTTGTCTTGTTACCCTGACACCAGTGTACCTTACTGAATATTTGAAGTTAGTTATGCTCACTCATCGTTCCATTATGTTCAGAGTTAATGATACGCGCAATATTATACTTAAAATTATGTCAGGCATCACGGTGGAAACATTCGATAACTGGATATCAATAATATATGAATTTGACTGTAGACAGTTCTTTTTACTCTTCTGAATGAAGACTATTTAAAATGCAATGAACATTTTAAGATGTTTCCGATTGTGTCATAGAATAACAGGTGGAAAAACAGGTCCCGGGGTTGTAATGTTGCGTTTTATGCTTCATTCTTAAAACCAGATTCTATTTGCATATTGAATATAAAACAGTTTGTACATTATAAGTGAAAGCCTAAAAATCGTTTACATTGTCAGAACAGTAGAACTCCTATGCACATATTGGGTGATCAGTTTTATAAAAAAAAATTACGTCGTCAATTACAAATGAATATTGACTAAACACGATGTTAATGGTCTCATTCTGTGGTGAACACAATTTGATACTTTAATAAGGCTTTAAGTTACATCAGTGTTATTGCTGATCAATAAGTAGAACTATTTTTTTCGACTCGGAAATATTTATAACGCTGTTTAGAATACTGACCGACCTTCGTATATTCCATGTATATTTGTCACTTATCCTTTCTGACTACATTAAGGTGCCTACACGTACTTGACGTGTACATAGCCTGTACAAACAAATATCACAATGAACTTCCGGTAAATGCTAGCGGTTGTCTTTTGTTTACAGTCTGTAAAATCAATGTATGGACCTGTACAACGTTTCTAATCAATGACTATACTCTCAGTTTGAATCTGCAACGTCTGATCCAATCAGAAGATCGATCTCACTTGTTTTATTAAGTGGTTTAGTCATCATAAGGCGTATATAGGACAATACTTTCATTAGTTAGCTCTACATGATCGTTCCCATTCATGCCCAAGGTCGACAAGGACTGCACTTAGTTTTAGGAAACATCTCAATCTGGATGTTGAGATGGAAGGTCTAGTCAGATTGAGTTGTTTCCTAAAACACAAAAGAGAAGTCTTACAGAGAGACCGAGTGTTTAGTCGGATTGAGACATAGCTGTTTGGGGAAATAATTACATGTATTTGTAATTTTGAAAAAAACACATTTGCAAAACCGAAATAATCTCAAAACTTTCTGAACAATCCAATGAAGTGTCACAGTTTCACACGCTGTTCCATAAACAAACTACATAAACAACTTTTAAGAACGCAGTCCGAGCTTCTACGAGTTTATCAGATTATAACATTTTGCAGCTATTAATCATAATTTGCAAAACGTTAACATTCAATATTTAATAACTTCTAACATTTCGCGTCAACTTTTGAACAATAAATCATTCACACGTAAAATGCTGACTAATGCACATTTCAATGCATCAAATATATATTGTTCTTGCGTTATTTCATACGAAAGCGTAATGGTGTTTTAAGTGATAGAAGGAAGCGGGTTGTACTCAGACCGGTGTGAAGAGGTAGCAGTATTACTGCTGTTACTGCTCAAGTTGTGGCAGTAATATTAATAATTTCGGTCCTTGGATTCTCTATAACTTATTGCTGTAATACACTGTTAGGTTATTGCTAATGAACATACATATGCCTATACTGTAATGTTATTAGTAGTGCACATGTAGTAAAAGGCAGTATTACCCTTCAATGTTATTGCTAGCAGCAGTACACCCTCTCACTCATATCCCTCTTATTGTTTGGAGTATCAACAATGAATCTCAATATGACCATTCTCTTACTGCTAGTAATATTATCTGCATCGATGCTTATTACTGCTACTCCTTGATTTACAGCAGTAATACTGCTACCTCTTCCAGCAGTATTACTGCTACCCCTTCCAGCAGTAATACTGCTACCCCTTCCAGCAGTAATACTGCTACCCCTTCCAGCAGTAATACTGCTACCCCTTCCAGCAGTATTACTGCTACCCCTTCCAGCAGTAATACTGCTACCCCTTCCAGCAGTAATACTGCTACCCCTTCCAGCAGTAATACTGCTACCTCTTCCAGCAGTATTACTGCTACCCCTTCCAGCAGTAATACTGCTACCCCTTCCAGCAGTAATACTGCTACCCCTTCCAGCAGTAATACTGCTACCCCTTCCAGCAGTAATACTGCTACCCCTTCCAGCAGTAATACTGCTACCTCTTCCAGCAGTAATACAGCTACCCCTTCCAGTAGTAATACTGCTACCTCTTCCAGCAGTAATACTGCTGCTACTGCTGTTACTGCTAATACTGCTAACTTCACGCCAGTTTTATTCCGTCTGTTTTGAAATTGACTGAACCAGACTGTCCAGTCTTACACTATGTAATGTATTCCATTGCAGAAAGCGTTTATCGAGAGTTTGTTGGACCTGTACGAACAGGAGACGGAGGAAATGATTGACGTCATTGAAGAAAGTCGCATGGAATTGAGAGGAGACTATCGCTCTTTTCAAGATGAAACCCAGAATCTCAGGGCCGAGTCTAGAATGCTGGGTAAGTGAAAAAAAACATGTGCTGAATAAATTCAATATAAGTTATAATGTTTATAATGTATGTTATATGCGCATGGGTATATGACCTTCTCGGTGTTTGAACAAAATAAACAAGTCAAACTTGTCATATAAAGTTGTACATGTACTAGGTTCGAATTCGCAATTGATGTTAGTTTTAAAAACTTGTCTACTCGTATTTATAAAAAACATTGTATATAATAAGTAGCTTTCCAAATTAGGGGTATGATTCAAAATAATTACAGTGAAAACTCCCCATGCCCTGGACAACACCCTTGTGGAGACTGAAACGTTTATCTCTGTTGAGAGGTTTTTGTTCTGGAAAGGTTCATTTGATAGCAAATCCATACAACAGGAAAATTTGATACTGTTGTTGAAGAGGGATGGTTGCTTTAAAGAGGGCCGCTCTGGAAAGGTTGCACTGTACAAATGTGGTATTGACAATCAGATATGCCTCAGAAAACTGGTCCCTATTGAAACCTGTATCACTCCTTCACTCAGGAACCTATTGAAACCTGTATCACTCCTTCACTCAGGAACCTATTGAAACCTGTATCACTCCTTCACTCAGGAACCTATTGAAACCTGTATCACTCCTTCACTCAGGAACCTATTGAAACCTGTATCACTCCTTCACTCAGGAACCTATTGAAACCTGTTTCACTCCTTCACTCAGGAACCTATTGAAACCTGTATCACTCCTTCACTTAGGAACCTATTGAAACCTGTATCACTCCTTCACTTAGGAACCTATTGAAACCTGTATCACTCCTTCACTCAGGAACCTATTGAAACCTGTATCACTCCTTCACTTAGGAACCTATTGAAACCTGTATCACTCCTTCACTCAGGAACCTATTGAAACCTGTATCACTCCTTCACTCAGGAACCTATTGAAACCTGTTTCACTCCTTCACTCAGGAACCTATTGAAACCTGTATCACTCCTTCACTTAGGAACCTATTGAAACCTGTATCACTCCTTCACTTAGGAACCTATTGAAACCTGTATCACTCCTTCACTCAGGAACCTATTGAAACCTGTATCACTCCTTCACTTAGGAACCTATTGAAACCTGTATCACTCCTTCACTCAGGAACCTATTGAAACCTGTATCACTCCTTCACTCAGGAACCTATTGAAACCTGTATCACTCCTTCACTCAGGAACCTATTGAAACCTGTATCACTCCTTCACTCAGGAACCTATTGAAACCTGTATCACTCCTTCACTCAGGAACCTATTGAAACCTGTATCACTCCTTCACTCAGGAACCTATTGAAACCTGTATCACTCCTTCACTTAGGAACCTATTGAAACCTGTATCACTCCTTCACTCAGGAACCTATTGAAACCTGTATCACTCCTTCACTCAGGAACCTATTGAAACCTGTATCACTCCTTCACTCAGGAACCTATTGAAACCTGTATCACTCCTTCACTCAGGAACCTATTGAAACCTGTATCACTCCTTCACTCAGGAACCTATTGAAACCTGTATCACTCCTTCACTCAGGAACCTATTGAAACCTGTATCACTCCTTCACTCAGGAACCTATTGAAACCTGTATCACTCCTTCACTCAGGAACCTATTGAAACCTGTATCACTCCTTCACTCAGGAACCTATTGAAACCTGTATCACTCCTTCACTCAGGAACCTATTGAAACCTGTATCACTCCTTCACTCAGGATGTTGTCGACATGTGCATATAATAATAATATCTTTATTTCATAAAGATAACACAATAAGCTACAGATGTAACTTTTTTACAATGTGGTCTTCAAACAACAACAATGTAAGAAATCAACACATCTACACATGTTCATACATACAACACAATTATAATGATAAATAAGATTATTGAAAGCTACAAAAGTAAAGATAATCTGAAAATAAAACAACCGCAAACACCTCACATAAGACACAATCATGTATGCAAGAATGAAATATTATTGATTCAGCTTTAAATATTTCCTATAATTAGTTTTGAATGTATCTGTATTAGATATACAACGTATATTTACAGGAATAGAGTTCCATACCTCACGAGCATAAATGTTGTATACAGTTTTACAGTATTGACCGAACATCATAAATGTGGCAACGTATACAGTGATTTTGATAAATATCACTACAAATAGGAAAACTTTCAGATAATTAACTGAAACCTACTTAATCACGAACAAATTCAGTACGTCGTAAATTATTAATTGCTACATATTGAACGACTCGCGTATGTCAGAAGGAATTGAAAGCAACAGTATTAATTATTCCACCTAGAAGTATGCAAATACAATGACAAGCTCGTTGTTATTGACTCTCTATGTGTTTATTTTCATATGTCACATAATGTAGAATCATCAACCATTCGGTTATATTGACATGAGATAAAGACTTAAAGAATAGTTTAGTATAATTAAGTAAATTATGTCTAAAACATCAGAAAATATATCTAAAAGACACTCATAAGGTAGATTCTAGAGACCATATCGAGGGTTCAGCGCAAGACTATCCTAACTCCTATGTATTTATATAGGAGTTAGTATAGTCTTGCACTGTACCCTCGATATGAAAACGAACAGTGCATGTTTTTACTTTATGTTCTCCTTTTGGTCTTTAAATGCAGACTTTACAAACCACATACTGTATACTAGTATTAATTTAGATGTACACGTCTGACGTGATACATATACTTGAAGTCAAAATATCACAACTTGTCTATTCGTCTATTGGTCCTCAAAAATAATTCACCAATCCAATATATGGATTTTCTTATCAATTTACCGCCCTGTTGATTGGAATATTAAACATCCATTATTGTGAATAGTATGTAAGAAACCATAAGTAGTTCTGAGAGGGTTTGTGGTATTACAATCATATCTGAGAGTTTAGACAGTCAGCTAAACTAGACACCACGAAGTGGAGGGGTCCTTGAGACTGATTTTCATCTAGACAAATCCTTTTCGCGTATATCGATGTTTTTGTACATGTATATATATTTGACTTTCAAGCCATTATTTTGTTTGCTTAAAATGGACATTGACATTGAACGTTATGTAAATATAATGAATGGAAGTAAAAACACCCAAACCACATCCGAGAAACATGTCAGCTCACAAAATGAAGTATAGTAACACAGGGAACGGCACATTCACAAAACAAGAACAGAACATATATCCTAGTTATACTCTTACAGAGTGCAATCATTTCATACGTATACAAATGTACATCAAGTTGTTACGTGTTCACACAGAAAACAGTACGGGGCTTCCACACCTAGAACCAAGTCTCTAAAACACGAAAAACTTATTTTAAGAATGAGTGTTTTGAATTTGCAACTACATGTACAACTTATAAATGTACTCGTATATCAATGCTGAAATTGTATCAGCGCTGGAAATCTACAAGAGTACAACCGATCAACGGTTTATGATATGTTCCAGCTTCATACTTTCATGTTTAACAAAGAACCATAACTATAAAACGAGAACTAAACAATACGTTATAAAAGTTTCATGGTCCACTATGTATAGGCATTGTCATTTGATAGTCGTTTGATGTGTCCGTCTTTTCATATTTATTAAAAGCCATGTACATGCGTACGGAGAATGTATGTACTTTCATAGTTTTGATTAAGGTCTAAAACAGGTTGCCAATTTCAAGTAATTTTATCACCATTGGGTTAGTGCCATTAATGTTTCTGAATATTTAAAATATCGTTTGTTCATGATGCGCATGGGAATTTGAAAGTCATAAACAACACTCTATGAAGTAGGGTTTCACTGTAGAATTCTAAAGACTTCACATTTTCAAATGAGAAACACAAACTATACCATATAATTGGTATTAACTGGTAGTTTCATGTACATACGTATGTGGGAGTGTATAGTGTTCGTACAGTTAACATTATGTATCTAAGTCGTATATTTCTCTGGAAAGCTCTCTCGTCATTTTTATGCTTTACCACTGCTTACTCGTGCGTTAGGAATTATTGCGGCACAAGTTCCCCTGAATATAATAATTATTTCACTTTAGTAGTTCTGAAAATTTCGTATTGTTACTTTTAGGTAATCAAACCTAACCTGAATGTTTTAAGTACATAATATCATGGTTTTCCACCAATGTTATATCATAAAATTAAACAATCGTTTAAATAAATAAATTTCTCAACATTTGCGTGATGGCTCAACAGAACAAAAATAGCAACAGATCAATAAATTATATTTGTGTTAATGCATGTATGTCTACAGAACCTGTCAGTGTCTGAACTATTCCGAATACAATGCTGCTAATTAAGGCTGTCAACCCGGTACCATATGGTACCGGTACAGGAAGAGCAATCGCAACATATCGGCAATATCCGTAACAGTTCGGAAACAGACCTCGAAGAAACGTGTATGAATATTCTTGATAACATAACTAAAAGAGGAAGTGAGTTTGAACTTATACTAAGACTTTTGTTTTTTTAGAGGACAAGCGTAAAGACCACGACAACCAATGTGTGGACCGCTATGTTCAGTCTCGTGCGTCCCGCGTCTCGGAATCTCGTATGTCGTATGTGGATGAAAACAGCAAAGCAGTCAAAGATTACGTCAGAAAGAGGGGCAAAAAGGGACCACCATTGGCTGAAGAGATTAAACGAAGCCATAGTAGCCAGAGTAGCGCTGATAGGTATACATCTAAACCTCGCCCAGACAGTGTAATGACTACAAGAAGCTTGCCCACACCAGCGACACTACGTACTGTGGAAGAGGTAATAAGTCAACTTCAAAATTCATTAATTACATTCCTATCATTACTAATTACTAGGGATGTCAACGATATTCGGATATTCGAATATTCGTTTGAACGTCCGAATATTCGAATACTGATTCCTCATTCGAATATCCGATAAAACATATATTTTCAATATAAAAGCTGAATGCAAGTGTATTAAATCGTAGCCGATCTGTAGTCCAGTGGTAACGCGCTGGACTTGTAATCCAGGGATCACAGGTTCGATTCCGCGCTCCATCACTGACAGTATACTAACAGTCTTTCGGACGAGACTTTAAAAACCGAGGTCCCGTGTATGATGCTTCACATCGAGCACGTAAAAGAACCAAGGGTGCTTCTGGAACTTGGGCATCTCCTGTATCATGCACTATCCTCCAAACATCTAAAATGACTAATATGGGAAACCGGTGGCGACGATAAATAAACGCAATTAAAAAAAACAATATGGCATTTTACGCGTGACAATAATATATATACAGGTGTTAATTGAATGTAATGTTGTATATTTATATCAAGAGAGATATAACACTCTGGTGATGACACTTAGGTCCTGAAAGTATTTGTAATCGCGGGGATTTTTACAACTTGAGTGATCAGTTTAAAACACAAAAGTTAAACTTCGAATTTCAAATGTATTTTATCATTAAATAAGAATAATAAAGATTAACTATGCTATATTCATCATCTTCATAAACAGATGGTAACACATTAAGGGAAACAAAGACCCAAGTATGTGCTTCAGCAAGTCTTTACATCATATTAGCAAGTCACATTTTAAACTGATTTAAATGGCATACTGCTGGAAATTAAAAACAAATAAGTCACGGTTTCTCAGTGTGAATTCGGACAAACAATAATATTCCGATGCAAGTTTCGTTGCGTCACAATATTTTGGCGCTGATATGAAGTTAATAAAGTTCATATTTTGATATGTTTTAACAGGAGAAGGATGAAGTCATGAAGAACTTAACGTCTGCTAACCAACAAAACGAGGTAGAACGCCAGAGACAGATGGATTTAATAGCACAACGACGTGAGAAAAGACGCATGGAGAAAAAGACAACAGAAGAAAAGGCGCTTGAATTGTTAGAGAAGGCTGTGGCCATGGATAAAATGTAAATTTTGGTGTTGTTGTTGTTGATAACTCTCACTTTTATTTGTAATTCACGTCCTATTTCGATACTGAGTAAATCTACTGGGTGGATGATTGCATGTAGTATACACATGACGATGTTGTACAATACACAATACAATAATACAATACCCTTGAAAACTGGTCTTAATATTGAGGTTGAATAAAGAGAAAAACAGTGGAAATGGACTTGAAAATTGTGTTCTTTTTATTGAGGTGGTCTTTAAGTAAGGATTTACTGTACATGTATTTTTGTCTGACATATTTAATACAGTGCAACTTCCCCAAAGCGGCCATCTCCAGAGCAACAACATTTCTTCAACAACATTTTCAATTTTCATTGAGTAAAAAGTGACTACCCATGTAACTTCTTTAGAGCAACAACCTCTCAACTGCATCCTCCAAAGGGTGCTGCACTGTGTATAAAGTCGTTTTAAGCTCACTTTAAGTTCCAAGAGTTATGATGATTTTACATGTCGTGTGTGTGTGTGGTTGTATTCTATATTGTGTGTTGACATTAGATGTTGATATTTTATGGAATGTTTGTGCATAACGGTTCTAGAAGAATGCTGTGCATGGCTTAATATCTATCAATCATGTCGATTACGTTGTTTATCAGATGCGTTCCCCCACCAACGTAATAGTTTTCCCATCTATCACAATTAGCTCTGACAAATCCGGATAATATACCCATTAAGAAGCTTTGTTAGTTTTATGACGTAGACGTCACTGAAACTGGTCTGGTCGAGTTTAATATCCCTGTTCACGGTTTTTACTCGGATATCGAACTAAACACCAAGCATTAGACCTTAACAAATTTAAGGTCTAGAATCGCTTGTATAGCTACAGTAATATTTGTGAAAGGCTGGAAAACGCGAATTTCACTCATTGCACGCAGATAATCGTGAAGATATATAACTCTCGTTATATAATAATTCTTAATTATTTCATTTTAGGCTTCAAGAAAGGAAGCTAGAACAAGAGCAGCAAGTACGACAAAGGTTAGAAGATGCGAAACGCAAGCGAGCTGAATCTCGTCTAGGTGGCTCGTTGTCTCGTGCAGACACGACAATTGATTCAAAGGAGATGAGGGATGACAGGAAAGATGAAAAGAAACCAGAAGATAAAAAGAAACGCTCAGACGGTCGATCTGATGATAAACAAAAGCAAAGATCCTCAGAGAGTCAGGATAAAGAGAAACACAGGAGTAGAGATTCGGACAGCAGAGACGAGAATAAACACGCACGTAAAACCTCAGAAAGTCGATCTGATGATAAGGAAAAGCGAAGATCCTCGGAAACTCGAGATGAAAAACATGGCGCCAGTGATAAACGGTCAGAGAGTGTCACCAAAAATCGGTTGTCCGAGAAAAAGTCCGAAGGAAGTGCCACTTCGGACAAAAACTCTGAAAAACGTCACTCATCGGGTAAAAGTGATAAGCGTGAAAAGGATAAGGGTAAAGAAAGTGATAAAAAGAAAGAAACTGCTAATGATTATGACTTTTCCATTTATTAAGACGTTGAGAGATGAAACATTGATTAGGTAACGGATGATTTTTACGTACACATATTAATTATGGCTATGCCGTTGTGCATGAGACTTAGTGATTAGTATTTGAAGAGTTCAAAGTTAGTTCACTTGCGTCATTGGAGTGACGTCGAGTTTTCGACGCCAGTGTTTTATCATATTAGAAAATCATTTTGGGTAAAGAATATTTTTGCCGATCTATTGATCTTGCGTTTTATCTTAATGTTCAAGTATTCATACTCTGGCTAATTGTCTAAATCAACGACATTATTAATAAGCTGAATATGATTTTGAATAAATTTCCAATGGATCATCCAATCCAAACGGTTTAATTGAAAAAAATGTATACTCCACCTGGAATCGTCAGTATTAAATTCAGCTGAAAATTCACTCAAAATCGATATTTGCGCTTATAAATCATTATTTACAGAAGCTAAATACGTATATGTACATTATTCACAGCGTCATGTGATAGTTTTCAATATGGCTATTGTACAAACCCATTATGAAATATTTCGTCTTGTCTACAAAAAGCCTTTTAAGCTAAAATATACATAGATTTGTAGTTGAAATTTCAAAGTGACATGTTCCTGTAGTGTTATTTAACGTGTTCGGTAGAACAACAAGTTCTATGGCAAGTTTCGACAGTCGCATCGCCTAAATACGAAAACTACTTTTATCCGGAAGTGGCGCAAGAATAACAAGTAGGTAAATCGGTTAAAATAGTTTAACATCTGAGCGTAACCTGCATGCCATACTCAATACTGGTAGGCATCCTTACTGCGTAAATGATGGACACTAATGATTTGTACTTTCTGTAAATCTACAAGTGTTGAATACAAAACCAGTGTTCAATACCGAACAACTTATGTGCTTTCAGCGCTTTTGATCAACGTGTTTTATGTTATATGTAATGTATGGCTGTAACCTTTCAGTCAATAAGCGAATCTTCATCGTGTCCGAATTTTGGAATTTGTGAGTGACCCACGTTTATATCCTGGTGAAATGAAAACGATTTTACGGAGCGAACAGTCGCAAAGTCTAATCACGGACATTATGTTCTCCTTTGTTTCTTTGATTTGCAGACAAAGTGTATAACATGTGTACAATTGAGCATTGAGAAAAATCGCAAGTTTCACAATATTTCGAGTCTGGAGTTTTCATTATTGTTATCATGTTTGAATCGCCCCCCATTATATCATTGTGTGAAGTGAAATCGTATACATGTACGTATGTGTTCTTTGCGAATCTGAATGAAGTCTTAATTACAGCAGTAACTAGACAATAACTAGCATAGTTTCATATGCGTGACAATTAGTATTATATCATTTATCAAACATTCAACTTGATATTATTCTTATCAGATTTTTAAACTTTCCTAGAAAGAGTTTATTTTTCTAGTAGATGTGTTCTTCTGTGTTCATGTTATTTGTTTCGTTTCTCGTTTGGTAAAATACCCGATATTTGATCACCAGGGGTATTACAGAAGCATCTTAAGTTAATCTTAAATAGTTTCACTTAAGTTCAAAACTTCAAATGGATGTAATTCCAAAACCACATTAAAACTGTTAGGCTTTTTAATGGTAATAGCAACAACATATTAATACTATTCATTTATCACTCTTGATTAGACCACATAATAGCCTGTATGTTAAATAAACCAATTTAGGAAGATTTATTTTAAGGATAAGGATACGATTTTACTTAAGATGTTTCTGTAATATTGCCCCAGGGGTACTAATTTATAAACATTATAAGTCAGAAAGTTTGACTTCTCCTTGCTCCTATAATGTCATAACAGTATATATTTTAATAGAAATTAACGAAAGTGTACAGTGAGTAACAACAATTATTCAGACAGAATTCCAATCGCTTAGATGTAATGACAACAAAATGCTGGTATATATAAAGTTTGCAAATTTAAAGTCTAAGACTAAGGTTCAGACTCAAAGAGTTTGTGAATAATGTCCCTGAATAATCAGCCTTTTATGCAATGTCATTCCAGTCTGTTGGATGTACAAGAATGTAGATTAGGAGATTCTTAACGCACTCTTCAAAATGATTGATTGTTATATCTTTATAGCAGTATTGAAATATTCATCAGACGCTATGTTGATGTCAGAGTAGATTATCTCAGATGGATGGATACCAGTGTTTGAGGAGTCATCTTAGATGAAATGGCATGCATATCATTCAGAAACAAATGTAATACAGTGCAACCTCTCTCTCCAGAGCGACACCCTTTGGAAGACGCCACAACCTAGGCTACTGTTGAGACGTTGTTGCTGTGGTGAGGACTGCTTTGAATATGTTGCACTGTATACTATTCATGTGTTATTTCTCTGAAAGCGAGTTTTGCTAATACATGTATTACTATTGATATGTTAGTTTGCTGGACTGATGATTACTTGCGTAAAAGTCGCAAGCAAGACCTTTGTAATGAAAGCTGACGAAAATCTCATCTAGTCAGTTTGAAATTAGTCATTTTATTTACGAACCTAGTTTTTTAGAACATTTTAAAACAACACCGCAGAAGTTAACTAAGATCCTTATTTTACCTCAAACTCGTCTCAGCTGTTATATGTTAACTATTTGTTATTTTTGATATCCTTGTACACAAGACATCGTCCTTGCAAAATGTTTGTCGCAAGAAATCCAAACTTGAACAAATAAGGTCAAAACGTAAATTTTCTGTTGTGAGTAAAATACGATGTCTGTGTACACTGTTGCTTGTTATGTGATCGTTTTAACAAAACTTTATGTCAATACATGAAAAGTTATTTTAAAAAAGATATGAGTGTTGTTTTTTGACAGCTTTTAATTACCATGGCGATTGTGAAGATTTCTTATAATTAATGGTGATTTCAATTCATGTATCCATAAATACTTTACCATAAGGATGATATGGATGATATCACAAAAGTATGAATGTCCGTTGTGAACATTAGTCCACTACTCTTTGACCATTTTGTTTTTTTATATTCACCCGAAAACTAGCAAGACTTACAGCCATCATACAATTACTTACTTACCTAAATCTTACCTTCAGTGGTACATAATCACGACATTTTAGTAAATGACAAAATGAGTGTTCATGTCAAATCTAAAAACATGGAACGTGTAGAGGATTTCCCTTACACTATCGAGATGCAGTATCTTCTTGTAAAGGTATTCTAATATATTATCACATTCTCCAATGGAGAGCGCAGTTCAAAATGTATATAGTGTACAAATTTGAGCATCAATCCATACCTATAATGCGTTGGATCGGGAAATGCTTTCAGTATATGACGTCGAGGGAGAAGAATCTTCATCTATGTGCTATATGTTCGAATATTACCTCATTCTTCAACAATAATTCAGTCATGTACAGCGGTCAGTTGACCTAACCAACGTCCCTGGAATCCCCGCCAGTACTAACCTGTTCTTGACCTAACCAACGTCCCTGGAATCCCCGCCAGTACTAACCTGTTCTTGACCTAACCAACGTCCCTGGAATCCCCGCCAGTACTAACCTGTTCTTGACCTAACCAATGTCCCTGAAATCCCCGTCATTACTAACCTGTTCTTGACCTAACCAACGTCCCTGGAATCCCCGCCAGTACTAACCTGTTCTTGACCTAACCAACGACCCTGGAATCCTCTCCAGTACTAACCTGTTCTTGACCTAACCAACGACCCTGGAATCCTCTCCAGTACTAACCTGTTCTTGACCTAACCAACGTCCCTGGAATCCCCGCCAGTACTAACCTGTTCTTGACCTAACCAACGTCCCTGGAATCCCCGCCAGTACTAACCTGTTCTTGACCTAACCAATGTCCCTGAAATCCCCGTCAGTACTAACCTGTTCTTGACCTAACCAACGACCCTGGAATCCTCTCCAGTACTAACCTGTTCTTGACCTAACCAACGTCCCTGGAATCCCCACCAGTACTAACCTGTTCTTGACCTAACCAACGTCCCTGGAATCCCCGCCAGTACTAACCTGTTCTTGACCTAACCAACGACCCTGGAATCCTCTCCAGTACTAACCTGTTCTTGACCTAACCAACGACCCTGGAATCCTCTCCAGTACTAACCTGTTCTTGACCTAACCAACGTCCCTGGAATCCCCACCAGTACTAACCTGTTCTTGACCTAACCAACGTCCCTGGAATCCCCATCAGTACTAACCTGTTCTTGACCTAACCAACGTCCCTGGAATCCCCACCAGTACTAACCTGTTCTTGACCTAACCAACGTCCCTGGAATCCCCACCAGTACTAACCTGTTCTTGACCTAACCAACGTCCCTGGAATCCCCATCAGTACTAACCTGTTCTTGACCTAATCAACGTCCCTGGAATCGCCATCAGTACTAACCTGTTCTTGACCTAACCAACGTCCCTGGAATACCCACCAGTACTAACCTGTTCTTCCGCGAGAAGCTGACAACTTTCACAAGCGAATCAAAGGACGCAAATGACATTATCGGATGCATTCAGTCAAATTGTCACAGAGAGGCATCCGTGGTTCGAATCTACAACTGTCGAATTGGTAGTCGAGTGCTCTACTGACTGAGCTATCCGGTCGAGCAACATCTTGATAAAGGCGGAACATACGGATCTAAGAATGGTGTATTTGTTGTATTCTGTGTAAACTTTGAAATTATTCCAGATATTTGAAGATACACCTGTAGTCACGGTGGATAGCGACATATTGATCGCGGTCTGCTAGGTCATGTTGACAAAACGACACACACATACTGTATATATATCAACCAATATTGCGTTTATAATTTACTAGACAGAGGATTCTTAAAAAGTTAAATTCTTCAAGCCTAGAACACTACGGGCTAGAAAATAGTGATCGTTTCTGTACATTAAATATTTACTTGCAAAATGTCAACATATTGACAACCAATCACAAATGTGATACTATAATTTCCAATAATATGTTAATAAATTCCCATTCATTAAAACCTAGCAGAATCAATATATCTTTTTGATCATTAATTGTGACTAATATGCGCATGATCTGGAAGAAAAGAAGGGAAATCGTTCACAGAACATACTGGCAGTAAATTACCGGTACATACGAGGGACATTCAATGAATTAAGTCACTGGTCTTTGTATGTTTAAAATTTTCACTGCATCGGAAATTTGTTATCGTCAACCCTTCAAAGTACCCCCCCTGCATAGATACACAGTCTTGCTATCCACGACCTAAATGCTGCAAAGTAGTCTCCCCTTGGTATACTGTTGAGACCGTGACTGAAAAATTGCAGAACCAAGGGCACTTCTAGTAGCATAGCGCTTACCTGAGAGCATTTTTAAGCAAGGGAAATAGGAAAAAGTCACAGGGGCTTAGGTCAGGGGAATAAGGTGGGTGTTCAACCTGAATAACCTTTTCTTGATCTAAGAAAGAGTGTACAATTTTACATTTGTGGACTGAAGCATTGTCATGAATAAGCTGCATGCCTTTCAAACCTTTACTTGGGCGTTTATTTTGATAGAATGTTTTGACAGATGTAAGTACTTTATTTTTGTAAAACTTGCCTGTGATGGTTCTACCCTCTTCGCAAGGAATTTGTACAACAGGGCCAATAGAATTGAAGAAAATGGCATATAAAACCTTCTTGGCGCTTCTTGTCCTCTTTGCAATGACCGGCCTTGTCTGACTTTTACAAAGCCATTGTTTGTTATTTATGCGTCGCTGGGGCTCATAATAATACACCCAAGTTTCATCCTCAGTGAGCAACTCAGATATTTTACTAGGATTACAATTTCTATATTTTTTTAAAAGTTGTTTGGCCTTCTGGTCTGGTGTCAACAAGTGGGGGATCCATCTAGCACAAAGCTTCTTTAATTTCAAACAGTCAATCAGAAGATGATGGGCGGTCCCTTCTGAAATGCCTAGACTATTACAGCTATCTGGGAAATAGTATATCGGCCATCTTTATCTAGCATAGCTCTAACAGCAGCAATGTTTCCCTTTGTTGCTGCAAAAACAGGCATACTAGGACGGTTACTGTATTGCAGGCTATATAGACTCCCTTTAAAAAATGTAACCCAGCGAAAACTGTTCTTAATGTCACCGTAGAACTACCATGTATGCGACACAATTCAGAAAAACCTCTTTTGGAGATACCCTCAAAGAAACTCGGGCTTTAATGTAAGCCCTCGTTTCTTCAGGATTCATTATAGCATTGAAATATAGCAACTATATATGAGTGTGAAGAATTCACCAATAAATGTCTTGGTCAATTATAAGGGAATTAAATCAAAATTTCACAGGTGTATTAAATAAACTATATGAATTCCCATGCTCTTATGCAACGTGGTTTCTACGGAAGGCCATTATTGACATAACTTACTGAATGCCCCTCGTATATTATGTATGGGGTATACGTTATTGTTTAACATGCGATAGATAGACCTATAAAATATATATTTGAGAGGATAAATATTTCTAATACATGCGCATGTACTTCTTATCCGTACTAGTGTGTCGGCACTAATGATTCGGCCGCTACTGATGAATCGATGTTTATGTTAAAACAAGTACTTAAACCGTCCCTTGTGTCAAACAGTCACATTGTAACAACGTAGAATACAACCTCTCTAGATTAGCACCATTTGGGATATGTAAACTGTGGCTGTTGTCGAGAGGTTGTTGCTATAGAGAGGTTAACTTGGTTATGTTTTTACTACGAGGATATTGAAAATGTTATTGAAGAGAGGTTGTTGCTATAGAGAGGTTAACTTGGTTATGTTTTTACTACGAGGATATTGAAAATGTTATTGAAGAGAGGTTGTTGCTATAGAGAGGTTAACTTGGTTATGTTTTTACTACGAGGATATTGAAAATGTTATTGAAGAGAGGTTGTTGTTCAAGAGAGGTCCGCGGAGGAGAGGCTGTGGTGTACCATACAATACAATGGCGATGTTTTATGTAACATCAATAAAACAGAACAGAATGATTTATTAATATCTGGATTTAAGTATAATACTTATCATCTTTATAAAGTTCATGTACATTTATGCATTTTGACAACAAAATCAAACGAAATATTGCAATACACATGACAAACGACAGTGGTGCAACATGAATAATTATGAAAATATGAAAAACAGCGTTATAATAATAAAATCCAATCAAGAACGTAATAGAGTATTACGTACTTTAACAGCACGTTGTAGGTACATTGTCAATCTTTGTAAAACTACATCATTAATAGAACTAAATAATTTAACGAAATTGTTTCCTATCTCAATTATCATGAAAACAACCATTCACCAACTTGTTTCCAGATCACATGCACCAACTTGTTTCCGGATCACATGAAGAGACAGACGATACAAACAACACCATGTGTATAAAGGTCATATAATATAAATGGCTACCGAAATATTAACATAAACAGTTATCAACTTAACTTTATCTAAACACACACAGGAGGGCAAATATATTTTACACCAGGATTAAATGATCGTTTTCAAATAAAAATGGCGTTCCACATACATACCTATAAAAAGTAGATTATTCTCTATAATATATAATTATATTCATTAACTTTACTTCATATTCTAAACGACAACTGCTGAGGGGAAGCTGAGAAAGTGATGAGTGGGCGTGACCTTCAGTCTCGAATTATGAAAATGTCTCATTCAGGAATGTGACTTAGATCAACTTTCGGGCGCCTATAATTATGATAAAATATGTTACCATTTCAGGTAAGCGGATTATGTGACATTAGATATTAATTAATCAACCGGTATGCAAAGTGTTTGTGTAAATTGGTATTGCTAGAGTAAAAGACTTTTCCAACGTAATAAACATTATGGTAATTGGAGCATAATTCCGACAGGGTCGATGAACAAAATAATTAACTAGAAATCTACGAGGGTATTGGATGTATATTCCCGACTGGTGTATGGTATTATACAATATAAAACGTATACTCGCAATCCAAACGTCGTAGATATACCGCTATGACAAATGTTGATAATCATTTTGTAATGTTCACTTATAATTTATGCTATCCGTATATTTCGATATATTTTCTCGAGTGGTTTTGATAAAGTTGGCAATGAAAGGCGTGGCGGTCAAGCGCCTGACCCCTGATCCGAGGGTCTCGAGTTCGAGCTCTGCGAGAAGTGGGGTTTGAACATCAACTTCACAAGTCCTTAATTTGGCACGAAAACACGATTGGTAACCAAGGTAGCAGTCATTGAGAGTGAGAAGAATAAGTTATAACAATCTGTTTCACATTCGATATAACATAAATACTTCTAAACTAACCGTGACCGTGTTTATCAGATGTTTAACATAGGACGCACGTACAAAGGGAAGCGACTGTGTCGGGTGTAATCAACTGATGTATTAGATTTATTTAATACTGATAGTTTACTTAAATTTGGAACGTGTTCATATTTACATTCTATATTTGAATAAGGATATGCTTGCACGAAACTATACATATTATTGGACTTATTACAGATTTGGATTATACAAAAATTGCCTTGCACGGATTTATTCGGTATAGATCTACTGGTGCATATATTTATGTAGTTCACATTTCTGACTATAGTTATAACATACGGATTTATTTATGTTGCAGTGATTAAAAGGCTAAAATTAACTGAACTGACAGAGGAATATTATCAATCTGTAATACAATATTATACGTTATCGAAATAAATCGGCACATAATATTCTACGGTACAGATTAAATTGTGGCTCTAAGGTACGTATACTGTAGTTTATTTTTGGCAAATTGAAGTATAATTATGATGTTTTAAGTTTTCAAAGTGATAGTTTGTAGTGTCATCTCATTCGCAAAGAAGATCGTGAAATGAGGCATGTCTTAGTACGAGTAATATTCATTTTTTTGCTATCAAATTGCGAGACATGACAAGTTTGGTGTTTATAACTGTAGTTGTAATATATTGTCGTATAGAATCCGTCAAAATGTTAGTGTTGGTACGGAATAATTGTACGTACAAATAAACCCAGTTTACTCCATTTACAAGAACAAATACATTGAGTAATTTATAGCGGTACTAGCCGGGTTATTTACATACATAAATATCATAAACTTGTTATAAATTATAATCTGTATAATGCGGAACGAGGATTTAAGCACAGCGTGATAAAACGTCAAGGTGTATTGCCATCACATTATCAGCTGGGGAATGTCTGTACGGAGGTAACGTTACAATTTGCACATTTTCTATATTGTATGTATATTTACTTCCTATTGGAAGGTGGCTATAGAAAGTCAACGGTGACTGCTAAACGGAGGGGATGTCGTTAACACTCGTTTTAATATACAGCAGTTTGTTGGGGTTGATATATGAACAACGTACATGGAGCCGTAAAGGTCTAGGGGTAGAGAGCCGGGCTCCTGGTCCGGAGGCTGAGGGTTCGATTCCCGCCATGGACAAAATTCTTTTCGGTCTTTGCAATCCTTGAATGCGGCGCGAGACTGGTCAGTTACCCAAGAAGCGGTAATCGAGACAGAATGAAATTAGGTGTTGTAAATTGCTATAATACAATCGTCGTAAAATAATTGTTTAAACTTAACAACACAGAGTCCATGGCCAGCGAATAAGACTGTAATTCACGGCATGTGAAGCGAACTAATTTGGATTATATATATCCAGTGGTATATTTAATACCATTTGATATAATAGCTTGCATAGCAGTATTTGATATAGTCATAGTATACGCTTTAGAATTGGTTGAAGGACCGTAATTTGCCGAAAATACTGAGTATACACGATCGGGTCCCTTTCTAAGTCTTTCGAAAGTAACGTATTTAGTCATTTCATCGTTTTTGTTCAGTTTACTATGGAATATTAATAATAGGTTTGCAAATTGAAACAACCCCATTCAATAAAAATGTTACCAGTGAAATAATTTACTGGATACATTAACAAAATAACTGTATAACTGACATACAGCATTCTCACTTTCTTATTCAGTCATCTGCTGGTTAACACACCGGGACTCCAACAAGAACCCTGTACCTTGTGGTGCTTTACATGTTGCTTCAATTAACAACTAAACTTACTTGCAATGTTTTGCAATTTGTTTTCATAATTGCTAACATTATACACATAATGTAAAACATGAACCAAACAGAAATATCGTAAATGTAAGACGGCAATTAATGTCAAAAGTAAAATGTTACATTTACAATTCCTGTATATAATGACACAATTTTGAGGCAAATCTGACATCCATGTAGTTCATGTGTACTGTGCATAAAATTATTATAATGAAGCATTAACAATCATGTCACAAATTAACTTGTCACGGTTTTAATAGCAAACAATGAAATGTTGAAACATTTTTGGAAGCCACTTAGGTTGAATTTTTATTACTGTTTGTTATGGTAAATTTGCACTTATAATGTTCAGTGTTTCGAACTCTGATTTCAAGGATCTGATCTAAAATTGAGCTTCAATTTATAACAAATTCGTCCCACATTACACATTATGCTGTAAAACGTTTCAATTTTAAACCAAATTAGACTATGATTAAGTTCTATTTTTTTTTCAACTGGATTTTCCATTTATATATTAATGTTAGTAGACATATTTATCCTTCTAATCGACACATGTTATATCATAACTAAGCAAGCCGCTATATACATCCCAAATATTTGATAAAGATAAAATGTTTTATACTATAAAGATGAACCGATAGAAATTGCATAAAAAGCAAGAAAATACCGTATGGCTTTATAATAATGCCTTGCAGCCATGCTGTCAGTGAATTACCAGCATGAACGAAAGTGCCATGATTTGGTAAGCTTATTTTTGCATTGTAAGTAATCTCGGCATTGTTGAAGAAACATTTGTATTTGTTTTTTCCCATATCTGGGGCTCAGTTTAATTCACTTGAGATTGTCACGAGTTCTTTCCCTTTAATTTCCTTCTAGAGTTCTCTCCCGTTACCCCTTCTACACATGTATATGTACACATATATATATATATATAGAAGGGGCAAAGGGGGAGAACTCTGTATGGAAATTAAAGGCTAAGAACTCGTAACAAACTCCTGTGTTTTTATTTGAATGAGCTATAAGTTCAACTTCAGCCTTTATATGTCCGACATACTACTATGTTATTGTAGAATGTATGTATGTATATAGATGAGACGAAAATAAAGATTAAATATAAATATACTAGCACGTAAGAAGAGTACAGATCATTGTATTTGTTTACACGCACCGTCTGTCATTTTTGACACAGCCCTTAAAGAAAATGGTGTAAATTGATGTATGAAACATGACAGAACATGGTGTTTAACAACGACAAACATGGTCAGTTAGAAGATGTCGGATGTAAAAATTGCTAGTATGCATGGTTACAAAATTCCTGTGCGGAAGTGTCACAATTTTCGAAGAAATCTAGGTCGTCATGGTGATCACATTTGAAACTATGGTCGTACGAATACCATGGAAGCAACAACTGAAAACTTTTCGGCATTTAATTCTTTACGATGTACAGAAGACTTTGTCTGCTTTTGTTGTTGAATTAGTGTTGTACATTCTGTATTGATCTGTACTATAATGTATTGCTATGTTTTGTTTCGATGTGTAGGCCTATGTGGTTTTTGTGTGTGAGGTTTTTTTTTCTTTTTTCTCATCTGTATTGTTCACTATATTCAGGACCTGGACCAGTTTGTTTAAATTATATGGAATATCCTATATTTATATTTGTATGCCGTTACAATGTACAAGTCAAATAAACTGTTCTGTTCTGTTTCGGGTACAATTTGTTTGAATGGTATATGTGAACAGTAACGGTTCTATTCCTTTACAGTAGAGAGTCAAACTTGTCAAAATGAATGCTTAGACTTAGTGCGACACGAGACTTTGAGTTAACCGATCATCTAAGCAGTGACGATGCTTTTTATTCTTTTAATTATCAATTTTTGCACAAAAATAATACCCGGCATGATTTATGAAGTAGCTTCGTTGATTATATTTTATTTTCGTTATTGAAGCCCGACTCGACTATATGAATATAATGGATTATAGAATCGACGTGTTTGGTTCGACAAAATTTGATGCGCTTCATGCAGAGTTCTGCCAGATTCGGAACATTTCAGGCAGTATCCAGCATTGAAATGTCTTTTAATGATGGAAGATAATTGAGACAAGCAGGCCTGTGTAATATTTTAGTACCAACGAATATTTGTCAAAATTCCTAAACTGGCAAGTACGGGAATAGTTACGTCAAAACATTTTGGAAAATCTCGAGTCGGAATTGTGCAGGAAAACACATGGAACCAGATGTTGCCTGGTTCGAAATGTGTTCTGTTTGGTAGAAAATATTGTGATGAGGAAATTCCGTGTTATATCGGTGTTAATTTAAATTTATATTTAATAATGTTATTTATACTTGTATATATCATAAATATTTGACATTATGTGTATGTTAAGTCATTATTAACGTCTGCTTCGGTATCTGACAGATTTTGGCACGACAGGCTATAACAGGATATATCCTGTCAAGACGATAAGGCACGGAATTATGAGTTTGGTATTTACACGTGGTTCCGCCATTGCGAATCAACATTGTATCATTATTTCAAGTAAATTATAATAAAAACTTCAAACATCTGCTTTATGGCAGGAGGATTGATAACATAAAATGTAGCATTTCAACATATGGTACAATCGATCTTCTAGAAATATGAAATTCATTTCACTTTTAGATGGTACAGATAAACAATTTGAATAGTCAAGTAAAATTGATGAGCTAAGTGTTTATTTGGCATGGGTGACTTTACGAAATAACAAGATGGTTTGACTATAGAATGGTTCGTAAACACAGCACGGTAGTTTAATAGCATGTAGAACTAATGCAGACTTTTCTGCAATAAAATGTTTGGAATTCAGCTATTTGGAAATTGTTGCGCTCAGATTGTATTGCTCTTTATCCTGTTGTACACTGACATAATGGTCGGTTACCGTCCCTGTCGTGGGAATAAACTAGTCTTTCAGTGTATGTCAGACTGTGTTGAACGCTCGGCTTCATCTGTCTAAATCTAAGTACATTTTAAGAACTTACAAATAGTTGAGAATAATCTTGACATACATGTAAGCTGTTACTCGTGTATAGTTGACTTTCATTAAAACAAATTCGTTTCTTTTCAGGTCGTTGGTCGAATTTAAAATACTGGGATACATCAATTCGTGCAAAAGTTAATTTTCAAGAAATATAATCGTTTCGCTGTCTGGGACTATTTGTCAAGTTCGCTGGAAACTTGTAAAATTCCCAAGAGATTTCGAACCAATTGATTCTTTAGAAAAAAGGATAGTAAAATTGAATTGCCTGAAGTTAATTAGAGACTAAAATGTGCCAAATAAGATTTACACAAATCTAATATTCCCTGAAGAGTTCAATTGCTGATTGCACCACTGGTGTGAAGATAAAAGTCCAAGGAATTCACAAAACTGGAAATATTGGTGTCATGTAAATGTGTTTTTGACTGTGATGTATACATACATTTCGAGTCAGTTAGTTATATACAATTTTATAGTCAGTTTAGTCAAAATAGAATTTTAAATGAAACTATTGCTGGCAAGACAGGATATACAGTGTTATGTTTGTTTACGAAATTAGTGCAGATGTCAGTGTTTATTGTTGAATAACGTCAAGTTCTGTTGATTTAAATTCCGATGTTGCAAAAAATTTAGAACACTATGATAAGACATCGTTTAAAATAGCAAACGAATAAAGAATGTGTTAATACCGGAAAGCTGTGAAAATCGGTGAGATGAAGGTAACAAGCTATTGTATTAATAAATTAAACTTTAACAAACTGTGAAAGACAACACTTTGGAACAAAAAGGAACGGTGTATAACAAGTAACGAGGTAGTGCCCTCGGGGACATAGTTTTTGTAGCAATTTGTATTATAGATCTAGAGCGTTGATGCGGCATTTCAAGGGATAAACATACTTAATACGTTAATATTGGGACAAAGTTCGAATGTTAGAGGTCAAATATAACAACATCAGGTGAGTGCACTGTTTTATTTCTTGTGCTAAAAATTATAAATGGAATCATTTCAAGATATGTTTCTACTACATGTATGTAACTGGTGATGTTTAATCACGGCCTATAAGTATGTATGTATATATATAAACGTTCCTGGTTTAGTTAGGTAAACTTTAAATGTTGAGCAAAATACGGATACAATCTTTAATACTTGCGACTTCAGTATCGATATTATCTGTTTTGCATGACTTAAAGCATATTGACCGAAGTCCATGTAAATTAATGTATATTATATCGATGTGCTGAAGTTTGACGCAGTAAAAAACTGTGAATTGAAACAAACAAACAGTAAAACTTTACGACGATAATTGTTCAATATTCATCTCACCCTACAGCATGGAATACTGATAAGCCAGATTTATTTTTCTACTGATTTAAATACAATATATTCTGGTTAATTAATATTTTAATAACATATCAAGGTCGAGATAAATTCAATATCGCTGGTCAGTGATCAATGAGAGAAAATTATTAATCATATCACATTTTGTGTTTTGTTAGTATTAATGGGGAATTATAACAGCGTCAATGAATGAAATATTTATGTAGGCGTTATTAATACCGATTTGTATCAGATTATAACTCATGTTAAATTAATTTGATCCGATTGTTAGGAGGACAGTGGGATATTTGATGCGTTGTTCGATTGTTCTTCATGGTTAGGGGTTAAATTAGGGTACAACTTTTCATTTACGGTAAGCGTATATTTTGCTCACTTTCATTTAAATGAGTCGTTAAATATCAATATACGAATTTGTATACTTAAATCTCTCTTTTATTGATCAATAATCACATCCATCGACGTCACTTAGACAACTCATTTTCGGAATAACAATCGGGATAAAGGTGAAAATGACTCGATAACACTCGAACGTTGAAGTTGAAGACCTGTTAATACATACATGTACATATTATCACAATTTATATTAGCGTTAATAATTGATCTTAGCAGATGTTTTGAACTATTCATACTTTAAGCTTCGATATTCAACATTTGCATAAATCGTTATTTTATGACAGAGTAAGATAAGCGCATTGTTTCGGTTAGATGTACCCTCTTCACTCTCTCACATCAACGAAATACATTGTAGGACGACATGTGTTTATGATAATCGGCATGTGATGAAACTTTGGAAGTGAAAATCGGAAAATCTTAAAATTTTAAAACATTCTATGTAAGTTAGAGTTACGTGTCAACCACACCCGTGTGTCTATATAATATTGAAACTCTTTTATTTATGTCATGTTTTAGACGAGTACAATGGAGTTGAATGGAAAGTGTGATGTGGAGATCAGTATTACCTTGGATGGTTTGGAAACAGTGGAGACTGTTCCTGAATGTCTACAGGCAGTGTTTCTGTGCTCGTCACCTACCGAAGAGGAAGCTCGAGCACAGAATCACGTGACGCTGCCCCGTAGATACGCGCAGTGGGTCAACAATTGTACAGACGCCGAGAAACAGCGTATCGACAAGGAAACTGCGGACGAAAAGCTTGGTGACCGGGAAAAAGACTTGGGTACAGCTTTGAAGTGGATAAAACAAGAAATGGTAAGATAATTCTCGTTCACGAATGGTTAACATCACTTATTTTTACAGTATGATCTGATGAAAACGGAAACATTTGAGCTCTAATTGCTACTAATTGAAACTATGACGATCGTTTTCATTTACGCGGACTTTCTATTATAACAAGTTATCCGTTAGTTGAGTTTAAGCGACATAAAATATTGTATGTAATTGACGTATATATTATGCCGTAAAATATGATAAAATTGCACACCAAATGTTTGTAAAATAATTGGATTGAGTAGAAAGATTTTTAAGTATTGATTTAAAATGAAATGACATCTTGATTTTGTTAGAGAAAGCCAAACTCTATATTATGACATGTGTGTGTAAGTTATTATAACTTATAAACCAGTTGATTATAATGGTGTTAACATTTTTGTCATTTAGCACAATTCCTTTGATATTAAGAAACCTTCATTTATTTTCATTTAAAACTATTTAAACTATAATTTATCTGGCATATTTCTCATGTCTCAACTTCCTTTCATCAGGGTTGAGGTGCAAAGCCATGTTGGCATAAATGTCATTAGGTGCGAACAATTTTAATTGATACTTTGATATGTTTGCAATCAAGCAATCTGTATGGGGACCAATTGTCTAGATGTTTTTGTTTTTTTATGAAATAATTTGCTAAAATATGTTCTCCAGATGTCAAGTCATTGGACACAAGTATATAAAGGCATGCTTCCTTAATAGAAAAAAACAATATAAAGAAAGAAGCTTAGAATAAATTACTGGGTGAAACATACTTTGTTAAAAATACTTACTTTGAGTTATACAAAACTATTGGCAACTTTGTGCATAAAACATATGTGCACCATGAACTGTTATTGTACTTATTGTTATTATTTTGGACTTGTGTGGAATAAAAATGAATAGAACGACATCCGCCTGGCGTGCTGTTCGTAATCAAAGGGTTAACCTTGAACATACTCGCCGATTTGTCGTATTCCCTGCTTTCGTTTATATGTAAAAAATCAGATACTTTCGGTTTCGAATCTGGTCAATATCAAACGTACGGAACGTACTTTTTTAAAATGGCATTTTGAAACCGTAGAATATAGCCATCTAAAAATATGAAATAAATAGCCCGCCACTTTAAGCTGTACACTATGTCAAGTAGGAACAATATAAAGTATTAACGGATTAAGGATAGGTAACGTGAATAGATAATACTTCCTTCTCTTGCCAACCGTAATGATAGATCGTTATCATCTTTGGCTACTCTCCACAAACTGAGTATCGATCGTCATATTTTATTTTAGATAATTAAAGATAACCCTTAAACAGCAAATTTAGTACTATATTATTTACTATATAGTACTTAGTTCTTGACCCATATACAGTTTGGATTGCTTCAAATGTCCCCGCTTTAGAAAGCTAGGATCTGCTTATTTATTGTTCTTATGCCAAATTCTTGCATATAGATACAATACTAATTAATAATAAGCAGATAAATGATGTGTAGTCGTTTAACCAGTATCACATTGACAGTTGTCTGCATGAATCGGGACTTGGCAGAAATATACGAAATGAATTGATACTCAAACTAAGTGACCCGGGCTGGTGAATGGCTAAAAGTATTTATATCTGTGTTTCCCTGTCAATGCAGTACATTTATGTCACAGTAAAGACACAAACACAGTGTGGATTGGAAATATCTGACATCTAACCAATGTCAGACGTTTTATTAAATATATAAGTAGTTAAATAAACAAACTATAAAGTAGTGGAAATGATAATACATAAAGTGGAACAAAACAAAGTCCGAAATCATTTTTCTAACTTTGGTTCTACAAGAAGATGCAACAGCATTGAGAATAAGCTTCAGTTCCATGTTTGTTTGTTAAACTCGACAGCAGGACAGTTTTAAAATATTTGAAAATATCAGCAATAAATACAAGAGCTGGTGGGAAATCTCTGGATTGAATCAGAAGCTCGCGAATGCCAACGCGTGTCATAATTCATTTTATTGCACGTCTTGCAGCTTATAGACTCCGCGTTGAAGTGTGTAGGACGGGCGGTATTCTATAAAATGTTCAGTTATGAAATTCGTCTTCAGACACATAAAATAATGTTATATCGACTACAAAGCCTTTACTTTGCTAAGTAGATAGTTCCCACATTTACAATATTTACGTCCCTTGTTCTGAATAGTCAGCCATATTGAAAGGCAAATTACTTTAATGTTTATAGTGAATATAATGTAAACGATGATAAAATTATCAGATATAAAATAAAAACTTATTCATTATGCTCATGTTGAAGAAAGTTGGCTCAGAAAGTTGAAGAAAAAGTGGTTATCACATGCAAATTCTCTTGGTATTTTCTCGAATATCACATATAAATTTAGATATTCTTATAAGGGCTTATCAATTTTGCATATCAAATGGCTGACTATCATCAGAACAAGAATAATATTGCAGGTGTGGGAACTATCTATTCGTGTCTGCCTTGAATGCATGATGATGCACCATGAAGTAAGGGGCATAGCTTGATTGTCTAAATTATTTATCGATTGCATAAAGCAACAATAAACCATTTAGCATTGATGTATCATAAAGTACCAATAACTGACTGCCTTATCAATTATTCAATATTTAATTTTCATTTTGAATTCATTGAGGATAGAAGGAATATAAACAACCATTTTTCACAAACATTTTAATGAGACAATTTGCGGTCCTCTAACACAAATATTCACTTAAATGAGGAGACTAATCTAACCCTTACAGCTACAGAACTGTAGTGATCTACAAAACCTGTTATAAAGTACAGATTTTTAATACTTACAAATTTAATGTTTAATCGAAAGTAAATGTTTACAACTTAGATCCCTTAGATTAAAGTAAAGGACTCAATTCATCCGCCGGATGTTACGTACTATAGTACGCTTATTACGATATAAATCCAAGGACAAAACTTAGAAGTTTTCATATCTGCCGTCACGAATCGAAACTTGAAAGTTACATTTACACGTAAAGCGATATTATCAACGCATGTAATAAGCAACGCAATTTGAACAATAAAACACGTAGAACCTCATTTCAAAATAGATCCACGTAAATCAGTGCTTTGATTTATTTCAGTTTTTCCTCATGACACAGGTAAAACCATTCTTAGAGCACTGTGACCGCATGAGATTGTCACGATTTCTCTCGCTTTATCCCTTCTAGAGTTCTCTCCTTAGTCCCTTCTTGAGTACAGAGTACTATATATACGTATACTATATAAAGGATAAAGGGAGACAACTCTAGACGAAGGGATAAAGGGAGATAACTCGTAACAAGCTCCTGTGAATTTGATACACGATATGTCGAAGAATAAATGCGGAAATTGAAAATGAATGAAGAATACTGGACGAACTATCCACTGTTGTTAAATACACCATGTGTATCAATACTTACCCTATACACTATTTCAGGTAATCATGAAAGAACAAGACAAGACACTGGTGAGACAGTTTGTGACATTAAGATCAAAGATAATGCAGTTAAGATGTATGTTTGATGTGAGTGAATCTTATTCAGATATAAGTATGGACGATAGTACGTACTCTGTGGATGATTTTTCAGAAAATTCGAACACTAATGGTTACCTCAGTAACCCGGATATGGATTCTACAGACTTCCGGGATCGCACGGCGTCTCTGTTGGTTCCTAGAAGTCAGAAACTGGGACCAGTCACACGAATAAAGTGGAAAAGTCATGAATATTTATAGTATTGTGATAACCAGATGGTTAAAATCGCGACCTAAAAGCAGACGACAGGGTGACACTGTCTTGTCAAGCAGCTATGGTTTATTGTGCACTTCGGCGGAGGATGAGAATTCGGGGCTCATAATGAACAGCGTATATCTTATACAGTCGATACGTTTGTCCGAGCCTGAGAATTTTCGACTGGAGGAGAAGGTTCTCATTAAAAGGGACCCAAAATGTCCGTACAAATGTCTGATATAATGTGGACACAGTCACGGATCAGAATACTCATATGACTGAACATTTTCGATTGACAGAGGGGAAAATGGCAATACACGGAAAGCATTAGACTGTTTAAACAACACTGACGTAAGATGCGAGGGCCTTCTTCACAAACAATTTAAAACAGAAACATAGACTTTAAAATGTTAAAAGTTCTTTTTACTCATACGTATTTATAAAAATTAACAGAAGTGTAGAATGGGTAACGACAATTATTCAGACAAAACATCCGTTTAGATTCAATGAAAACGAAAGGCTGGTAAATTTAACTTTTGCAAAGTTGAAGTCTTAGTCTGAGTTTCAGTCTTAGAATGTTTGGTGATAGGCAGCCAGTACTCAGGATCCTGTCCTGGTGAATCTAGTCATAACTGTAAGTGTGTTCCTTCAAAATAAAACTATATGTGTCTTATGATAGTTGTTGAAAAATGTACTGGAAAGGTAGAAAACATATTTATAGGAGTGTTTTGTGTGATGTGATTGTTTTGTTATGGATAGTGTTAATCGACCTACTGTTGATACTGACAACCTTTAAACATTATCAGTATTTAAATTCAGTTGGGTGTTTAGTATTTTACGTATTTTCTATTCACAGTGACCATTGAATTGAGGTCACTAAATGCAATGTCCTAATGGACTGATTCATGTCCATGTGTCTTGAACACCGAATAACACAGATGTATATTTGTTTTACAATAATGAGATTAAATAAACAAAATAACAAGCTGTGTTTAAACTTTTTATGATATCTAAGTACATATCTATGTATTGTTTTTCAAGATAAGCATATATTTGCGTACTGTGAGATGATAATTTCCAGTAGAGATTTAACACACCGCGTCTTACGTGTGGTTGCTATTGACAAGTCAGACAATCAGTATTTTGACCAGACCTATATATTTTTATCTTCAACCCAATACGACTTTAACCTGCACGAGAACCAAAAATAAGCATACTCGCATATAAAACAACTTACTATACAAGAACCAGCTTTTTGTATTCAGAAACGAGCATGACACTTACGCTACGTTTCGCTACGTTACGCTACGTTACGTTACGTTATAAAAATATTAATATTATACGTAGTACTTCATTATTAAAGATGTATCTGGTTCATCTGAACATAAAATGTTTGAATTGGTTTCATCCAGTTATGATGTTACACTGGCTAAACGTCTCTAATAAGAACCATTGCAATGCAAAACCTTTTGAAAATAGTACTAACAGTGAACATCTGCAAAATAGCCTGATTTAAAAAAAATGTATTTTTTTAAATTTATGATGTTCTACCATCTTTCTTCAGCAAATCTGGATTAATACATTATGAATTCATTCTTAGTTAATGCATGTTAACTGATGTTTTAACTATAGGAAATATATTTTTCATGTTTAGTTAGGTAAACTAATGATAGTATTACTTTAACTGTCTGGTGATTTAATATAAACAAAACTGAAATACATGTAGTTTAATACGTGTAAGAAAGCACCCAGCATACGCCAGTTTTACAGAAAACAGAGAAACGCTTAACTTGATAACTACATTCTCCAATGTCAGTAGAATACTAGTTATGGTATTGTTAAATAGTATATAATTCACAGACGCTATAATGAACAGAAATATTCTCTATCGCCTGTCAGTATTGTACCAGTATACAATGTTCAAAGAATCAGTGAGTGAGATTGTTAACCATACGTCTATCAATAGTGAACAATAAAACATAATCATTCCATCAACCGACATAGCAGAGTGACCAGCACAATGACAACGTACTTCGCGAGCAAACAACGATTGTGATAAATGAATACATCATTCAAGGGAGGTAAATATTCAGTACTATAATGTTCATATGAGAGTTGTTTCCCTTTGTCCAACCATGATCCATTTTAATTCACCAGTATTTATAAGAATTTATCAAGCCTTTCCTACATCACGTTTGGACAGATTGTTTATATATTTATAAACGGAAAATGTAAAGTCCTTCTTTCATATACTCGACAACAGACACTCGAACAGGTACGTTTGAATCATCACGAGATGTTTTGCTATTACGTCACTATTCATAAACTGATACCTTTCTTACTTCGTCATTGTCTTATCAAGAATATAGAACACAATTGTAAGTACTTTACTGTTAAGTGCATTACATTTGTGACTGAAGACTCGAGGTCTCTATAAATATGCCAGTTGGGGTTTCCTCCAAACCGGTGGTACCGTTAAAGTCGTGTTCGAATCGCAATGAAATCAAATATGACAACATTTCAATGGATATAAACAGAGGCATTGCTCGTAAACCTGGTAAATCCAATTTCCGGGTATCAAGTATTCAATATACATGTAGTCCGTTTTTATTTACTTGAGAACTGTTGTGTGAGGTGGTCAGTCAATGAACATTTGTTTTGGAAAATATTGACCAATAGAAATAATGTACACGATAGCGATAGTCTACGCTAAATTGGAACTGACAGTAGATTATTGAATACAACTTACACACTAATGCAAACATTGGTATATAGGAATATACGATCACTTCCCTTCGTGAAATTGGATCTCACTTCTTTTCACTGACCATGAAAATGACCTATCGCAATAAACTTAAACGACTTTATCCCCAGCACTGTTATCCAATCAAAAAATGTTTTATTACAAGTCTTTTCAGATTTCAACCAGTCGCACAACTCCGTAGTGTTACGTAACTATAATGACTCTAGGTTATCTCCCTTGCTTGAAGGAGTTCATACGTTCGAGGACAAACTGGACATTAAATCACCGTCTCTCCCTTTTAATAAGAAATCACTGTCTTTCCAAAAATATTCAAAATTATTATGAATTCAATACACAAAGTATTTGCAGATGGTATGTTTAATTGAATTATTGATCATAATTTGCTATCACATCTGAAGTAAACTTTCATCTAAATGTCGGACTGACATCTTTGTACCTTTCTCTAAAACGATTCAGTTTTTGTTTTATTAAATGAATACAATTGTTACGAAAGTCAGTTTTTTACAACACAAAATTTAAATATTTAATTTAAATTGTCAAATACAATCATAAATATTTTTAACTTTTGTTAATACATTCATTCATTTATTGGGAACAAAGCAATGTTCAACTATAACCTCTGGCAATTTACAACAGAAGTATTGACAGAAATTGTTTTTGTAGAATTATGCGGGCGAACTTTATTCAACTTCAAATTTATTTTCCAGTATTTCATAAAGTGAGCTCATTAAAGGTGTTGACATTTTTATTCTTTGAAGCACATTACATTTTACATTTAAGCACATAATTATAAAGGTATTTTATGATTGTAAGCATTGTGTCTAGAAGTTAGCTTAGAGAAAACACATACACATTTTCTCGATTGCAATTCACTATTAAGTCATATTTAACTGGAGGGAAATAGTTTGAACCAAGATTGACGTATTCGAGACACCTCACGAAGTATTTTTTAATGAACGCCTATGATAGTTTTACCAAGTCAAATAGCTGAAAATACCTAATTGGTATAATGAGAAGTTTATGAGAAGTTTATTACATTTTCTCAGTTCATGTAAAACATGACAACATGAGTACATAATATACAAAATACAAATACAATGGTAAAGAGGCAGTTACAATAAGAAATTGAATGCATCATGCACTAGAGATACAATTATAAACAGATATTCAGGGAGAAGGTATTGTTATTCTAATTTTGTTAAAATATGTATATATTCAAGAAAAATATGTTGTTTTCGGATGTTTTAAGTCTGGCATTTATTTAAATTTACAAATAATTTCTTTAATCAGCATACAAAGTTTCCTAGTTTTTATTATATTGTTGAAGTCTTGGTCCATGAGTAGTTGTAATTTTAATATGTTAGGATGACGATAAAAGGTTTTGGGGATGTATTTTATTCTTGAATCGTTGAAGTGATCACATTCAAGTAGATAGTGAAATTCGTCACCAATACAATTTTTTTCACATAAACGACATTTTCTCAAATCAAATTCGACTCCTTCCCAGCTTAATTTTTCTACCGGAAGTCGATTATTTCTTGTTCTAAACTTGATCATATATCTTAAATACTTGGGTGGAATTTTTACTAAATAATTCTCAAACTTAAACTTAGATTTAATTAATCTATAAAATTTACATTTACTTGAAGAGTTAAGAATAGAAAACCAGTCGTTAATAAAAAGGTCGCTTAAGTGATGTTTGATAGAACATTTGAGCCATTTATGGTTTGGAAAATTATGACTTTCCCATATATTTATCAGTCCACATTTCAAAAATATTGCTTTAACATTTCTTAGCCATTGAAATCTGTTGACGTTGTTTGAGTGAGTGAAATTACTTAATGCAATATTGTAAAGTGATACACAGAGTTTTGGAGTTTCTGGAATAACTAATTTTGACCAGTATGCGAACATTCTAGTTTCGATTTCGATTTGAAGTGGTTGTACACCGGTTTCGCCATAGACTATGAATAATGTGTAATGAATCGTTACCTTGATCGACAATGGTCCCTCGTTTGTTTCTGACCCTTGAAGACCAAGTGAAATATTTTCATACTATATTAAATTAGATCAACAAAATTGCGCTTTGACTAAATTATTAAGAACATTACCATGCAATCGGATATTTTTGTCTACGCATGTAATACCCGCATATGTGGGTCTGTTAAAACAGTTTTAACAAGTTTTGACAAGTAGTAATACCATAACAAAGGTAAATTACATTTATGCATATTATATTTCATTGGTAACTTCATAAATACAGTGACATAGAACTTTATCACTCCTGCTATGAATTGATTAAGTTTTTCAAAAAGTTATTACACGTATTTCCAATATGGAATGTAACTCGCACATTTGAAATTCGAATAAATTACTTGTTAACTAACCACTTTATTCCACCAAAGTCTTTCATTTCGAAAGAAATGAACCATGCTTATAGTGGCGATGACACAACAGAGTGATGTTGGAAATAAATGTTATAGATTTAAAAAAAAACATTTATAGTCGACTCAGATGCGTTCGGAAGGCGCAGTGGTCGAGCGCCTGATTCCTGATCCGAAGGTCGCGAGTTCGAGCCCCGCGGTGAGCGGAGGCGACGTTTGATCACGAACTTTACAACATGTTATATTAAAGCAATATATTAAAGACATATACATACATACGCATTCCAAATCACTGTTAACAATGTCATGAGTATAGCATTGAATAAATAAAAGAACCATTACCGACCCATTTCCAGCAAGAGTTTGCGACCACTAAGGGATAAATGTATATGAAATAGAACATTTCATTACTAGCCTGAAATACCAGAAGTTTTCCCAATAAAATGTCTACTTTATTGGATGAGGTGGTCAAGAAAAGTGCTGTCCACTTGCATACATGTATTTAAATTTTAATGTAGATCTATATGTACTTGACATTGAAGCAGCTGTTTCGTCGATTAGCAGATATATCGTTTTAAAAGCTGTAAAGCATGATATCAATTTAATAACAATGTCGACAATTTCGCGCATAATGATTGTGAAAGTGCGTTGTATTACCCGAACACAGGAACATTACCATACCACGCCTCACAAAACACAAGAGGACACACTGCAGCATTATCATAATCCAAACATGCCGAAATATTTCAATCGATTGTTGGTTCTTCCCTTCAAAGCAGACCAGTGTGCGAATGTTGTGTATAATCAATAGTTCGTACAAACGAGAAGAAATTCGCTCAGTCTCACACCATTGTCTTCAATGTTGATTGTTTTCCGATTTTGAAATAAAGACAACAGAAAAACACACGTCTAGTGACGGAGATTCTTACACACATGTGATGTCTGGGATTAAATGACATAGAAAAGTGATTGGTGAACAAAATCCAATTGAGTTATATTTTGATGTTGAAGAAATGTGAAGTGTTCTTGAATATGTTATTACCCCCCAATGTCAGTAAGCGGGCGTTTTGTACTGAAATATAAGTGTTGAAAACGTGATCGTGTTCTCTACGAGAGAGATATAGTGAGTTACAAAAGCTGGGAACTATATCTGGATCTATTCTCTTTACTAATGTGTTACAGTATTCAATATTGCTTCCGATTTTAGACCGAAACTAACAGCAGCTTATCGTACGTACAACACACACTCTGTGAACACTATACATTACATAGAGTACATAGTGAAGGATAATACAGCACCATGGATGTGTGTACCGTATATAGCATCAATTAGATACATGAACGTTGTTCAGCCATTCCAGAGCTTTCATTTGTATTGGATTTTTAAATTTTCTCTCTACGTTATTACTAATTTCCTGACAGTTCCAGGGAATCACACACATGGTTGTTCTATAGATTTACTTCAACTTGGTGGGGAATCCGATACATGTATACATTCTTTGCAATAATGTGATGCCTTGTTATTTATAATTCCTCATCAGTGATAGCAACATAAAGTTGTAATGGATTGAATATTACAGCATTGTGTTTATGGTGTTACTTTCTGACGTTTTACTGTCTTCATTGTTGTTAATATAGTGGTGTTCGAAATTTCTAAGTGAAAAGGAAGCTTGTTTTTATTGGATTACAACTTATTGTTGATAGAAGTATGATGGTAAACAATCGACTATCAGCTTCGTGGTAAGATATTTTTAATTTCTTTAAGAGGTGCATTGGCTTACATCAAGATGGGGGCTTTCATGGCCGAGTGGCAATTGTAGCTGGCTTCATATTTCCTGCCCCTCACCTCTGCGGGTTCGAATCGCATCCGGGATATATCATTTGTAAGTGGGGAAGCCACCAAACTGGCACCGGTAAGCTTCATGGTTCTACCCGGGTACCCGCCACCCTAATACTAGGGATAGTCACTACATGATCTTAGCTGTGTATGTAACTTAAAGCACCATTACAAAAATACTGTAATATTCTCTGATGTTGTGGTATTCTGTAATATATGCAATATACTAGCGCATGTGTATGATATCAAAAATGTTTGAAATGTTTTGACCACAGGAGCATGTCGAAGTAGCCTCTTTTTTGTCATCCGCAACATATACAGCAACAATTACAAATAACGTAAATAGATCGTTGGTGACAACATCATGTGCGTTCGATTTTACATTCGTGACAAGTTCCGACAATAACAGCAAATTTATCTTGTTTACATTCCATTAATGTATCCTTATATACTAATTACTTGTCTCAGGGGACGGTAAGCTTAGTAGTGCGTTAATTCACGTGGCAAGCTTGAAATGTAGCTTTGTAAAGCAATTCCATTACTAATATATGCGATTGACATTTGTGTTTCAACTCTTTGTTGTCGCATATCGTCTGGTGGTTACACTGTTACACTGTTACACTGTTACACATTCATTCTAAAAATGGCGATGGGGTATAAAGTATAACCACTGTCCGTCCGTCCTTGCGAAAAATTGTTTTGCGATCAACAACTCTCCAAGGATGGATGGATACCATTCTTATTGGGCATATACGCTTAGGATAATAAAATACAGATCAGGTTCGCTTACAATCCATCAATATTTGGTTATAGTTATGGTCCTTTTTCGTTTCAAAAGACCATGACGGGGGCATTCTATATATAAACATCTAGTTTAAATGATAATGTCATGGTAATTACATGCTATGACGCGACTATGACACTGACGTTCGTGCCATCATCTATCGTGCTAGATATTTATCTGTTATCGTCTGCTATTTATTTGGGTATACGTCATTGTGTGGTTTTGTTTTAACGAGCATTACGGTAACATACACTTCGTGCTATCGTCATATAATGGAGTTGATTACGTACTTTCTATTTGTCGTCTGATAATCATGTTGGTATCAGACATTTTTTGTTGTTTTCTCAAAGTCGTTTTGGTAACGCAAACATTGTTCCTAACACCTTTGTCATCGTATGATTCGGGTACGCGGGGCCCATTTTGCCGTCCGATACTGTTGTTAAATGTCCATGTATCTGCCTTAACTTTACATTCTGTCAACAATGACTAAGCTGTTACTTAGGCCTATACCTGTACTAGTATATACACAGGTAAGGTTGTTTCCAACCATGTTCCATGTTTCTGTTCCACTATTGTTATTTATTGTTAGTAACATTTGGCAATATATATTAATCCCCTTCATATACTACGGTTCAGATTGTTAGCTTCATTCCCATGGTAACCAGATGTTTTGAAATCATTCCACATCGTTTGGTGTACTGGTATATCGTTCCTAATTTCACCGAATGTCATAAGATCTGGATGAAAGCCCCATTGGTAGTTTACCTCTGACCGTTCTAAAGCGACACTCCTAGTTTCACCCACTATTCTGTTTGTTTCTCGTCCATATTGCCCTGGTATACGTTTTTCATGTACATGCATACTAGTATATGTTCACGGCTCCCTGTGCTCTTATGGTGGTCGTGTACTCTGTATGTGACATCTCTTGCTCGGCTTTTCCTTCTTAACTGTTCCTGTTGATATATTCACGTTGCCTTGTGCTGTTGGTGTTGCTACGTGCTTCACATATGCCATTTACTGATAAGCTTCTATATTCACTGTTCATGTTAACTAAATATAACATATATCAGACATTTCTGACAATCACGTAAGCCACATTTTTCATTGACTAGTTTGAATCCGTGTCTGCATAGGGGCTTTAATTTTGGGTAAATACATTGTGTATTTCAAAAGAAGTCACATATCATCTATGAGACAGCTGCTATAATTACAGAAAAATAACATGCGTATTTATACCTAGCTACATCTGGTGGTTTCCTCTACAATTTGCTACCAAGGGCATTAGATGATGTTTTATTAATATAGAAAACAATGACAATGATTAAAATGTCGGCTTCACAAATCAATCAATATGCCTACACTTGATTATTATAGTTATATTTGTCATTTAAGGGTAAGTCATAAAAAATCTTATGCTTAGAGCAATTATATTCTGTGGCGAATCTCGGTAGGAATAATTAAATGAATGAGACGTGTGAATGGGATGATTACTATATTATTTATTTATGATAACTTCCGTTTGTGTGTGTATTTTTCTCACATGAAACGAAGACAAGGACTTCCACATACCAAAGCGTCTAGGAGTAACGTCAATAAAATACTTTATCCAATACAAAGTAATTGTTAATTTAGTTGGTTCGATTACTTTTATTGCCTTACATATATTATACTAACCACGCACGCTTTACATTTCATAATTAGGTGTATTTAAATGTTCGTGTTAGTGAGACAGCAGTAAGAACGCGGTACGCTTCCAACAAGAATTAAGAAGAACAAGTACGAACCCACACGAACTCACTAAGATCACAGTAAGAATGCCATAGGAATGTCCACGAATTAGTACGAACCACCACGAACCACTGCGAACTACCACGATTGCGTCACGATTGCGACACGAAAGTTATACGAATACAGGTTCGTACTGGGTTCGTACTGGATGCGTAGTGGTTCGTGGTATAGTGTACTGCATTCTGCTTGTAGCGTGAGAAAATGATTGACAGCTACCATCACGAAATGCTACGATAGGGGAAGAATGCCAGTACGCACCAGTACGCACCAGTACGAACTCAATAAGAATGCAGTACGAACACACATACATCGTGACTTGACCACGAATGTTTTGAACATTTCAAAACTGTCGTGGCTCTCTCGAATAGAGGAGAACTGCCCCGAATCACAAGGACTCCAACAAGAATCCTGTAAAAATTAAGAGGAATGTCCTCGATTTCTACATTCGTACCCATTCGCCACCCAAAGTCGTGATGGTGGGACTTAGGCTTTAGAGAAAACATCTACTATAGTTTAATGCACGAGGGCATATACTTACCTAAATAGACATGGATCGGTCCTGAATGTTCATACACCTGTTCGCGGTCAATCTAACAGCACTATACATCCCCACCGCGACACCCGTCAATATATCTACTCCGGATTAGTATTAATACGGGGCTTGCCCTTTAATACTGTGGTACAAACAACAAGGTACCGTTAACGTCGTTCTAGAATCACAATGAAAACACACAAAGACAAGACTGAACTTAAATGGATCTGAATTATAATTTTGTTTGTACCCCTGGTAAAAACCCGTTTTTAGCGAATTCCGGATTTTGCCCATTGCTTTCTATGTCTCTACATAGAAGAGATGATTTAGTAATACTCTTACAAGCATCCTATAAACTTGTTAGCATGTTGTTTTAATTCGTATTCTCAAAGTTCATCATACATTGTGTGTGTCATCAGCATGGCTTTTTCTGCACCCTATTTCGCCCAGGTGTATACTTTTGTCAAGAAATTGCAATCATAATTTATCAGTTTATGTGAACGATTCATATACAAATGTACTTCTTGACAATGCATTGTGTTGTAGATGTATTAAATACCGCTTACTACATCATGTCAGTTATATAGGACAGTCTGTAGACCTTACCATTGTTCTTGGCGTACCAGTAAATCGATGGTAACTCCTCGAGACATCTACACAAAGCAACATAGCCAAGACAGAAGTTTTGTTGTTGACTTGTTACAGCTTTCCAGGTATCTGCTGGTTGATAATTATTCGATACTGTAGATAAGTAACTCACTCGTTATTGATAATTGACAAAATATAAAAAAACAATTCGTAGCATTGCTGAAAACAAACATATAGAGCCTTTGTACTGACATAATACAAATTATCTGTATTAAGCCCTACTAATTAACTGACTGACTATGGGCAAAATTTCATCAATCAATTTTAATGTGCATCTTCATACATAATTCCATGCTATGAATAATGTAATGGTTATTCATACCGATTTATTTTAATATCAATATACAAATGTAAAGGTAGGCTTTTTGTCTAATTAATTCTCGCACGATACAATTTGACGTTACCTCCTATCGTGAGCACAGAGTTCTTGATTAATTGTCTAAATGGTGATTCAAGTTACTTTTATGTCTGAAATGTGCCTTAACTGTACTTCAATTCCATATAATGAAATATGTAAATCATTAAAATACCATTATATACATAGTTTGCAGCCTTTCGGTGCTTTGCAGAATCGGTAAACCACAATTCTTACGTTTTTTATTAAACTTACAAGGTTCAAAACCCGAAAATATGTCGGTATGTCTGTCCTAATGCCCGCAAATACACTAATTCGACGGCCCTCTAGTTCGAAGGCTTAGCAGTCCGCAAGCCCATGAGTCCGATATCTCGCCAGTTCGAAGGCCCAACAGTCCGCTATTCCGACGGCTCTGCGCCCGAGTGCCCGGACAAGTGGCCTTCAATAGACCTTCACACTGCTGGATGGTCACTGCTATTTGCAGGACAAAGTGAATAAACTGTCAAAGCGAATTAAACTTAAATGAAATAAACTCTGCATGACGAAAGTTACAAAGGTATGTCACCACAAAGTCGGTAGTCCTGATATACACGTGGATCTAGGTACATATTATTTTGGTGTGTTAACTGATAGATTTGATGTGTCATGTGATTAATGATCTCGTCTGATATAGCATCAAGGACTGCATTTAATAAATCACCAAGTCTGACAAATCTCGATGTTCGTCACGTGATTACAAGTACATTACGTAATGTCAGGTATTAGAAATAAATATCGTTTGTCGAGGTTTTCATTAGCAATAAGAATTAATCAAAGTAAGAATCTCTGTTAGCGGACATTATCACCATTAAATCTGTGGGTTTGTATTGATTTCTCACCCGATGCTTCCTCAGACATGCGAAAAAAATCTAAATAAGATCCTCACTGCATTGAGTCACACAAGACTTTCTTGTGACAGTGTGCAGTACAATTTATCTCTACATCTGATTCATGCGGGCAAGTTGTCAGAAGCTTGTGGACGAACGGGTAAGTACTGGTTGGAAACCCAGAAATGCTGAAATATTGTTGAAAACGTCATTAAACTCCACCACCGTTTTTTTTTCAGTTTTGAATACATGTATGTATATGTTATTCACGTTAACATAATGTTGTGTTCAACAACCCTGACTTAGTTCACACACAATGGATGTTCTGGTACATATATATTTAATTATCAGAACAGAACAGTTTATTTGACTTGTACATTGTACATCGGCATACAACTATAAATATAGGATATTCAATATAATTTAAACAAACTGGTGCAGGTCCTGAATATAGTGAACAATACAGATGAGAAATAAAGGAAAAAACACACACATAAAAAGAATTATTATTCTTACAATAGATGAAATCCGGAATTCGCTAAAAATGGGTTCAGTCAGACGTTAAATCATGTCTCTATGTTTCCATTGAGATTCGAGCACGATGCTAACGGTATATGGTAGTTTGTAACGCAGGATTAGAGGGAAATACCCATATTTATAGCCTATTATTTCGTATCTGTGGCGTGAGAAAACGTTTCATATCTTTCTGAGCGTCTGCGCTTGGTAATATCATAAGTATAGTTCCACATTCCGGATAAATACGTGCATGTAGCACTGTCGGTGGTGTTCTGTATGCAAATATAGATTTATTCATTTGAATTAGTAATGCTTGATATACTTTCTATCGGTCACAACCCACGAAACCATTAAATTATTTATTAGTTCAGTAATAGTTAAAAAAATATTTATAAACATGCATGACTGTAAGCCACAGTAACAACCCATGTACCCAAGCGGCCAGACGCTGAATGTTTTATATTGCAACATAATTCATGTATTTAGAAGTTCATTCCATTCAAACGTGAAGCCATCCAGTATATAGGATCTGACTTTATATTCAAGTGCATGATGAACTTCCAGTACGCATCGCTGATTTCAGACAGTTTCTGAAGACAGTATATGTTTCCGTTTTTACGCATTCCAGTCTGGTGGGATACCACACAGTGTGCATGTTCTTGAAGAATCCGTTAGAATCTATTGACCTCATCAGCTAGCTTGGTTTAACGTATCTTCAATTATTCATTCGTCTCGGAATTCACGTACACCCTCCTCTCGTCAATTCCATTCTAATTAAGGTTCTGAGGTTCATTGTTGTTGATTCTAAAGTATTACAAATACAGCGGTATCATAATATTTCACATTACTAGTAGTAGGTTACAATTATATCTCATGGGGAATTTGTGTGTAAATATCATTTGCTTATTATGTTATTCAAATTGTTTATTGTCTTTGTATGGAACTTACAAAGAAGGTTCACGAACTACTCTAAATATGATGTGTGCTAGATGTAACTAGGGAACTAAGTATATACCGAGAGATAATATATCGTTGTGAAGTTGCAAAAAAGTAGAAAACAGTACCAGCAGTATAACAGCTACCTACCACTGCTAGTCATACTGAAAATAACAGCAGTATAACAGCTACCTACCACTGCTAGTCATACTGGAAGTAACAGAAGTATAACAGCTACCTACCACTACTAGTCATACTGAAAGTAACAGCTGTATAACAGCTACCAACCACTGCTTGTCATACTGGAAGTAACAGAAGTATAACAGCTACCTACCACTGCTAGTCATACTGAAAATAACAGCAGTATAACAGCTACCTACCACTGCTAGTCATACTGAAAGTAACAGCAGTTGAACAGCTACCTACCACTGCTTGTCATACTGGAAGTAACAGCAGTATAACATCTACCTACCACTGCTTGTCATACTGGAAGTAACAGCAGTATAACAGCTACATACCACTGCTTGTCATACTGGAAGTAACATCAGTACAACAGCTACCTACCACTGCTAGTCATACTGAAAATAACAGCAGTATAACAGCTACCTACCACTGCTAGTCATACTGAAAGTAACAGCAGATGAACAGCTACCTACCACTGCTAGTCATACTGAAAGTAACAGCAGTTGAACAGCTACCTACCACTGCTAGTCATACTGAAAGTAACAGCAGTTGAACAGCTACCTACCACTGCTAGTCATACTGAAAGTAACAGCAGTATAACAGCTACCAACCACTGCTAGTCATACTGAAAGTAACAGCAGTATAACAGCTACCTACCACTCCTAGTCATACTGAAAGTAACAGCAGTTGAACAGCTACCTACCACTGCTAGTTATACTGAAAGTAACAGCAGTTGAACAGCTACCTACCACTGCTTGTCATACTGAAAGTAACAGCAGTATAACAGCTACCTACCACTGCTAGTCATACTGAAAGTAACAGCAGTATAACAGCTACCTACCACTGCTAGTCATGCTGAAAGTTAATCGGACTTTAAATTGTATGTTAGTGAATGAATGAAAAGTTCAAGAAAATAAAACGTTATCGTCTAATATTAACCTGAACAGACTTAATCGTATAGGTTAAATATAGGTGCGACCGTATTGTACACATGTTTCTGGATATGATCACCTATATATTGTCATCAATACACTATAGTTCTCAATTTGCTGACAAGAGAGTCTGACGGAATTTCACATCGTCATGGTTATTCATAAGAATAGGCATCTACAGCTGACTAAACGAACTTATTATAACCAAGATAGCCACTCCAAGTCATGATATAGCTGTTTGCTTAAAGTGCCTTTTTGCCTTCCCACAATATAAATTTCAATGTGGATGAAAGTAACATAAGATAGTTGTGTTTGGAATAAGATTTTGTCTTTGCCTTCAGTATTGCTAAGTTTTGATCCTTTGAAATTCAGTATTAGTACACATTATTGAAAGAAAGGGGCAATACTCCTGTTTTCGTAATAGAAATACTTTGTACCCGTCATGTGTTGTGTAAACAATACCAAACTACCCAGGATAACCTAGAAATCGAGCTATACCCAGATAATCATGTTCGGCACACCATTGTTTTCTTTAAAGACGATAAATTGGCATCTTAAACAACATCATCATTATTTTTTCCGTCATTTTTGAATGTATGCTTTAATGAAATTCCTTCTGAGGAAAATACTCTGAATAACTTATCTCAAAATAAGTACGGATCGTTCAATATTGAACTCATTTATTGTTCGTTCTTTGTTGCGAGGGCATGACATATCTAGTTTGTTAAAATCTAAAATTGAGTGTTTATGTTTCACGGATCAGTATCTCTTCTTATTCTATGCATATGGACAGTTGAAAGACGACTACAACTGTTTATTATAGTCATCTCATTTGTTTATAAATGTTGATGAACTTGGCAAAACAAAACTACTCAATCCATTCGTATTTCTCTCATGAATTGATATATTCAATTATTATTATTATTCGATTTCAATGCTCATGTTCACTCCAATTTGAACTCCACAAATACAGGTTTATTCACTTTAAAAAGTGTCATGTGTAGTCAAAGCACGTTTTTATATTTTCAAAAGAAGCAGCCTCTTTAGAAAGCCGTTCTTTGTTCTGAATAATTTGGTATTTATGTTTCACGAAGAGCATTGGCCTATTAAAATAAAAACAAAGTGAGATTCCAATTTAGGCAACGAGACATTTTACATAAATATCGTATAAATGACGTAAATGAAACAGCATTTCTGCAGTACGAGCCTAAATTGGTGTTCCACATTTACCATACGGGTTGAACTGTGCATTATCCATGCCTCTATATATGGACGTATATACACGCGCCAAGACTTTTCTAAAAACAACATCCATGATCATGTGAGTACATTTCACTGACAAACAACTCTCAACAATCAATATATTGGTATTTCTGTTCGTACTTTCCCCCAGTAGCTATATTCTGTTCTAAATGTTCACTGCAAAACATCATTGGTGCTGTTAGCTAAGTGATTTCCATGTCTGATAAAAAGCCAAGAATTTAAAGTTCCATGATTCCGAGTTTTCTGGTTCTGTACGCGTTTGTAACCGATAGAAACATGGCACGCCTTTGATCTCAACAAAATTCCGTTGTTTATGTACCACCAAAGTGTGATTTAATGATGGATTATATTTATGTCTAAAATTTTCGTTTTCCAAATCTTACGACTTGTAACGTATGAACACATATGCACATTTCACACAATTCAAAGCATTGTTGTCACAAATGATATTTGCTCAATCCAATTCGATTTTATTCAAATATTAAAGTATCCGTACAAGCTTTGAGAAAATTTGTGAAACAGAACCATCGAGTAAGCTCTTTTGCTAGAGTATTCACATCCAAATCTAGATCGAAAGCTTTGCAAAACATACACACGACGCTTATATTGTTTAATATGATGGGGCTATAAGTCACATACAGCCAGGGTGATGTAGCGCATATTCCAGTTAGTAGGGTGGAGGAAGACCAAGGGCTGATACCTGGGTAGAAGCACCGGAAGCCAGCTGTACAGTTTTATCACTTACAAATTATATCTCCCGTGTGGGATTCGAACTCGCTACGATGAAGGGCAAGTGATTTGAAGTCAACGACCATGACCACTCGCGAACGGAGACTCCTTACTTTATTATTGTTTACAATGATTATTTTGTTATCTTATGCAGTTTTCTTTGTCTTGATGTTAGTGTATGCGCAATATGAGAGTTGTAAATCATACTATGCTATACTGGCTGCACGCATGTAATTCCCTTAAAATATATGAGATTATGCAACAAAAAATTAATCATTTATATTCTTTTTGCACAGTTAATGATGCCTATTATGCGTATTCTGCTGCATCCATTACCGATTAAATGTACAAATGCACTTCAAATATTCATGTTTACGGTAAACGGATCCCATAGAAGCGTTGAATCCCATTTCCAGGAGAATACGTATCGCAGCAGGCATAACATTATCACTTTTAATGAGTCTTTTCTTCATCGATGAAGCTTGAAAAGATCTGAATAAACCAGTCATTTGACAAACGCCGCTATTTTCTATTAATTGCAATTTATCGATCAATAGTCAATAACATATTTCTTTCACTGGTCGCATGGACGGCATTTTGTAAAATCTAAGTTTTTACCTTAGGAAGTTGTATCAATATTTCTATTTCATTTGGGCATTTAGACCATCGGAATGCATGTTCGTCGGGGTCCAAATAATTTAACAGAATGTGTTGAAATAACTAAAGATAATGCACATTAGTTGCGATTTGCTATGCACCTTTCTTAAGCCATTGTGATCAGATTCGATTAAACTGAGACTGCCATTTAGGAAAGTTATTTTATACACAAGTGAGCAAACAAGTTCCTTTTGTTTTATAGACTGTAATACAGACGTCTGTTCATATGTTACGTCATAATTTGTTTATGGTAGGATATTCAACCATACATATATATATGACATTATATTGCAGAATTATTATATCATTACGATGCAATCATAACGTAAAAGGATGCATTGTCATATAATGAGAACCTCATTGCTAGCGTAAATCAATTTTCTAAACAATCGTTCAGAATATAGTGATACTAGTATTGATGGATCTCTGAAATGAAAACCCACTTCTCGATTGACTGCTAATATATCCCTTGGTACGTCTGATTAAATATGCCTGACGTTTCAAACAGTTCAGTAAACTCTTGATTAAAGTGGCACTGGATATTTGATCCATCCAAATCATTCTAAGAGAGACACAAAGCTCGTGTAATTAGTCGTCTGCAGAGGCACGTGGCGCTTAATTGAAACATCTCGTCTAATAATGGTTTGTCCGCGAGTTTTCCAGGCGTACAAAGGAAAGATTATTTCTACCATTTCTTGAGACTATTATAATTTTTATTAAACACGTTTTGATCTTTATTTTGAGGCGATCGATCTAACGACGAACATCTAAAACTTGTATACCACATGTACTGAAACAGTGGTATATAAAGATGTCATAAATAACGTAAGCTGGTGATGACCAGAGTAATTCAATGCTTACGTTATCGCAATAACACATAAAGTACGGGAGATTCCGTTGTATTTTAACCTGAGCACATATGTAACTCATTGCCTCTTCAAACGTATCAATGCCGATGTAAAATTAATGTAAACTATACTATCGATTACCAGATCACTGAATGATTAGAAGTGAAAGCAAAATTGTCGAGATTGCCTTATAGTATGTATGTGGTGTCCATGTTCGTGTGTTTATTTCGTTGCCTTCATGTAAAGGACGACTTCAGTGCTTTGATTGTATATTGATCCAATAGTTTTAGATGTACAGAAAAAATAGTTTCTACAGGATGGGGCGTGGTATAACGCTTGATGTATGGAGAAGGTGTCATTGGTCAAGCCATGTTTTACAAGATAACTAATTGCTGTCGGTGGATACGGACAGATAATTTGGACGAGAATGTAATTTCTAGTAATTTGGCGAAATTGGTTATTTCAGTAAATTGCCGGAACTGTCCATCGAGTTAACATTCTATGTCATTGTGTTCACGTGAATAAATTCGTAGGGACAAATCCGTTCTACCCAACCTGGAGCACACCAGTCACGTGAGCGACAAGAACAGATAGGAGTGGTTCCGGCGCTTAAAATGTTTAATTAGTTTAGCACGTATACAAAGAAATCATTTGACATCGCATAATTCATTGTTCACTATGAAGAATATAACCATGCCTCTAGTATGTGCAGTTAGCATTTCACGGGCTTCCGGTACCAAAGACTTCACCGGAGGTACCGTAATTCCATATCGACGTAGCACCAGTGCGCACTATTTGCGCAATTAGCAGATGTGTGGTCAACATCCAGATAGCGGCAATGTCTGTCTCGCAGAGATACACGTATCTAAGTGCGCACCGAATTTACATAAACATTCCCGGAAAGGCAAATTAATGCATAGCTGGTTCCCGACGGATTAACGGCATACGCCGCATTATTATGTGAATTATTGGCTCTATGTTTGAACACCTAATAAGTAACGAACAAGTGTGGTACGAATTCGTAAACCAGTTTTAATGATATAATTGGAATTTGGAAGTAGTCCAGTTCCCAGAGCCCTTATAACAGTGTACAACATACCCTGATAAGCTCGTTGTTAAACGTAACTATTTATTTCCGAACTGTGACAATGAACTGAACCTTATGCTGCAGCCAATGAGTACACGTCACATGGAAATTATAATTTATTGATTACCATGACATGCGATTTTAAAACATTTTCTTAATTAAATGAAAATGTGTGACTTTATCTGATTCTAATTAGTGAAATGACATCACATGATTGATGAGTGAAATATATGACCAAACAACGTGGATACATCAGTGGATAGTTACAATCGATCAAACATACCTTAATTGCATTTCTCTTAAATATTTATTCCTTTGAAAACTAAGGTCAAGGCAGAAAGTTCAATGACACTTCAATAAATACTTAATTGAGGCTTCCAGTAGAATATGTCTATACATGTTTTCCCACTCAGATACTGTAAAACCTTTATAAGTGAACATTTAAGGTACGGAGAAGTTATTTTCCACAAATGTTATTTGTACAAATGCCAATGTACGTCCAAATGTATCCAAATTCTTGTTCTTAAACAATTATTTCTTGATATGAAATCGTATTTCAATACACACTATATGAGAAGTATAATCAAATGATACCATGCAAAAATGAACTGCCAAAGAAACACATTGTGTACCACCAGGCCAAAATAAACCATTGTTGTATTACAAGGACTTGTTGGTCCAATGTCAGGCTAATGTAAAGTGTGGTGTTGGCTCAGTGTCAGGTTAATGTAAGTGTGGTGTTGGCTCAGTGTCAGGTTAATGTAAGTGTGGTGTTGGCTCAGTGTCAGGTGAATGTAAGTGTGGTGTTGGTTCAGTGTCAGGTGAATGTAAGTGTGGTGTTGGCTCAGTGTTGTCAGGTGAATGTAAGTGTGGTGTTGGTTCAGTGTCAGGTGAAAGTAAGTGTGGTGTTGGCTCAGTGTTGTCAGGTGAATGTAAGTGTGGTGTTGGTTCAGTGTCAGGTGAATGTAAGTGTGGTGTTGGTTCAGTGTCAGGTTAATGTAAGTGTGGTGTTGGTTCAGTGTCAGGTGAATGTAAGTGTGGTGTTGGTTCAGTGTCAGGTTAATGTTAGTGTGGTGTTGGTTCAGTGTCAGGTGAATGTAAGTGTGGTGTTGGTTCAGTGTTGTCAGGTGAATGTTAGTGTGGTGTTGGTTCAGTGTCAGGTTAATGTAAGTGTGGTGTTGGTTCAGTGTCAGGTGAATGTAAGTATGGTGTTGGTTCAGTGTCAGATGAATGTAAGTGTGGTGTTGGTTCAGTGTCAGATGAATGTAAGTGTGGTGTTGGTTCAGTGTCAGATGAATGTAAGTGTGGTGTTGGTTCAGTGTCAGATGAATGTAAGTGTGGTGTTGGTTCAGTGTCAGATGAATGTAAGTGTGGTGTTGGTTCAGTGTCAGATGAATGTAAGTGTGGTGTTGGTTCAGTATCAGATGAATGTAAGTGTGGTGTTGGTTCAGTGTCAGGTGAATGTAAGTGTGGTGTTGGTTCAGTGTCAGGTGAATGTTAGTGTGGTGTTGGTTCAGTGTCAGGTGAATGTAAGTGTGGTGTTGGTTCAGTGTCAGATGAATGTAAGTGTGGTGTTGGTTCAGTGTCAGGTTAATGTAAGTGTGGTGTTGGTTCAGTGTCATGTGAATGTAAGTGTGGTGTTGGTTCAGTGTCAGGTGAATGTAAGTGTGGTGTTGGTTCAGTGTCAGGTGAATGTAAGTGTGGTGTTGGTTCAGTGTCAGGTTAATGTAAGTGTGGTGTTGGTTCAGTGTCAGGTTAATGTAAGTGTGGTGTTGGCTCAGTGTTGTCAGGTGAATGTAAGTGTGGTGTTGGTCCAGTGTCAGGTGATTGTGGGTGTTGTATCATGTCACGTGTCTACGACGTGGTAACCCAGTGTGGCATTACTGCACATTCTGCAAGTAAATGTAAGAAAAAAGCGTTGGTGGTAGGTAAATCGCACTACTTGCTTTGTTTTCAATATCCTGTATTTTTAAATGTTAGTATATAATTATGTACAAATCACACATGAAACGAATACACATGGCACTGTTAGTCCGATACTGATACTTATACAAAACTGAGATTTTTAGAAGATGATTTCATTTATCTATTCGAGAGTAGTGTATGCTTTTATGAAAATTAGCATAATCCGGTAATGGCGTGTGTCTGCTGCTTAATGTCTTATCTACGGAGAAGACTAGAATTACCGAAGAATAGCTAATTGTCTGTAAGTAGTTCTCAGATGTTTTAACTCACTTAAAGTTTCTGTCTGTTTCCTGAATTTATTTAATAAAGAATTATGTGAGTTTTGTGTAATTTGTCTGTCCCTCGTAAAGTTTTCTGGAATATTTAATCATCGGTTCATGTACAATGTCGATTGCTTCATTATTCGTACTATGGTAAGACTCCACTGAGATCCATTTACTGGTTGAGACGCTTTAGCGTTTCATTGTTATCGTCGTGAATCGGATGGTACCGCCATATTCGTCGTCTAAAGAAAATATGACATGTAAAGTCCTCTGATTTTATTATAGATTTGATGAGTATAATGGCTGATTTGTCAGGGATATATATATGTATCAATTGTGGAATAACGGGAGTCTTGATATAAACGGCTTTTCTGGATTATTTGTGTAATTTTGGCGAATGACTTTACCCGAATAGTCGCGTATTAATTTCTAATACGCTAATACGGAAAACGTGCAGTCTTGCCTTGGAAGCACCTCCCATGACCTTCAGTCCTTTGATATTTATGTTTGGAGTTACTTCAATGGAGAATTTATTTCAAATGGTATGTCAGTCTGGGACAACATGATAGAGACTTTGAAACTGTGCGTTCTATATTTGCCTGTACCGTTATCAACATATTTGTACAATCATGTCATGCAAAAAAACTAAATAAATGAATTATAAAATCAAACATTATTACGTGTAGTTTAGTTATAAACACATTCATTCGTCTAGTTAGCGGCGTCGATAATTTAAGCTCGAAAAAAAACTCTCTGCTGTGACACAGTGAATCATTTACGTGTTTATGGTTCTTATCCAACAATAGTGCCTTATATTTCACATAAATTTCCAAGCAAAATCAGTTGGAAGAGACTGACATACCTAATCATTATTTACAGAGACGATAATGGCCCAATCTTTCTTGCTACCAGACTGTTTATGTCTGTTGTTAATGTCTTGCACGACATGACTAATCACCGTAAACTGGAGTTACCATAACTAGATACGAAACCTTTCTATTTAATGAGACTTATCAACGACGTATGACCAGCTTCTGAATCCCTGATCTAATTTTCTATATGTTCACGACTAGCCAAGCAGAATGCAAAGTCGGATACTTTGAAATTCAAGTTATTTCAGAAACATTTGACACTGCCTTTGTGTGACACGAAATGTCACGTGGCTAAATATGAAATATCTACTTATGTCGACTGAAAAAATATTCTTTAAAACAGACGCTGAAAATAGCCGATGGTACTATATATGTTATATATTCACACGTCAATATACGTGTTGCTGATGATGTATTGTTGATGATTTGGCGGATGAAATTTTTTCTAACATTCAAAAACAATGCCATTCGAGGTATATACGAATATAAATCGGATAAAAATCCGCGTATTTTTGCCGTCGGACGTAAACAACTTCATGAATAATTGAATGCCTGCACAGATGAGCTCGCTTATGTGCGTGTTGAGACGAAACTTGCGTGAATCAAGGGGCATAGTTGATTAATTTATCAAAATAAAAACATTAAATGCCGCATATGGCGACATGGGTATCGTTTGATGAGTCTTTGAAAAGCAAATCATTCACCATCATAACAAGGATATAACATTTAATATTCGAGCTACTCTGTTCCATACATGTTCTGTTGGTTGATCAATGGTAGTTATCAGTCATTTATGATATCTCATCATGCAATTTTCAGTGATAAAACACTAGAGAAAAACAAAAGGTCATACGCGCAAGTTTGCGAACGTACTGATATCTCATCACTGATTCTATGCTCAACTTAAGTGTTATGGGAAGCAATTTGTTCATTTATGTATTCAAAACAGCTGCATTCTTGGAATCACTGAACAACCGTCTCTTAAGAGGACTCAGTAAGCTTTAAAGGACATCAACTGATCACTCTTAGAATAAATTGCTTAAGTTTACTGAAAATTGCGATTTGGAAAAAATGTATCCATTTCCTGCTGATGTTGAATGATATACTTAAATCGTCCTTGAGCACTAATTATTTGAGTATGGTTTGTTTAATTGCTTCGCTCAAATGTTGTTCTGGAGTCTTGCAGCAAGATTCAGTATGTGATAATTTCATATTTACTATGAAAATGTGTTTTATGCACGTTACAGAAACAATATATTGACGATATTATAGTGGGACTGTTGTTGTTATATGTCGTAAAACCATTAAACAACATTAACACGACGCCCATACTCAGACGTGGCATGGGTTTTACCCATCACCATACATTCTCACTCGTCAGATGTTTTCCACGGGCATTCAAAATAAGGATTTTTGTTCACGTAATGAAATCTCGAGTTATTTTCCCTTTGGTGTCTTATGAAGAAAACAGATCACATTTGGCATATTTATTGGTGTTTTTGACCTGCCTTCATGATTCTCATAGTCTCTGTCAATCATGCAGTTTCTGAATCAATGGATACTGATTTGGTATTGAATGAAACCGAACCGTTTGGGGAGAAGGCATTCAATCGGATAATACATCCATAGATTTTAGCATATTCTGTGATTAATACAATATTAATGATTCGAATTCCTGCTGAGTTCAAGGTTTGAATAAATTTGCTCCCTGTCACTCGTTCATTCTGATGACATTATATTGAATATTCTTCGAAAGGGCAGTTTTGTATAGATGCACGAAACAGTTTGGATTTTAGCATAGGCCTACACTATTTAGCATATTGTATTTACAGCTTAAACATTAAGTGTTGATGCATTATACTTTTAATGGTGTAATTGGCATGCACTATTTTTGATTATTAACAATGAACATCAGTTTGAGATTGTCAAAACAAACAAAACAATACATGTAACTTCATTCCCAGGGAAGACTGTAGGAATTTAGGTACACATACAATGTGGCAACATTGTTTACTATTGGATACATCCAAATTACCGTACATATTATGATGACTCTTCAATTAAATGTTTATGTCTTGTACAACATTTATTTAACAAATGGTGGAATGTCCGACCATTCATTGTCATCCATACCTTTTTTCAACAAAGAAGAACGAACGAGAAGAAGAACGAAGAAGGAGGAGGAGAAGAAGAAGGAAGAAGAAGAACGAAGAAGGAGTAAAACGAAGAAAAAAAGAAAAAGAACGAAGGAGGATGAGACGAAGGAGGAAGAAGATGAACGAAGGAGGAGGAGAAGAAGGAGGAGGAGAAGAAGAACGAAGAAGAACGAAGAAGAACGAAGAAGAACGAAGAGGAACGAAGAAGAAAGAAGAAGAATGAAGAAGAATGAAGAAAAATGAACAAGAATGAAGAAGAATGGAGAAGAATGAAGAAGAATGCAGAAGAATGAAGAAGAATGAAGAATAATGAAGAAGGAGGAGGAGAACGAAGAAGAGGGAAAAAGAAGAAGAAAGAAGAAGAAGGGGTTTTCATAAGCACGAATCTTATAAATACACTTTTATGGTCATATTATTTAACCACACATTGATGCGTATGGCACTCGCAATTTTCTTTTGACATTGGTTAGCCGAAGTTTTGTAATCATGACTAATCTATGGAAATATTTCCTTCTATAAAATAAATTTTATTTCCGAAATGAATTCATACATACGTATATTGTTTTGTATTTTGCGTTTCACTTCACAGAAAGTGTTACAGACACACGTGTGTTTTGCCACTGATAAAGAGAAATAAATTATGAATCCTGATTATTATTCCGGCTTTCTAATCGTTGTAACTAGAAATTAATCTGTTGTTATTCATCACATTTTTCATTATTACTAACTCAATCTGAATAGACGAAGCCATCTGATTCCGAGAATAATATATTATTATAAAGTACATGTATCCGTTTTTACCTAATACAACATTACCAGTGAAATAGAGTACTTGTTTTTATCGTAGCCCCTTCTTAAAGGGCCCAACTTTTCTGACTTATGAGACACTTTTCTGAGCTCATTTACTCCCATATTCAAACAATTCAGATATTAGTAATGCCAAGTACCATAGATAGGTAGAAAACAGTAAACATTTTTAAATAAATGACGGCTCACCAAACGGCCATATTTTGGAACGGACCCCTACCGGGATTCAAACCTTTGACCTCCGACTCTCAGTGCGGATGCCTTAACCACTTGACAACTGGGGACGGGAGTCAACCACGCTTCCCAACGCATGCACACATGATATAATAGGAATTCAGAATTCTAAAAATGTTCACGAACGTATTGCAAGCACTGCATATATTTGTGAATCTTATTCTAAAGTGTGTGGTAAGAAAACAAAACATGGAACTATTTCCATGAGTATCATTCCTCTCTCTTATTTGTTCAGAGAGTCTGTGAAATATATCTCGGTGTAATCAGGTTAATTCATTTAGATAATAAGTAAAGTAATCTCATTGTTAACTATGGGATATTTTCTTCTTGAGAACATAAATTTGTCATAACCACCTGTGGATATTTCTCAGAAGTCTGACATTATCAAATTGTACTTATTGTTGGTATGTTTTTGTTTGATAAGAACTTTTGTCGTTGTGTTACATATTCTCCCGTGAAATACAGCAAAACCTCGCTTAATGAGCATCTAGAAATTAAGACCTCCTTATCAATAAGACCATATGTTCATATACCACTTTTATATTTCCATATATAAACTAGATAATCAGACCACAACACACATTAGACCGACTTTCATCAGTTTTATTATTGGCGTTTCATTGTATTTAATACGAACACACTTGTATACGATTGTAACAGAATACTATCGGACCACTGATTATCAAAACTCGACTGTATGAACACATGATGGCAATAATGTTTATTCGAAACGTCTATTTACAACTGAACTGATTCACTGACTTGATTCAAAGATGGAATAGTATTTGATTATGCATAAATATACATGTATATATATAAAGTATCATTTAGCACATGCATGTTCATGCAAATTGAACATGGAATCCAATGATTGGAAAATACGACTTATTCAGAGCGGTGGTGTCAGACCCCCCTTGGTAATGCACTTATCAATGTTTTGTCCCAGTGGGGAGCGGGGGGCGTACACGGGATTTAATACAGAAGACGATCCCGATAAGTGGGAATTTGACGAATTATTCCGGGTCCCGGGAAATAGACTTGGATCGGATAGTTCAAGTAATAGACCCGGACGTGGAGAATTAAACATCTCCCCGACTGTGGGGATTTAGACAAAATGTTTGGATCTATCCCCCTGGGTCAGCCCGTCGCTCGGACCACTGGGGCATAACATTTGTTGCTGTAATATCATCCTGAATGAATTTTAGGCAAATTAGCTCATGTCAAACCTTTGCATTATGTTAGTTCTTTTATTTTTTGTGTACATGTATTTCAGTTTTGATATTGGTTCCGCACCGAGGGCGTACGAGGAGGATATTTCGTATATCGACGACTTCGACGATATTACTGATGATGTCAGCACAGCGGAGATATCGTCTGCTATTTCACAGGTGAGTGAGTTTAATATCGTCTGCTATTTCACACTTGAATTAGTCCAGTTTCGTGTTGAGCAATCGTTCTCGAGGTTAACGTATTCTTTTGGTATCATGTCAAGGGAAGTAACTACTAGTATCAATATGAAATGCTAGCTCGAGTTGTCTCCCTCAGTATAATTGACCGTTATATGTACTCAACGCTATAGTGACATCTGCAGTCGTTCTTATGCCTAGGTCACATGAAGTTCCCGGGTAGTTTAAGGACCCAATAGGGGCCAAAATCCTGATAGCCAGTGGGTAATCGCACGACATGCCGTGCAGGCCAGCACGAATTTTCTAAGATTTTTGGGCTCGTAAGGGCGCCGTATCACCAGTGGATGAAACTTGAGCGCACACAACTTTCATGCCTCGGTCAGATGAGAACTACAGATGGTCCCAGGCCCGTAGGACTTTGGAAACTGCACGGTTATCTGGTCCGTAAGAAATCCGTACGCTCGGATCTTCGTATGACCTAGGCTTCAGTCACACCAAAATTTTACAAAAATACAGTGTGTCGGGTGTGTTCGATGAAATGTAACATTTGAATATAAAAACATTGCTGATATCAGACGTGTATAGACTCCATGCATTACAATGATTTATGATCGTACCTGCAAAACACTTATCAATATGTTACTCACCTCCTCAATAGCAGATAAGAATATACTTATTATATCAAATTCGATAGCGATCATTGTTGATTAGATATATATGAATATAGCAATCTTTTGTAAACATAAAATATTGTCTGTTTTAAAACAAGAGAATCTTAGCGGCCCTATACTGGTCACCCGAGTAATACTGCTGAATGGTAATTCAAATGGGAAAGTGCGCCCGAAGTGGGGCTCGAACCCCTAAACACTAGTGCGACGCTCTACCGGCTGAGCTAACCAGCAGCCGTCTAACCACACAACACTACAATGCTGTGATATTTGTGTGCCATATATAAGAAAACCTGACTCAACCCTTAATGAATATTTTGATAAGAGGTCACCCACTCAAAGAAAGTGGCATGTTTTGTTGTAAATCATGAAGCGGCACTGGAACCTTAATTCCATGCCCGGTTAGCTCAGTCGGTTGAGCCGCACTGATAATCTGAAGGTCGGTGGTTCGAAACCCGGGCGGTGCGTATGATCTTCCGTACTTCAAAAGTCATTTGTCCTCCTACTCTGAACTCTGAGATTATGTGGATAAGTTGACAGTTGCTTGCAGAGAAGAACGGAAATACTAGTTTGTAACACAGGAACACACTTGTTAGGTCAACATACCGCCGTATATAACTGGAATACTGTTGAGAAACGGCCAAAAGCCCGACACAAGGCAATGTTATAGCTGATGAAAGTCAGTCGGGCAAACCGATATTTGAGGATATCCTTCTTCGAAATCATTTGAATTCTGACTGCTGGTTTTAGGGAAGCAGATAAATATATTGACGTTTCCTTTCGAGTTATAAAACAGAATACTGATTCTGTATGTCCCATTTCTGGCAGTCGTGACTTTTGACGAATCATGATTGTTCAAGTTTATATGTAGGAAGTGAACCTATGATTATTTCTATAATTTCAACCAAAATCATTTAAAATTATGACTTGTAGTAGCAGAAAATACTACGTTTAAAGCATTTAATATGGTTGTCATGGTTTCCAAAGTTTTAAACTTACATTTGAAAGACTATGTCAGTATCATCACTGTGAAACTCTGGACAAAGTTTGACGATACGTTTCAGAGAAGATGACAGTCAAACGCAATACGGACGACCAGAACGGACGCCGAACGATGGACATGGGACAGTGGACAATAGCATTCACAAAAGCTTACCCTTGCATTCGGCTCAGATAAGCTAAAAATTAACACAGTACTTGTGTGCTTAGATTGATTGTTTTTATCAATCTATTTCTGTAGTTTAACTGGAGCTGAGATATATGGCGACTCAACAAGTTTGCAAAACGTATGTACGGAGCACACTCCGATTTATGCTAATACAAGTTTGAAATATTATTCACATTGAAATGAGTTTTGAATTAATCTCTGATATCCAGCTGTGACATACAGTGAGGTAATTCAATAACAAATGTGGTGTATAGAAAACCGTGAAATATAGAGGCAATCACCGTGATACCGCAGTTATATGACTGAATCTCGGGGTGAATGAATTAAATGTCGTATCAATTATCCATTACACCTTCTCATGTATAAATTATATCATTTTATTTCACGTTGAATAGAATTAACTTTATATTCGGAGCAGAATTACGTAAAGTAATGAATTCATGTCATATTTTACTGATCGTGCCTGAACGCTATCGTTGTGTGTTTCCTTTTTGTATGACAAACAGACGCACTCGTTTTTTCTCACGATCAGTCCAACAAGAGATCAATGGATGGTTCCCACGTCTACAATATTTACCTCCCTTGCTCTTAATCATTTACCATTTTGATAGGCAGAATTGATAAGTGCTTATGGGAGTAATTTCCAAATATGTGATTATTGAGAAAATACCAAGAGAATTTGCATGCGACAATCACTTTTTCTTCAACTTCTCTGAGCCATCTGCCCACATGAGCTCTATGAATAAGTTATGTGTTTTATATCTGATTAGTTTATCATCGTTTACATTATATTCCCCAGTATACTTTAAGGAAATTTGCCTATCAATACGGCCGACAATTCAGAACTAGGGAGGTAAATCATGTAAATGTGGGAACTATAGATTATACCAGAACAAATGTATGCTGTGTAAACGTTTTAAACCAACCACCATCGAACTTATCATACGTTATTAAAACAATATAATCGCATAAGACACACATCGTAGATGCATATGTAAGACACAGCTTATGTTTTCATATGAAGTCCATTCGCAAAAAGTGTTTGTATTAGTTGTACGGTATAATACAAAGGGAGGCTACGTGGTCGATATAGAATCACTTGCCCCTTTCTGTTACCGGGTTTCGAATCCCACCAGTGGTGTAGATGTAAATGTATTAACTATCCAGCTGGATGTTGGAAAACTGGTGGTTCTTTAAAGGTGTCTGCTTTGGATGTTCTCCACCCAAATAGGTGTGTACTTGAACTTTGTTGATTATATGAATAAAAGCAAGATTATAATCAAAGCACTGAAAGTGCTAATGGACTATGCAACCGGACGTCTCTTTACATTTTCGACTGAACGTCCACAACATCAAAATCAATCAGAAGTGAAACAGACAGAGAACATCACCATTTAACAGAATGATAAGGTAAAGAAGACATTTAATGAATAGGATATTACCAATATAAATAACGACATAAGGTAGAAAAGCACTCCTGATAAAAATGTATTTACTGAAAACAAGCCACTATCTACATTGTACAACAAACACGTTTTGAAGGTATAAATGTGTACAGCCACAGTTCTGCTCTACTGAAAAACACTCATTCATATAGCTGTATACAGCAACATTTCTACCGTACTTAAATACACACATTCCGTATAGTTGTGTACAGCAACAGTTCTACTGTACTTAAATACACACATTCCATATAGTTGTGTACAGCCAAAGTTCTAGTCGACAATCATTGTGGTGTTCATTAGTTACATGTATCTCTTCAGCATACAAAATATGTGCATATACAAAATGACAAACAACCTCTCGACAACGACATTATCCATTTTCCAGTCGAAAAACTACAATAAATTTAAAATCTCTCGGGCAATTAACCTCTCAACAACAGCCATCATTTTCATCTAACGAAATGTGTTGCTATGGAGACCGAGGGTTGCACTGTAGTTGTAACATGTAAGTTGGTGCCAGTTATAAACTTAACGGTTGTACTATCAAACATTACTCGTATCGACAGTTTTAGGTCGGTTACTTAGAGTTAAACGTATTTTAAAGATAATGACTGACAAAATCAAAAACAGCTATAGACTGTTCGGTGTTGTATGGTGTACGGTTTACACGGGTTCAACGGTAACATAATCTTCTATCTATACACAATATTCACTATAATTATTTTTGTATCCTATACAAAACGAACTTCTAAAAAACATAAGAGAAACATTCTGTATGTGTTTATTCTGCTATTACCATCCAATTACAATTGACTTTCTATTGAACCCCTAGTAACAATTTCTAGACGATATTTATTGCTAAACAACATTCGTACCGTCTATTTATAGGCACAATGGTGTTACCCCCCCTCCCCCCCCGCCCGCTCGTGCTACACTCATTTTCTCGAGCTGCCTGATTCTGTAGATCAAAGTATACGTATATCAAACATACGTTCTGTTTACACGATCATACATACCATCTTGTGTGTTTTACGGGCACCAATCAAGTCTTATAGTATCTTAGCATCGGAAGGAGCCTCAGCGTACCTTGATCATGATAGTTTTTGATTGAGTAACAAATTTCTGCGCGAAGTGTCTGTGTAAAACTTGGATATAAAATGGGGAACAAATCAAGTGCCGGGGTATGTAATTGTTCATATTTTAAGCATGTTTTTCCGTGGTTATTTACGTAACGGATGCTGGAACTTTCTACGAATTTTGCATGTTTTCTTTTGTCGGTATCTCTCATCATAAAACAAAATGCCATATGATGATTTGGAAAACTTGCATACTGTGTTATTGAATACTTGTACATCCGCCATGTTCTGGCTTCCATCTTTACAAATCAGCGTATCACATGAATCAAACAGTTCTCTCTTTTGTGTTTTATTGAAATAATTAATTTCGTATGTTCAGTTAACTATATAATTACAGAGGAAATGAAACAGTTATTATAGTACCACGAACCTTCCAAATAATCTAGTGGTTCGGATATTTTGGAGAACAAATTTGGAACTTCATGAAATGATAAATATATTGCTATACAGCGTCTTCCTCTCGTGTCTGACTGTATATTGAATGTAGGTGTTCACCATATGCGTCCAGTTATGTATGCGAGTATTATCAGAGGGACATCGCCGTGGACATGTGACTAAAATAATTGACAGAGAGTTTAATTAAGAACTTCGCAGACATTTACATTAGTACCATATTAAGCTTGTAACGCGAGAACAATCAGGAAGTGACAGGTAGTTTGTCACAAATAGTAGATTCTCACTTGCTAAAAACGGATTTCACTGTTAAAACTGGTCTTTTAAACAAGCCGTCTGTTATTTGCTGTGATGCAGCAAGAAATCGTGAATGTTAAGTAAATACCAGAAAGAATTGTAAACAACAGATTATAAATAATGTTATAGCTGTAGTTCTAGCTTCAGGGAAATTACTACTCGATGTTTATTGCACAATATTCCATACCAGCCAAAATAATGGCATGTTAAAATTATTTCTCGTCTTTTGTTGATGTCTGCACGAATACTAAACACGTAAAACTTACATATCAGGGATTCGTATCTTCGCGTATATTAACTAAAATATCAGCTTTGTTTTCATTCAAGCACTTACATAAGGTTTTTTATCGTCAGATTTATCGTATGTGCTTTTATCTCCTAAGTTAAGATGTGAGTTTTCATCAACAAAGTGTTGTTGTTTTCTCGGGACGATTTTTAACATGTTTCTTCTTCAGTTGTGTTGAGAAATATGTACAGTAAAACCCCAATAATAAGACCACCCTTGAGACCCTTGAAAACTGGACTTAATATTGAGGTGGTCTTAATAGTAAGGTTGAATAAGGAGCAAAACAATGAAAATAGACTTGAAAATTGTGTTCTTCATTTTGAGGTGGTCTTATTATTGAGGCTGTCTTTATGTGAAGTTTTGAAACTGAGTGCCAATATGTGCACCTTGTATTTAAAGGAATTATTTCTGAGACTGTTATCCTTCTTAGGTCGACATATATCTGTTTAGTGTGTTCCAGTAGTCTCATTCATATGTATATATATATAGGCTGTAGCCGAAGTTTTCAACCATATCGATACAAGAATATAATTTGATTGATTCTCATTTCCTTAAAAAAAACATCAGTATATATGATATGTAACTGGTGTTTACTGTACTGGACATCTGTCGTATGTTTAGACAAGTTTCACTGTAACCGTTTATTGTCTAGATTTATACTATATCAGGTTTAATTAAGCATTTGTTCCAATATATAACACTGTCTAAGTTCATGTGTAGGTCTGGGTATCGTACGCAAATATTCAGGTTTCCAAAATTTCTAAAACGTTTCCTCATTTCAGTAAGAGACCGGTTAGACACGCGTGTTTGTATTGCATCTATCCGCAAGAATTATTGCGTTAATTGTATTGAAACAAACGTAAAACCACTACTAGATAAACATAGCTATGTATAAACCTGTCACTCTTTCAACAAAACATGTATTTGCTAATTATATCTGATACTGGATGAGTGCATAAATATGTTTATGTCATTTTGGGTTATAGGAACTGGGTGCTATACTGAAGAGAATTAAAACTTTACCACTATTAAACCTTCTGAAAAGCTTCACGTTATTACTTCATTTATCAATATTTCAACAGTTGCGTAATTAAGATCAGCAGCTTCGTATGCAATACTGTAGAGATAGGGGCGTCTAATGTGTTGTATTATCTTTTTGTATCTCGACTGTGATAGACTATTTCCTTCAGAAACTGATAGGGTACCAATTATTCCTTGTAAGAAACACACAAATCATATTCATCTGTTTTCATGTGTATCTCTGGCTTTGATCAATATCCTAACACATTCACGTATTTCCGGTCAAATCATACTCATTTATCTATTACAGTACTTGATGAAACTTTAGTTTCTTTTGAGATTAACATCACTTATCGGTCATTCGCTTACTTGCTATTTATATAATACAGACTAATACTCACTTCCGGAAAGTAAGATTGTGACAGATAGTTTCCATGGCTTTTTAAAAGTAGCTTGAAGTACGAGAATCAGTTGGACTCAACAGGGTTGCTGGGTTTAGTTTTAAACAGTATTTATTCATCAGTATGCATAATAACAAATCTAAATGTACAATCAATATATTAAAGGACCTTTAAAGGGAAAACAGGCAATTTTTCCACTTGAATAGAACATTATTGAAGTGTGTCTATAGTTATCTCGGTGAGACTTCATGCAAACCTTGAATTGAAATCAGCACCTTTTAAGCCTGAACAAATATGTTTAGCATTTTACCACATATCTTCAAGAAACTATATACATATCAGTTGTATGGGTAACCAACGACTGTGGGCTTGGTTCTACGTGTGTTACTGTACAGTTGGTTACGTAGAACGATATGTTTGTATTATGTATCTTATACATCTATGCCATTAAAAGGTTCATCGAACTCGAATTGTTTGGCATTTCATCAAACAAATATACAACAAACAATTAATTGTCTGCTGTATATTGCACAATGTTGTTTTTGTGGTATATCTGTCCCTGAAAAACATTATTACACTATAACCATAAAATGATCATATCTCTATCCTTTTGTTATGATCAAAACACACATTTATCCTTTTGTTATGATCAAAACACATCGCTATCCTTTTGTTATGATCAAAACATATCTCTATCCTTTTGTTATGATCAAAACATATCGCTATCCTTTTGTTATGATCAAAACATATCTCTATCCTTTTGTTATGATCAAAACACACATTTATCCTTTTGTTATGATCAAAACACACATTTATCCTTTTGTTATGATCAAAACATATCTCTATCCTTTTGTTATGATCAAAACACACATTTATCCTTTTATTATGATCAAAACACACATTTATCCTTTTGTTATGATCAAAACATATCTCTATCCTTTTGTTATGATCAAAACACACATTTATCCTTTTATTATGATCAAAACATACATTTATCCTTTTATTATGATCAAAACACACATTCATCCTTCTGTTATGATCAAAACACACATTTATCCTTTTATTATGATCAAAACACACATTTATCCTTCTGTTATGATCAAAACACACATTCATCCTTCTATTATGATCAAAACACACATTTATCCTTTTATTATGATCAAAACACACATTTATCCTTCTGTTATGATCAAAACACACATTTATCCTTTTGCTATGATCAAAACATACATTTATCCTTTTGTTATGATCAAAACATACATTTACCCTTTTGTTATGATCAAAACATACATTCATCCTGTTGTTATGTTATGATCACATCATATATTTATCCTGTTGTTATGATTACTACATATATCATGTTGTTGTGATTACAACATATATGTATCCTGTTGTTATGATTACTACATATATCATGTTGTTGTGATTACAACAACAACAAAATCCTGTTGTTATGATTACAACATATACCTATCCTGTTGTTGTGATTAGAACATATATCTATCATGTAGTTATGATTACAAGTTAGAATTACCTGGCAAGCAAACCATCAGACAATAGATACAGGAATTATGTGAGACATACAGCCTTTCAACAATAATCGAATGTTTTGAGCGGCAGTATCATAGCTACATCCTTCCGCGGCAAGTCGAAAAACAAACTTACAATTCGATGCGTTTTTTTGGGGTACAGCGAATATTCGCTGTGTAAAATCAATACTCAGAATTCAAATTAATGTATGGAGAGTAATGGCCTCTGTAGCGGAAAGTACTACAATGTGCAAGCCCTTTACCGGGGTCCACGGATTTCGAGACTGGTTTAGTTATACCGCGACGCTACACATTCTACATCAGTTTGATATCGAAAGAACGTATAGAAAACGAATTATACCATGTACATTGAAATTTTCCAGTCCACAAAAACTAAGTTTAATTAACAATCACTTGACTTTAATACCAGATTCAATCCAATCGCCCACTCAAGCATTTCTGGCTACATGTACTTAGCACATTAACTTACAAAACCTTAAATAAAAAGCATATTTGTGCTCAGCAGATTACGTACATGTAGTTAAGGCACATTGTGAATAAAATACAACTGATATAGTATAGATTACTGACCAACATTGGATCGTTTTATATACTGAACAGTGTCTGTAGTTCAATAACGACAAATATTGACATTTCAATGATGTCTAACACTAGTACACATTCTGTAGGATACATAAGCCAGATGCCAGTCGGCCCGTAGTAAGTGAAGACAGTTCATTGAAGGAAAGTAGCCTAATACAAGTGTGTACACTTCACTGTTATATGTAATTGTTTCGGAAAAAGGGGCTTGGGAATCGTATTTTTTACGTGTAGAATGTAGGGAGTTATTTCGGATATACAATATTTGACCTCAAAACAAGGATAATTAACTCCATGGAATACACGTACTTGCTGTTTATAGAGACTAAAGTTTGAGTGAGTATACAAAACTATAATGTTCCTTCATTTCTGATTAGATTACTGTTGTTTTGTTTAGAATTATTGCATAAAGCTACACAGAAACGAGAGCAAGCTTCATAAATGTTAATAATTAGAAATAACATATTTGGTCATTACAACATTGCTATAATGGAACGCTAATAAGCGTTTAGATTGGAGCAATCTCATTAGTTATAGCATTTATAAATACGGCGCAGCCTAACAACAGCAACACCCTTTGGGAGATGCAAATGTTGGCCGTTTTAGAGATTTTGATAACTTAAGTTAGCAGTTTAATCTCACTACGAGAAAATTGATACTGTTGATGAAGACATGTTGTTGCTCAAGAGGGGGCAACTGTGGAAAGATTGCCTCAAATATTGTGTTGTGGATTGGATGTAGACAATAGTGATGACGGTGGTATTGGTGGTTTGTGGACATTGACCAGGATGTAGATTGTACAAGATGTGATTATGAAGATCTTTGCCTTTTTTTACTCACGAACGACCTTTTAACGTTACTTTTTCGTATCAATTGCCTCACTCTTTTCATATACACTGTACATGTACCACGTTACAGACTGAACTCTGATTCGATTCTCTTTGCATGTCAAAATACAATCGACAAAGTTGGGTGAATATTAAATCACCTACTTATGCATAACCGTTTGGTTCAGTTACGTCTTATAAACTAGAACGCTTGCTACAGCTGATAAGCCACAATTATCGAGATAATTGCTTACATCATTTCTAGTTGGGTGAGGAATCTAACAGGTGGTATGTTATTATCATAAAATTCATCAAACAATGAGCTTTCATCTTATTATCTTGAGTACCTCATGTATTTTGTCTAGAAATAATGAATAGTTATATACAGAACCTGATAGAAATAAATATAAACATCTAAATTACATTGCCCAAGACCATGGCCCGTATGTGAGTGACAGAGTCTACCCGGGGTCACAGCGCCCCAATCTAGCATTGGCATTTCCTTGTGGTTTGTGCGTAGAATATCAGCGCGGTAAGTTTACGTAGAACAAAAATACATACACCTTGCAGTAAGTGTAATGTTCACAGGTTTATAATCCATGTGAATTATAATGGTGTCACTTGTTTTGTTGTGTATAATGTTATGTTGATATATGCTGTAAGGTATACCAATCTAGTGGTTGATGGTTCGAACTCGCACATGCTCTCCGTGAGAATTTTACTGAAGATAATACACCAAAAGTCGTTGGTCTTACACTGATTCGGGTGGGACAGTTACTTGCAGAAGAACATGTTAGTACTTTCTGGTAACTTAGAAACACTGGTAGAACCAATTGACTGTAGTACATAACTCAAATACTGGTTAACACAGCGAAAAATGCCAACATCACACAACATATGTTATAAGCGAAATATAATATCAAATCGTCCATTGGTGTTACTACATACGTAATTGAGTGTTTGTGTGTGGCTAAATTTCACTCGCTCTGTCGTGATTTATCTTATTCTGTCTGCATTCACCGTACTTCAATTAACTGCAATTCAGTGCATACACTCGGGTAACAACTGCGCTCATTCTGGCATTCAGTCATGTTTATGCTAATGAAATGAATATATTGTATGGCGGCTTTGTTTTAGGTTGATTTATTGATCTATGGTGGACGAATGTTGATAAATATGGACATGTTTTGCTCGTATATCGCTTCCGTTCTTATCCTACACTATCAGTTAAGTTTCAATATCGACCTGCGGTTATTGCTAAACAATCGACCGTGCCAAGTATACGTGGTAATTTTCATTACATGAATAATTAAAAGCCAGGCGACATTCACATTCGGATGGTTATCAAACCTTTACATCACATGCGTATTTTGTAGTTAGCAAATATTTGTTCTACCTGTTTTTCATTATGTTATGTAGATCTATTTTATGCAATATTTATGCGCATCAGCGGTAATACTCCGAGTAATTCATGTAAGCGTGTTCTTCGGCTGTATATTATTCACTAACATTGTTTTGACATATTCATGCGCACTAATTCACAAAATAAACTCATTGAACTGCAAAAAAATCGTTGTAAACATACGTTATTGAAACATTGATTAAGAACTGACTATTTAGAGTATGGGTACTTTGGAATCTACAATGTGTTGGCAGGCGATCGAGTGTGGGTGGGGTAAATCGATGTTGTGTTTCAATCTCACAAACTTATGTATTGTTAATAGTCAATGCATATTTAAAGCAATGTTTGAGGAGAAGAAATGCGTCGTTTATGCAATATTATGGAATACAGTAACAATATAATATGATTGTCTGCAGATACAAATCTACAATTTCACGAATGTAATATATAAAACCAAACATTTAACAGACATTTAAAGAACAAGATATGTTGCGTCAAGGCTAGTCCAGCCACGGAAGTCACATCTCTATACTGTCGCTGTACAACAGTCTGTTACGAAGACGCGTGTAAAAGTCGGAGTACAGAGACACGTATGCGGGGCTACGTCTAAGCCCACTCCACGTTAACGTCAGTCACACTTCACGACGTCATATCATCATAACTTTTCGAAATACAGTACTCGTAGTATCTCACAACAAGTGACGTCCTGTATTATAATATACAACCATACTGTGTGAATGTACAATTTATCAACCAAGTCACTGTGTTTCCTCATGAATGGGAATGCTTTTGTCAGCTTGACTTACTGTATTTTGAATTAAACGTGTGAACCGTTTGCTCACAGCGTCAATACTCGGGGAAATAATTATCACATTAACAGCGACATAACGAGTTATAGGCTTTTGACAATAATCCGCCTGCACCCGGATAAATTCGGTGTGCGCCAAGATGCACCGATCTCGCGAGATAAGCAAAAAAACACCCAAGATGGCGACTGATGACAGTAACTTTTATTAGATACTAGAGTATACTAATGTTATCATTGTGCCATTTTTTCTGCATCGTTTTGTCTGACTACCTGAGGTACACGGAAGACGAACAGTCAGTACAAGATATGTGGTTATATTCTTCATGATTAATCATGAATTATGCGCAGAATAATTATTTGTTCGTCTGCGTTTTCAAGCATACTGTAATTTATCATTTTGAGGCGCCGAAACGATCTTTTGGCCCAAAGCCGGCGTGAATATTATTCTTGCCGCCCACGTGACAGGTGTATCCCTGATTGGGTGTAAGAAACGAAGTTGTCTATCCAGTTTAAATCATGGCGTATGTACAGTAAAACCTCACCTAAAGACCACCTCAATAAGAAGACCACCTCATTACTAAGACCACAATTTTCATGCCCATTTTCATTGTTTTGGTCTTTATAACCACCTCAATAAGAATACCACTTTTCAAAGGTCCCAAAGGTGGTCTTATTTTTGAGGTTTTACTGTCATGTTTATATAAAATAGTTATGCACACCGTTCAATATGATTTACCTAATTCAAGGGTCAAAACCAAACTGTCGTGTATTGTATATTAGTATCTATCTGTTTCTTGTCTGTGTCGCTTACGTTACCTAAGAATTATTTCATCACATGGAGACGCCTTCTACTAGATTATTGTGCATTACTAGGATAATATCTGATTATTTATCAGTATTAGTTTATTATATTTCCCATATTGCATACACACGTATTATGATCTCGTATGTAAATACGTGCATTCTAATATCGTATCACTGAAAACATTGGTTTGGGTAAAAACAAATGCCGGCGAGTTATTACCGCAAGTAATTAACAGTTAATCAATATGGATTCATCCAATATGCATGTAATCAGATCTAGTATCGATATTAAGATAGGGCTGTTCACTTGTCACAGACTATTAGTCCTACAATATATCATTGTGACATTGGAAGATAGTTCATGTACATGGAATTATCTCTAGATTTAGTCTGTACTGGATATTCAATGAACGAACAACTACAGACTATAGTCAAGCCTGTGTCAAACAATTACCTCAAAACAGAGACCGGTTGTATCTAAATTGCACCACATGCATTTGCATAATCAACATATAATCAGCATATGTCCCTTGTAAAGTTGACGGAACATGTGATTATATCGACCATTAATCAGCCAATTCCACATTTATGTTTCTCAAGGTTCATGGTTACAGACTGGAATTCAACAGGAGCTGCACTTAACAGCATACTGACGAAATTCACTCAACAGCATATTGACGAAATTCACTTAACAGCATATTGACGAAATTCACCTAACATCATATTGACGAAATTCTCTTAACAGCATATTGACGAAATTCACTTAACAGCATATTGACGAAATTCACTTAACAGCATATTGACGTTATTCACTTAACAGCATATTGACAAAATTCACTTAACAGCATATTGACTAAATCCACGAACCATTAAGTTTTAACTTTTCAGTGACATAATGAATTTGCTCAAAACAACACACACATATTAACCAGTATGGTTACTCGCTAACAGTCACGCTACCCCATTGTTGAACAAAGTTATCATGTACAAGTTTAAGCCCGTTACCAAAAATCTGTTATTTATTTATTATATTTTTCGTCAGCATTGTACGGCATACAATGTATTTACATTATACACTTGTATCATGATGTTTGCTATATTTCAGTCAATGTCCACAAGTTATGAAATTGACCCACAATACTACATGTATTTGATTACTAAATAGTAAATATACTGACACAGCGCTCATGTTTTGGTACGAATGATTACTGCACATGATTGGAGTTGTAACTTGAACACATATTTTCTATCCTCTCACAACTACATGTACAAACCAATCTTTCTGCGGAAGTGTTGATAAGAGTGGCATCTGGTAGGCATGGTAGATCATCATTGTATCAAATCATTGATTAAAACTGAGGGAAAGTTACATAAAAGGTCAAGTTTGTGTACTTCGTTCAGTGCACATATCATGCGATATCATCAGGTAATTCACTCTGTTGAGAGGATACGCTGACTTGTAGTTGTAGTGTCGAGGGGTACAGCGACTAACTTCTAACGAGAAGAACGCGAGATCGATCCCCGCTGTTAGCGCGGTTTGGTCACCAACTTCACAATCTGTGAATTTGGAGCTAGAACTTGTTAGTAACGAAGGAAGCGGTCACTGAGCGTGCTTCGTGCCAGTTGCAAGAACTTGTTTCACAGTCGATTTAAATAAGTTTTAACTAAATTAGTGATTAATGTTGTAGTAGTCTTTTTTTGCAAAATATGTCTATGAATTTCCAAACGTGAAAAGTGACAACTTAAATGGGATAAAATTGTCCATTCGAATGATCGTTTCTAAACCTCGCTCGAAAATTATTTTGATTATCTCGCAAATATTTTAATATCTCATTTTCTTCTATGATTGTTTTTGGATTGTTCGTGCACTTGAACGGCGCCAGTACGCATGCTGGTATATCCGACATGTATACACATGGTGTAAGGTTCAAGTGTACCTTGTCACCATTACTCTAGTGAGTTTGAAGTGAGCCACTTGACATATAGTGGATGTAGTATGATTACAAGAATCGTTGCAGAATCAGGGACTACGCCTGGTTCATAATAACGTAATTTTGTATACACTTTAGTATTAGTAAGATAGACCATCTTGCAGCCTACCAGTCTATCTTTGTTTTCGATGTATAAGGATATTAGTATATTGTTCCCGGTGAACGTTTCAGTCGAACAAGGAAATGTTACCACTACTTTCCGAACTTCTCAACTGTGATGCAAACCTGCCCGAACTTCGCCGGAAATTGCCGATGAATTTTAAATTGTAATGTTTCATTGGAACACGGACCTGCTCGACCTGCGTCAGATTAAAATCAATGAAAAGTAAACTATTATAGGTGGGTTCATGCTCTCAATTAAAATGTTATTCTTTTATTTGATATTATCTTATTGCACGGAGTAACTGATGCTCGATAGCGAAATTTATGTTCGCCAACCATATAAAATGAATGCGATAACCTTTTACGGAAACAACATCAGCAGACGAACTTCCGATGTTTACAAAGCGTATTTTGTCTAACTTCATGCACGCATCAATTCTTAGTGAATCACCCGGCATTCCTAACCCATTTATTATTGTTATTCCTTATTCCGTCTATTAATGTTGATTATCACCATTATATCTCCGACCATAAGTGTTTGATAATAATAAAAAAATCACTTTGATCATTCTCAACAAAGCCTCCATTAGTGTTGACGTATTTAAAGCAGTAAATGGCGTGTTTTATCACAGATATGCACCTCTCCGTGAAATTACGAATAATCATGAAGTATATAATAAAATATAAAGTGCGATGTTCAGTCATTTTATAATTTACATGTAATAAACTTTCAGTAGAATAGTATGTGTATTATGGAACGCCTTGACTGCCTCCGGAAATTGTTCGTATTGTGGTGTAATATTTATCCCATTTCTCGTTGCATCATTTGTCTTTCTAAATTTTGTTTTATTAAGTCATAAATGCTCGTTGTTTGTTTTGTCGAAATAGACTGTGAACTCGTTCATGTGAAGTTCTATTATATCAGATAGATATGTTGTTTTGTCTACATTCCGTGATAACTTGTCTATAATACATTTATGCTTGTGTTTATATGCAATTTCGACAATCGTTTATACAAGTTACCTACTTGACATAATAACACAGTACTAGTAATTGGCAAGTTCACATCGAGTATCGACCAAGCCAGTATATCTGATTGACAAATTAATACGATATTAAGACAAAGTCAGACAGTGATGTAAAAGCAACATTCTTGTTTAACATAGAACACATTTTATTGTACCAGTTAACCCGGCAAGATGTTTAAACATATTATCAAATACTTAGACAACAGAACACGGTGATTCGGAAAGACGACACTCACATGTAATAGAGATTGCCAGACAAACTGACAAGAATTACATAGATACCGAGAGGCACTTCATTTAAACAAACTAACACTACAGTTTGACAAGAGAACACGTCGGCTGGAGAAAAACAGAATAGTTCAGCATAATGACATGTTGCCTTGACAAATAATCTCAACCAGTTGATTTGACCGATTGACACAAATATGCAAACCTATATGTTACATGGAATGAACATGGGATTGTTGCCAGGTTAGAATTTTTTTACAAGGACGGATAATTATTGTGCAAATCAGACTAAATAGTTGCAGTCTATGTCAGCTGAGGCGTTCCATAGTACACATCTGGTATTTATCGTACATTTATACATTATGTCTTGTCTGACACTGAGATTGAATTCTGATATCATTCTTATCGCATCAGGGTTCATACGTATTTAAAATGATTGTCATGTTTGTATTATGCAGTGCAGAATTAAGTCTACAATAGACATTTACTCACAAGTATTGTAGAAAATATCTACAGTCGTACGAAGCCTAGTACTTTTCGCCATTCTGGCTTTTCTGATTTATTCCAAATTGACAGATACTTTTTTGAAACACACCTCTGTCTTAATAATACAGTCGGACCTCGTTTATTCGACAACCTTTTATCCGAATACTTGGTATCGTATTGTAGTTTAAACAAAGTCAATTCAAAACTTTCATCATTACCTGTGCATGGACATTTTGAACTACGTGTGGTAAGATCTTGCAAGAACTCTTTACATATATAGTAGTCAGAGATGGACTTGCTCAAATAGTAACTGCTAAAATGTTCTCGTAAGGCATATGAGAATATTAGACAAGGACCCTTAGGAATGTTTTTAGGTTTTATTGCGTACCCTGCCCCGTTCCTTTCATACGTCGTAGTATGATATATCCCCTGTTTGCTTTTTCTGTTCCCTCTTCCTGTACTGGATAGTTTTATTTTATACCCTCCTACTTCCTGATATATGTTCGCACCCTAGGGATTTGTGTGGGGAATTCCGATTTATAATCGTGGCTTTCTCTGTGCTTCTATGTCACACTGTTACATGAATATATTAATGATACGTCTGAAAGTATTACAATCATACACATCACTCCTATTATACAGCCACTCCATTTGAAGCACTTCCTTTCAACTGTTTTATGGTTAAATTATACATCAGATTGTTGATTTTGTAACAAAACCTCTCTTCTGGCAGGTTGAACAGGATCTTATGTACGTGGGCGAAAGTTCAAACAGATATAACGGTATGTGCATCGTATACTGAATGATGGAATACGCGCATATAATATATTACTTGTTTGCAAAATGCATCAGAACACTTGTAAATCTTTACACCCATAATATATCTTGTGAGGTGGAATAACGGAATACTTCACCATTACTCAAGAAAATGTATTATGCAGACTCTCACTAGATCTGTCGCACATGTGTTTGGTATGTTTCCTGTATTCGTGGTGTGCTCTGTACAGTATCACATGTTTTCAAACACCACCTTTTGATAATATAAATTTAACTGCATTCTAAATAATTCTAGATTGTAAAATGTTAAACATATTTGCTTGTTCAATACTGACAGGCAATATGTATAAATTATTACAATTTCTAAGTGAATTCTTGCTGTAAGCCAAAGCAGTAATTTCGTTCACTCGAACCCGGTTAAGTCGAACATGACTCGGGGTTATTCATACTTGAAACTGCGAAAAAATCTTCAAAAATCAAATAAATATCTTAGAACCTTAGAATGAAATCCTTCGACAGAAACGTGTGATCAAATTCCATGCAAGGTGCATGCGGTATTATTGCATACAATCATCACAGAGTTGCCGTATTCTAAGCACGTTGTCTGTTTTATCATCACGAAATAGCAACATGAATCACGTTATAAAGTCAAATTGAAGCAGTTTCAATATAATATGTCTGATAATATGTACGCTGAGGCTCCGATAGTTCGTTCAACGTTATAACATGCAGACAAGCTATGTTAATGTGTACTGTGAGGCATGCACGCAATGGTGTACAGACTATGTTGTTGCTAACATAATAAACGTTCCATACAAACTGATGTCAATCTCTCGCATAAATTATCACCTCAGATTTGTTCCGTCATATCACGAGTGTTGTCTTTATTGTTGGAGAATAAAGAGGTATATTACAGAATATAGCATGTGTAAAATAAAATATACTTTCCAACAAATCATTGAATCAGTAGTGTCCTCTCTGTAGAAGTAGCAATCACTATCGCCATCATATAGCACCGCTCTGGGAGGCATATGATGTCTTGGCGTAGTGCTCCGGTCGCCGGCTCGATTCTGTAATGGCTGAGATTCGTGTGCGGTTTTCACCATCCCTGAATTTGGCGCGAGTATTGTTTGGAAACTCTAGAAGCAGCCGTTAAGAGATAATTGATATAAGTTTTAACATACAATGTAGGTACTTTATTCAAAATGGATGTAAGACAAATAAGCTTAAAAACTAAACCGACAAGACTATCCAGTATGGTTTAAGTGATTTCCTTGTTGAAACATGGATAAAATACATGTATAGGCCTACATATGTCTGCACTCTACGTATATTCAGTCTCGTCTTCCTGGCATTTTCAGTAGGCCTACTTGTCCACTTCCGTCTGTCGTAATAGCTTGTTAAGGGTATGTAGTATTTCACGATAACTCAGTATTCCCTTGTATACTCCTAAGATTTTGTAAACAATGAGAAGAGATTGTTGAATTGCAGTGAAGTCTGTGAGTAGGCCCCTATTGATACAGATTCATGTGTAAATATTGTAACCGTGCTTCGATTGATCGAGTTGATCAACATACTTGTTTATTAACGTTAATACAATGTATTGCTTGATAGTGATTTTTTCTACGTAGAATGGTAACGAGTGATTATGTTCTTCTTTCTTCCTGCTTTCTTTCGTCTTTCTTCCTTCCCTCTTGCTTACCTCCTTCCTTCTTCCTTCTTTCTTCTTGTGTAGTTATTACACGTAGGCCTACTAGTATTGAAATGGAAGAAAAATCATTAATAAGTCGATTGTTTTATACATTTTACTCAAACAAAATAATTCATGAATATCGCCAGGAGGGTCATTTTATTCTAGAGATGTATGTATAATTGTGTATTGATATATGTTGTTAACCATCCAGACTTTATATTGAAATCGATGTACAACGGATTGTTTAATGTTAGTACACAGGCGTATTAGAAATAATTCACTACATGTACATTCATATTAGACTATGTTATAAAATGCCCAGTATTAGACATGATGTCATCGAAGCAACGACAAGTGCGCGCATACAATGCATGCTTATTGCGCACGAACACGCGTGTTTTCTGTCCACTATCTCCTTCAGCCATCTCTCAATTTGCATTTTAAAATCCTCAGCATTTCTGATCTTTATAGAGAAGTTAGAAAAGTGATTGTGATGAGGACGCATTATGAAGCAATGTATCCGCTTAGTCTCTTCGTTCGTAATAATCAGGGCTGGTTTTCTAAGCTTCTAACATTGAAAGCATTTTAATGATGTTCCGTCTGCTTTCAAAACTCGGCCATGAATATTTATTTTCAGTAGAATTTTATTACAGATCTTTGCACAATTATGATATTATCCGAATGATAACATATTATCTGTCTCGTTTTATGGTAATGAGGTTTCGAAGCAATCTTGTAATTGCTAGGAAAATACTTGGATTAAATCCCCTCTTGCAGTTCATAATAGTAATTATTTCGTACCATTCACTACATCTGGAAGCGCTGAAGTATTTGTTCACGTTAAGACATAAATAGTTGAAGACTTAACGAGTGTATGGATTCTATCAATAAAATCATTACAACACATTCTGTCCAAATTGTTTGGATTTCTGTATGTGTCGTTTTATTTTCGATATACATGTACTTCAAAGAAACTGTTATGACGCCTGTCTACAATAGAACAGTTTGGGCTGGATAGTAATATGGCTTGTTTATGATCAATCGTACATTTATGATTTTGAATAGTACGGGTGTGTAGGTCTAGGGGTAGAGAGCCTGACACTAATCCAATAGTTGAGAGTTCGAGCAGCGCCTTGGGCGGGGTTTGATCATGAACTCCACAGTCCCTAAGTGTGGCTCGAGTATTGATAAGTAACTCAGGAAGCAGCCATCGAGTGAGTAATGTGTTTTAAGAACTTGTTTCACAATCGATATACAAATAAATACGTTTAATCATAACCATATGTAACCATATCTATCGAAAGTTTAGTTAAGAACGATAGTCGAGGCAGCACCGATGAGTTATTTCCCTTTCCCAACACATTTCAGCGAAATGACAGCAATCGGTTGGATGACAGATTATGATATATCTGAAGCCTATCAGTAATGTTCACATTCTAACTGTATATTTTTCACTATATCGAATATCGTTATTCTATTAGTAATACAAAATGTACATCTTTTTGGGGGAAATTATACTTGTGCGTGTTTAATTATATCAAGTATTTCCTTTGAACTCGCGTCTTATTCTGCAGCTTGTCTTTCTCGTCACGTCAGTGCTTGTACTTACCGCCAGAATGTTTGTTAAAAAATTGAAACACTTTGAATTATTTGTCTTGTGTTATGCATTGCTGATACATTTATTCCCTGGAAATAGATATTTGTATTGAGTCTCGACAAATCCATTATTCCGTGCACAATGGATGGAGTTAAGTATGGCTATAAATTGAATAAATAGTGGTAAGCATTATAAATGTGAATAATTCGTCATAAACATTGAACGTATTCCAAGTATTTACTATTATAAAGTTGGAGAAATGTCCTAATATGGCAATATTGGTCACTGAAGGCTCATTTGCATACTGATAATGCGAGTTTCGATAACAAGTACCATTATCTTTGTCGGAACTTCTTACTTATAAATTGATTGTCGAGTTTTACAATATCAGCAGTTTATCAATTGTATTATGACTTTGGCAAGTTGCTGAGATGTTGTTTTATATGGTATAAAAACTTGATGATACTAATAGAATTGTTGGCATGGATGTGGTACATTGAAATCGTTCAATTCAGGATATATCAGTCACAATGGATAGGTTGGGATCAATACTACGTTTTTACTCATTTGCAATTGTCACATTCGTGTGAATACATCTAAGGTGGAAGATTACTGTCTTGTTCGACAGTAAACCAGTTATATAACAGTGTGGGTTGATCTTGCTTGTAGTCCAGGTTGCACCAACTGATAACTTCTTCCAATTTAGGCGTTTCGTCTCAGCCAAATCACCATGTTAAATATACGCCATGTTCGAGTGTTCAACTCGTGACTTACAAACTGACTGTCGTGCTTCATACCCTCTGAGTTAACCGCCAGGATTCGGAAAGAACCGGATGGAAGCATAAAGGGCCACTTACTAGGGTTGATCCCGAATTACGTGGACATTTTGATAAATGAAACATTTTTCCGCATAGAACATTGAAATTGCATATACAGTACATTTAACATATCATAAACAAATACAGAACGTTTCGCAGCAATACATGCACAATTAGCTGAATTACACTGAATAAAAAACATATGGGTGAACGCGACCGGCGCAGCCCAACGACGTCAATGACGTTGCCTTTAAAAACGTCACCTTTTTTCAAAGTATTTTCCCCTAGCGTATCATAACACGATTGAAGTGTCTGGAATATTCGGATGAGTGTCCACGTTCCAGTTTGATGCGTCAGCACATCATATATCACGCTCCAAACAGTCTTGCAACTGGTGTAGATATATTCAGAGTATATTTTACAACGCGTTTATATTCAATTTATAAACAATTTGGATTAAAATTGCCTTGCTCCCATATAAGGTGCATCAATAATATTATTCGCCCACGAACATGCAAACGTACACGCTTGTTGGCTAGACAGGGCCGGTTCAAGGTTGCAGACGACTGTAATCTATTACTCCGCGTTGTAAGCTGTCACCGATTTCATGCTGAGTCTTTCTGTTGTTTAAGAACTCCGCGTGAAATATCTTCCGTTGGTGTCGTTATACAATCTCAATTAATTATATCCGTATCAATAAATAATCCATAGGCTGTAAAGAAACATATGCAATGATTGATATTCACAGAAAATTAATCTGCTCAGTTGAGTGGAAAAAATACTTGTAAAAAAATGCGCATACTGTGTATACATTAAATTTGAGCGTTCTTCCACGTATTTGAATTGTCATTTTGGTCGAGTTTTGAATACTGATATTACAATGACGTAAGGCGGGTAGAACTGCGTGGTTTGAATTACATGTACCGTTTGATAAATCAAAAATACGTCCCGCCTTTACTCCGATCATATATACATGACCCAGGTACATAACTTGGCTAGTGACTTGTCATTGTCAAAGTGTTTACATATACATTTTGTAGGTATCGTGTTCATGCTCCTAGTGCTGTTTCGCGTGCTTGTGCACTTTGTGGGGGCGCTTTCTGCTCCACCTCTTTATCCATTGTTCGTGTAATGAAAAGTTATTAAGACTGTTGCTCACAACACAATTAGTAGAACGTTTTACTTGCCGGGTTCGATACCACGGCCAAGCTTCCGACACTGATCAAAGACTGGTCGTGCATGTTTAAATGAATGTACATACGAGCATAACTAACTATAATCAATGTTCTAATGGCGTTAGCCGTATATGTGCTAACAATGGGAAGACGGAAGGACGTTTTCACCTTTATTAAGAACAGCATACGGCGGGTACACGTTCACATTCCGTGACTCCGGCAATTTGAAACAATTATATGTTAACTGAGGACACTACAGACAACAATTATCGTTCCAATCTATCTACCCCTGTGATACTTCATACCTCAAATTGTGTGAAGTAAAAAATAAACCGCCTAAAATAGTACTGAATCAAATGAAGCGTACATGATGCGTCTTTTTAACTTTATAATCCTCTATACTACCTGAATATTCATTATCATCATTACTGTATACCGATCTTATTGATATTTAATACCATACCATGTGTTACGTTTCTTTGGCAATTGTGTTCGTGATCTTTATTGAAGCATTTATATTTCGCTTAAACCGGTACATGAAGAGAATCGGGCGCTAGGGACAACTGAACATTGTCAGAGACCTAGCTCGGTTTCGGTACTTTGCAAACATACAGTTTTGAGCGAACGTTTCCCTGTGACACATTTTATTAATGGCTACTTGAAACGGATGCTTGTAAATTAAACTTTTGCATATTCGCCATTGACAATAAAAACCGCTCCATAATATGCGCTTACCTTGAGTTACTGATGTGTTAACATCATTGAAATGGTTAAAACCACTGCCGTGTCACGATTATTGCTTGACTTCGGTTGAATATTTGCACTAAATAAATGTATTGGCTGATTTTGAAAGAGTGGTATCCATATGCAGCTTCAGTGACATGTGTGAACTGCACAATGAGTGAAAACTGTTGTACAGATTATGCGCCAATGTCATTGTTCGATGGAGTTCCATCTTTCACTGTCGGTGACTTTGAACATGTTAGTGTTCCAGAAACCATCAACTCATAAATGTCACGTAATACCGCGTGCCCTCCAGGGACGGCTATACATGTGGTGTGTCAATTTATTACTTAGAAGCGTTGAACGTTCACTAGGGGTTGATGACAAGCCGTTTATAAGTGAAAATTCCAACACAGATCAAGTTCTGGTGGCCAGGAACAATCGTATTAGTTACTCAAGCACGGTTAATCAATTTAATACATGTTCCAATTGTCTGATCATGTATTAGTAAGTACATGTGTGTTAAAGTATCACTAAGTAATTAAGGCTAATGCAGGCATGGTGACGACTGTTAACCAAGTGGGACTATCCCACCCTGAGGCGTATTTTCCAGAAAATTTACAATCACCTTTTATATGGCGAACTGCTAATTAATGGAACGATACGCTATTGTCTGTAGACCACTGCTTTTATTTCTTTTTTTGTGAGTTCAGTGTATGATAAATATGTAACAGGCTATGAATACAATTTACTGTACAAATTGCGTGTCCGTCAGTAGACAATATGTTTTAAAAAAACAACTAGAATTCTGCTATCGTCTGAGCACTCGCTACCATTCAATCATTGCACCAAAATCACCAGCCACAGAGGTGTCAGAACTAATGCAATCATGTTCAGATTCTTCTGATGTTTTGCTTTCAAAATGTACTTTTTTGTCTGAAAATTATTTGTTAATGTTCATCAAAACGTATGTCATTAATCTTATTTCTAGGTACAGTTAAGCCTGGTAATAACGATCGTTACAGTTGCAACCTCTGCTCATTATGCAATTTTGTTATCTTCATTCGATCATTTATACACTGAGGCTGGTGTTCCTATTCAATATAGTTGATAGCAGGAATGGTAAACGTGTTAAAGTGTTATTTCGTGTCTCCGTCGCTATTCACTTTAAAATATTCCATCTTGGTGTTTTAGTAGAAACAATTCTACACGCTTTCACACGTGCGTGGTGACGATGATGCAGTTTTGTCACGACTTGGTCCATCCATTGGTTTGTTTGTTTTTGTCTTCAGCATGCGGCGCGTCTGAACGTGTCATCTATGGATTGTTCTAGAATCACTTAAACGTTTGTATGCCGGTTGTTTGTCTTCAACGAGACATTCTCAACATGCCTTCTGAGGGTTGTTTTATAACCATTTAAGCTTTTATATACCGGCAGATTGATAGACAAGACCGTTTATGTAAACTATGTACACGTAGTACCGCAGAATCAGAATATCACTATCTATATGTTGTATTATGTATACAGATATTGGACATATCCTTAACATTTCTTATCCAATTATTCAACAATTTGTTATAATTGTGTCTTCAAAAAATAAAACTGTCATCATTGGAACTGCCAAATCAATCGCAACATCTCGGTACTTTCCGTTACAGTTCTGAAAAGATAGCCGAAGTGATCCAATCGTTGCCAAATTTATTAATGGAGCTTCGAAAAAGAGAGAGAAAACGTTCTTGAATTAACTGCTCCAAAGATCTCACAGTGAAATAAACAAATAAAATAATTTTATTCGTATATGTATTTACATGGATTAATATTTATTTGTATAATTTTATGTATATGTGTTACACGTCCTGGCCATTATATATATGTATAGTGTAACTGTCAAAGACATTGCTTATGCCGGTATATGCCAATAAATGAATGAATGTATAAGGCCAGTGGTTGATATAAACTATCTAAGAAATATTCGAAATAGAGATAAAATGTGTAATAGATTTTAAAGCAATTCAATTAAAATGTATTTGTTTAATTATTAACCGATTAATTTATTTTAGAAACATTTTTTGGCATATTTTGACTTGCCGATATTGAGTCAATGGGCACGCAGTGAGTAATTGGGGATCGAGAAAAACCCGCAAATATGTGAATTTTATATAAAAAAAATGTATAAACGCAACGTAGAAATTAATGGGTTTATGCCTTCCAAGCCATAATAACTTCCGCTTTATATTTATTCATGAAGCAGACGACCAAAAGGACCGCATTAAATATGTCCGCACTTAAACATGATACCAGTATTACCTATAATAAAACACCTTTATGGTTCCATTTTAATGGTGTGGTTTTTATTGAAATCTTTTTTATTGTTAATAAATGGTCATTTTATTTGTTTTTGTGGAATCCATGTACATTTTACTTCATAAAAAAACCGCCAACGTGCACCAGCTTGGATTTTCACTTCCGCCGCGCAACAAAATAAACCCGCGGTCCTGTTTGCTTTGTGTAGAGTAACGCGTCCTTGTATTTACGGATTTAAAAGCTAGGGCGACTGCCTGCTTAAGGTCATTCAAAACAATCTTTGTTCTCATAAAAAATATTGCAATATTTGACTTCGGCAAAAAGAATGTAATCTTGATATAGATTATGATCTGACACCGATACCGTGTATAGATTAACAAAGGCAACGTTTCATGGTCGCGATCAATTGGTAAATTATAGTAAAATGTCAGCATTTCGGTTTAATTAGTAACGGCAGTGAGTGTGATTGTATCTATATATTATATGTTGTAATTATTTGATGACAGGTCAGTGTACGAAAAGCTTTTATTATTCGAGCATTCGTTTCAATGCAACAAAACATGTCGGTGGTTGAATCAACGACTGTTTTACGAAAACGTATCAATCTTAATTTACATCGATTGTGACACAAGTCTATACAACGTATACTGATAACTCTAGACGACTGCTTCCCGGGTTACTAACCAGAACTGGAGCCTAAATCAAGGACCCTGAAATTCGTGATCAAATCTGCTCATCGCGGGGCTCGAACTCACGACTTCCGGGTCAGGATTCAGGCGCTCTATACCCTCGACCACCACGCCTCCTCTCATGAACTTGCCTCTAATACAAAGTTTTCTCGCGCATAAACACATGCGTGTTCCATGTTAACGATTAGATCTTTGTAGGCTACGTCAATATCGAGGACATCATACTTAGGCCTAAAATATGCGTGTATCAGGTTTCATGCTAAAAAAGTAGGGTAGGTAGGTCAACAATTCTTACCAAAAATAAAATAAAATGTTAACACACGAAAAAATGTTCTAGGGGCAAAACCTAGGGTAGGTCGGGATATCTGAAACAAAAATATTTTTACGCCTTGCTTAGTAAAAGTACGTTAATTTATATTTGTATTCAGATTACAAACATAATTCTTAAGTCTGAGGGAAGCATATTGGTCTAGGGGTAGCGCGTCGGACTCCTGGTCTGAATGTTGTAGGTTCGTATCCCGTCAAGGGCGAGATTCTTTCGTGATATTTACAAACCGTGAATTTCGCACGAATACTGGTTAGTAACCCTTGGGGCTGTTATCGAGAGTCATTGATAATTGTTGTAATAAAGGTTTGAACTAAACTAATCTATAGGCTATCTTATAAATTTATTACAAACTATGCTTCCTGTCAAGAGTTCGTTACAAAGCAGTTTTTATCATCCATTTAATCAATGTTAAGCTGTTCAGTCAATCAAAAATCTATCTCTGAAGTGTGCAAATTTTATATACATGTAATGCAAGATCAATTCGGTGTGATGTTTGGCGTGCAATATGTAGTCTATACAAAACTTCGAACTTCAACCTTAATTTTGTGATAATGTTGTTTTTTTTTGTGTGCAAAAATGTTCAATCTTGTCCAAAAAATGAGAGCGATAAACGATATCTCGCCCTTGAGCAATACATCTTATTATTATCAGTTCACATCGCTAACCTGTTGAGAGTTTTATTATTTTGAGACCGCCCCGGAGGGTAATAGTCCGTGCAACGATTGCTTATAGCGCTTCTCTTATGTATATATCGGTTGATAACAAGTATAACCATATAGGGACGATAGTGTGATATTGGCTAGGAGAGGAATGTATACAAGCTTTTATAATTGTGATATTTACAGTGTGGATTGTAACATATACATGTAGTGTCCATGTATGAAATCGGATTAATTAATGACATTATTTTCACCAACTATTACTTAATTTAATCAGGTATATCTTGTTTTGTATTTGTCATGAATTGTTCTCTATTTTTTCATTCGTCATGTATTGTATGATTCATGCTTCCCTTTTCTTTCGTATAGTTTCTCTTTACGTTTTAATTACTCATGTTAACCAAAAATGTATAGCTTTATGGTACGTACCGTACTGACATTTGAATAAAGTAGTAAATTTAAAAGTTGAGTCACTGCGATAAGCAACCCGGACATGTAAGCTTGTGCAGGTAAAATTATCTACTGCACAATGAACGAAATTGAGTTTAAATGATTTAAAATAATCATTTTGATTTAATGCAAGAAAAACATGTACATAGTAGGCCTACAAAACATTTGCTATGACATAACAGTATTTAATATGTTACTCGTTAATGTAATTAATACGTGGTATATTGTTTTAAATAAAAAATGCACAGGTTCAGTCGACAGTAGGCCTATTATTTTCAAAATAATGAGCGGCAATCGGGTCTCGATCAATTTTGCACATTTATATAAAGATGTTGTATCGAAGCCGGGTCTGTCATTCGAATTGATTGTGTAAGAATATCTGACAAAAGGAATTCATTTATCCCGCCAATCGGGTGAGAAACTTTCGATTAGGCCCTACCTGGCATTTTAGATAAGTTTACCTTTAAAATGCAAGGATGTGTCAAAAAGTTTCGATGTAGGCCTATATTTTATACACTGAACAAAAGGAAACTTTCTTGTCCAAAATATAAATATTTATACTAGTCTTCAGTATTTATAATCCACATACCAATGTTGGCTCTGTTAAAAAAACATTTAAACTGTTAAAATAATATCCATGCGTGGACACCTAGATATAGGCCATCATTTGTTCCCAACATAAATGTCATTTATTCTTCTGTCGTAATAAAGCATATTAATTAACAAAAAATCGCCTGTAAATCAGTAGTGTATGACTGTCCATTATTATTATTTATTTATTACCTCAAAAAAACATCAAACAGACGCCGACACTTTTGAGATAACCCTTACCTGCGTGTTTACTCAATCGAACCGGAATCTATTACCTGTCACAGCGCACCTTGAGCTATTTATAGATACAAGTAGGAACGCTGGGAAATGTGATGTCACTCGTCTCGCGAATATCTCGGATTTACGGAAATTCCGTGTACAGGAAATTGGCGGAATATATGTATTAGGTGGTTTGAACACATTTGTAGGTTAGTTGAATAGCAGCATCATTGCTTTACTCGCGTTTCTGTAATTTCGTTTTCGTATAAGATTGTTTCATTGTCATAAAATGTTCGAAATTTTGACCCAGTTTTGATTTCATTTTCGAATCGTTTCACGGCGACTAGGTGGTTTTAAAAATATCCTATATGAAGTCACTTTATACATTGTCATCTTTATTAAAGTAATTGAAAATATTGTTTGATGTATATTCATTGCATTCTTGCGGCGTTTGAATGGTTTAGCTCTTTTGATATGAGTTATATTTCGTGATTTTTTTGAAAGGTAAGCATGTCGGTGCATTGTAAAAAATAGCACGGACAAATAATCCTGGCGTTTAACAGTCACTTAAATAATAAAATATACATTAACTTTAAGATTAAACTTTGCACATTATTATCTTATTGTTATTTAGCACGTATGTAAGTGTTAAGCGCATATTTCGTTAACATAGGTGTGCTGAAAATTGATTGTTCACATTTACTGACCATGCATGTCCTGAAAATAGTTCATTTACAAGAGTCTATTACTATTAGTAATACCACAGGCACAGGTGTCTTAAATGATTGGTCCTAATTATAGTTTATAAACAACTTTTATTATTGTCATAGTTGCATATTAACTGGAGTTGATAAGTTCATACTAACAGTACATGTGGTGGACATGTACACTTGAGTGTCTGAAGAAATAAGTTATAATTATCTGACACAAGATTCTGAGTTAAATGTAAGCGTAGATATTAAAAAAAAATGTATGGATAGGAGTAATTAGGAGTTTAAGTGATTAAATGTGCACATGTCTAAGACTCAAAATTTCAATGTACATTTCACAATGCTTTAAAAATTCATGCCATGTTAAATGTATAAGTTGAAATTTTATGCACTGCATGGTGACTAGATTTTAGTATGTTGCTGTGGAGGTATATCACGTGGGATGCATTATTTTCATGTGGTTGTTCCTCTCATTATTGTACTTGTAATCTACATCTCAATAAATTGTTTCACAGACAGACAGGGTTAAGGTGGTTTTCATGTATTTTCACAGTTGGTTAATTTTCGATATACATGGATGTAATACATACATATCGCTTCATGGAATTCATATAAATATTAGCTATGAATACATGTAGTTCGACCACAATATCATCTATATATCACAGTTGGTGGTATGTTCTGTTGATATTTCATTTGAATGGTTGTAAAACGTGGGACACCACATCGGACATAGCATCAGACTTAACAGATAGTGGAAAATAAAGGAAAACTTGAATTATACTGAATTTAGGATATACATGTAACATTCACTTTGAAAAACATTTACTTTGTTTATGCCATTGTTTTCATCCTTCTACTGAACACATGGTTATACATGATGGTATGCATTTCCAGTCATTTTATGTCTAATCATTACAGTGATGTTAATTTCCCATTCAAGTTGTTAGATGTAAGTTCAACTTACTACATGACATCAAGAGTAAAACCAGACAAGCTCATTCTCTTAAAAATACTGATACATGTACATCTCACAATTTCAAGTGCAGTTCTTAAATATTTGGCTTATCAGTTCTGGAAAATAAACTTGAAGCCTTAGCGTACATTCCTAGAAGTGGTATAATTATTTGTGTGAGTACATTATAATGTATGTAGGTCAGAATACTTAATGTCACATCAGGAACAATTGATAAAATTGGTTTGAACTTTCTGTCACTGTCTGTACTCAAATATTCCCTGACAATTTGTCAATACAATGTATACATGTCCTGATGTCTGTTATGACACAGTCAATGTGTTTGAAACTTTTAAGGGGCTCGGGTAAAGATTTGTTTGTGAGTCAAACTACTAGCTGCTTTTTGTTAATGTGAGATAATATTACATTGATGCTTGATCTTCAAGAAAGTTGTACATGCTTTTAAAACACAAATATATCTGCCGTCTTTGGGTAATTTGTGCATTTTTCAACTTAAAGTCAATGCTATCTGCCCCCTTTTCAGCAAACAACACCTAGTGATAATATGCTATTTACTAAATAATATGAGGACTAAAACATAAGTGTTTTTGTCTCGTTACTGCTAAAAATCTGAATATTCAGGTTTTACACTCCAATGGTTGAAATGTGTTGTACTTAATTGCTATAGGCTATCTATGTTACAAATCAATACTCATTACTGGTATGTACTTAGGTATTGAAATGTGTGTTAATTTGTACATGTGTGGTATATGTATGGAGCTGATTCATTTTAAGTGTGATATATCATATAATTAGATAACAACAAATACTGATCATTCAGAGATACCAGTAATGTTGTTTTAATGTTTTTATTGACTTCAGCATACATGAATGTATATTAAAACTGTTTTTGTACTTCATCTACCAGTTTTCTATTCAATCAGTGTCATAACTCAGGAGTATGTATTTTGACTTGCATTCAAACCTTCTGTTGACATTTATGTCTGTTCCAAAGTTGTTAAAAAAGTTTTACAAAAGCTCACATCCTGATGAATCTAATATGGTTAATGTAGACTGTACTTGTGTCACTGTGTGTGAACAAGTGTAAACTGTGAAATTTGATGGTCATTTATTATGTCCGGGAAGCTTTCAATGGGCATTAAATGAATACAAGTTCTGACTTCTATAAAGCTGGTAATCACAATAGTGGAATCATCGGTCAAGTCTGGAAATATCCTGCATTTAATGATTCATTATTGCCCCTTTTATCCGATTTCACAGCAAGACTAGATCCCTATAGAATCTTCTGGTCATTCTGACTCAGGATACAGATATTTATAATGGAGAATCCATCTGGTACATGGTGCAATGGAAACATCGGGCAAATATCTGCATTTGGAGATATTCATATTATTAAAATTTATTAGACTGAGTCATTGAGTTAAGAAGATTATAAGCAGGCTTTTATATTCAAGTCTTAATTTGGTTGGGAACTTCAACAATTATGGATGTATGCAAGAATCTAACCTTTCAAGAGCTGACATTTGTTGGATGCATCCGCAAGATTATTTAACATAGATAGATATTTTATTTGCATATTGAACACGTAAAATAGTTTTTTACAAAGCAGCTACAATCATTATTTACAATTCTGCATTAATAGTCCAGGTCATTTTTGTTAAGAATGAAATCAAGTACTGGTAATGCTGTAGCCAGACAGGTGTCTGCATGCTCTTTCACAGTGCTTAAGTTTTGCTGGCGTTATGAAGGCATCAAAAGTGTCACACAAGAACAATGTATCTGTTACTTAAAATGAAACATGGAAGACTGATTTAATAAAATAAATATCAAACAAAAAGTCAAATCGAACTTTTCTATAAACTATATGTCAATAAATGATGATTGCCTCAAATTTGATCTTGAACTAGTGCTGAGAAGTAAGATGATGGCCATTGAGGGGCAGAATCTGAGTGAGACCCTGGTTGTTGATTTGAAGGTCACTTGTTCGAATCCTTAATTGTGGAAGATTGAACAGCACACTGCACAATAACTGAGTTTGGTGCTGATACTTGCTAGTAATCTAGGAAACAGTCAGTGAGAGTGATCAATATAAGTTCAATACAATTCGTAGAAACTTATTTTACAATATATTTCAAAATAAATAAGTTCTAGATAAAAAAGTTAATATGACTATAATGTATGATTTCAGCGGTCAAGTATCGTGACAGCAGACAGTGGGCGAGCAAGTAGCTCCTCGACGTACAAATCCCCGGAGAAAGACGGCAGCAAGAAAAAATCCAAGAAAATGGTCGTATGTAGAATAGCTCTTCTTGATGGCTCCACATTCGAGCCTAAAGGAATAGATGTAAGTATAGTATTTATATAATAATTTAAATATACTGTTAATGTACCCAATGATTGAAAGCACACTAATGTTGACTTTTCTGAAGTAATTTCCTGAGTTGGTTATGTTCTGACCTGTCGACGAAAAACTTTCCAGACTATATGAGTGCCGTTGTACTGTTTCCAACCTCTTCTTTTAGTGACGTCATTACAATGAAAACATCACATGTGACATCACCATGCACTGACAGTATAAGCATGTTTCCCCATATATATGGCAATATGAAAACGAAGTGAATAGTGAATACATGGAGTAAATATTGTTTCCTGCTTGCAAATAGTGACTTCACTTGCTGCGTTTTGGAATGATGTCACTTACAGAAGATGTTGTAAATCCCATATAAGCAGCCCTCATATATATATAGAGTATATTTGTTACAGAATTACAAATATTAGCTTTTAGTCGTATAAATTTTTTTGGCTCCTTGTTATGAACAAGACAAGTTCATGTTTTTAGAAAGTCCACACTGTTTGATAAGGGTAGGTACTTCAGTCCCGAGTGTTTATGATGATGACTTTCTTTTTTCATTCATTATTGCATATTGCTTCTAAAAAGGAATGCTTATTCTGTGTAAAATATTCTACACTATTGTACATTAGCAACACTTAAAAGTCATGTACTGAAAACAGAATGCTTATTTTGTGTAAAACATCCTGTACTATTGTACATAAGCTAACAACACTTTCATACGGGTACCAGCATTAAGCACCAAGGTTATTTGTCTAGTTCCTGTTCATAAGCATAAGTGTGTAAAAATATATAGCAAAAAATAAAATTTTGATAGATTGTTCATTAATTCTTGCAGTTGTGAGATATTCTCAAGTTTGTTCAAATTCTGCAGTAATATATACAACACAAAGCAGAATTTTCCTGTTGCAGCCTCCAACAATTGAGGTGGGCAGGTGTGATAACATCATAAAATGTCATACATATCATTATTTAGTGTTGTTAGTTTATTTATTTTGAAAGTATCCTTGAATTCACACCTGCCTGTTATTTGTTATGTCATGTGATATGCAGATGCAGCTTGAGTTGTAGAACTTTGCAAAGGTGTGTCTTTCACAACAGAGTGCTTGTTAGAATACTGTAACTCAAGGCGAGTGTTAACTCGGAGCAAGGCTACATTAACTTCCTACTTCCATGGAGTATTTAGCCGTACAATACTTTTAATGCATTTTATAATCTCAGATTTGTATTTCTGCTCAGTCTGATTGTGGATGGTGCCTGTAATTTTCTTCGTCCTTCATCCTTTGAGACAAAAATATACATATTAATTAATGATTAGGTTTTAATGAAAGTACTTTCATGTATATTGATGATTGGCTTAGGAAATTAAGGGGGGGGGCATGTCTGAGTGCTTACTACAGAATACATTGATTGCTTAAGATTTATCTGGTAAAAATATCAGATCTGGTAAAAAATTTGGGAATTTTTACACTACTTGTTACAGAATATGATTTCAGTCTGGTAAATTCTTGCAATTCTTCGTAAACAGTAGCATTGATATATAAATTTGATATACCACTGTTCCAGTATGATCAAATTCTTGTTCCAATTCTGAGGAAATTACTTGTTTTTGTTTCCTGTATTAGAGACTGAAATATCTGTTTATGTCATTACTGTGCCTATATATTCCATGAAAGCATCATTCATAACGGCTCACAGTATGTGTTAGTCAGTAACGTAGACAACCATATCATTGTTCTGCAATACAAGACCTATTATATCATAATATTAAACATGGTGTATCCATCTCTGATGTAAGGTAAAAATTCTCAAGTTACTCATGCAGAATTTAAGGTTATTTTTTAAAAAGATATTCTTGCTACATGAAGGTACTCATAGGCTAAACGTAAGGTGTTTAGTATTTAACACTATGTGTTAAGAAAATATCTTGTACGTGGGTAAGTTTTGGTCTAATAGTAAATCTTCCAATCTGATTTTACTGTAAAGTGACTAAAGTCAGTGAAACAACCCGCTCTAGATACTTATGAGCCGCGGCCGTGGTTAGTGCGCTGGACTTGTAACCCGGCGATCTGGGTTCGATTCCTGGTCGCGGCAGGTCATACCCTTCCATGAAAATTTGACAAAAATGTCGATTTTCCTCCACATGTGGAGAAGTTGCCGGCTCCTTGTGGAAGGGTAAGTTAGTACTGTTAAGAATTCAGTCCAGGAAAAACTGGTTAGGTGAACCGGCCGCCGTATATAACTGAAATATCGTTGAGAAACGGCGTTAACTTAAACCCGATGAAACGAAACTAGATACTTATGATAAAACTTTAACAAGGTGAAATTGATCAGGATAAATATATTGTTGAGATTGTACTATTATGGTACACTTAGCTTCCAGTCCTGAAATGTATTGACTCATGAAATGGCTAAAAACTTCTTTCAAACCCACTTTTTTTAAAAGTTCCATTTCTTTTTCTTAAAGACGTATTCGGGAGTTGCCACTGCGCAACTTTAATGTGCATGTTCTTTTCGATTATTGTAGTGTTTGCATTGGGTTAAAGGCGTATAAGGGCGTAGTTTACTATTTTCTTTTACGATGCAAAGATTTTTTCTGAACTTTATAGCACAAATAATGATATAATTTGGTTAATTGAAGGATTTCATTCTAGTTTTGCAGTTTTCCTTCTACTTTCTTTTTCTATATACTTTTTCACTTTCACTTTCCATATATATTAGATTTGAAACACAATAAAACAATCTTTATCTTGAAATCAAGCAAGGTGACCTATTATTTTTATTTCATATTTTTAATCAGACAGTGACTCTCATATAGTATACCAAGTTGTAAGAAAATCTCTGCGCTAGAAAAAATATAGTAAACTTGTATCGATTTTGCTCTATATTCATATGAAATATTCACGTTTTAAATCTTCATTATCATAAAATCGAGCAAGGTGACCTATCATTTTTATTTCATATTTTGGTTAGATACATTACACTGATCAAATATAAAAAGTTTAAAGGAAATCTCTGCGTTAGAAAAAAACCGGCTTTATTGTAGGATATGCCTTTTAATGTTCCTGATCTAGAGAGTCCTTTCAAGACAGACTTGAGTGCATGATGCTGACTGCCATATATGTAACACTTTAAATGTGTGCATTTTTATTTCGACAAAAAAATTAGTTTATGAGTTTGTGCTTTATAATTCTGTAGGGTATACATGAGTTTAGATTGTTGATTAGGTGACTGGTGCGGCATTGAAGTAATGTGTTTGTAAAATTAATCTTTAAAAAAATCAGGTGTAATTTTTTTAGCCTGTTCGATTTTTTTGGTACCGTTTTTTCCATAATGATTGTCACAATGTATTGTGTTAAATATCAAGCTTGGCTTTTGATTGATGAACTTTGAACTACATGAAGGTGTGATAAATGATCTCATTTGTTTTGTTATAACTTTAAGCGGCAATAAAGAACATTAAGACTTTAAAAGTTACATTCGGTAAGATAAATGTTATGTACATTAATGTTTTGATATGTTCTCAGTGACAAGCCATAACGCATTGTGTAAATATTTGATCTTTGTATACAATTTGTTACCCTCTAAATGAATTGTAAGATAAATAATGAAATAAATGGTGTAGTCATTGTACAGTTTATGTTCTTGCCACAATTGTTACACATTATAGTTTTTTTTATTGATGTACATGCACAGAATGTCAAAGCCTCAAAGGAGAACTTTGTATACTGTATTTATAATAAAATGTGATGAGTCAGCATGCAGTATAAGCGTTTAAATTGCCAATTTCTGTGCTGTGATTTCTACTTATTTTAGTTACACATTTTGTTTTATAAAAGTTCAGATACTGTATTGATTTTAATGAAACATATTATCTAGCTATGGGGAGTGATATCTTCATACGAAACCACATAATTACCTGTTCTATGCAAATGACCAACTATTAAACAAATATCAATTTCCTGTATTTTTTTGCAACCAGGGTTTATTCCCTGCTGAGAAAAGTGAAAAGTTTTTGAAGTGCATTCATGTATAGCTTTTTTCTAATCTTCAACAAACTGTTGCGGTGAATGATAAAATATTATAAGCCGCTTAAAATCATAAATTAGTTTACATGCATAAATTTCACTGTTTATGCTTGATGTCATTATGCAGACAAGGCTTTATGATAGCATTCATTTTGACTGTACCCTACTGTGATGTACACCCAACTTGAAATCAAACTTCTTATCTAATTTTAATTTGCATGTAGGCAGTTTTCACTCATAATTTATTAAATGGCTCACTGAAGTGAACTCGCTCTAAATACAAAATTATGACAAACTGAGTATATGCATACATGAAGATAGTTACAGTTTTATTTAATCTGCGTCTTTCAAGACAAAAAGGGGAATTTTGATCCATACCAATTTTATGACTTTGTCACTTACTTATAAATACCATTTCCAATCAATGATGACATATTTGTAATGTGTCTTGACAAATATAGCAATGTCTTAGCATATAAACAAAAGAATAAGGATGCACTCAAACTGACGTTCTAAGACTTTTCTCTGTTGTTTTTTGTTGCGATGGGAATTTTAAGTGGAAATAGGGGGGAAAACAAATTATTTTAATAAGGGTAAGTTACCAGGCCATAAGGTACCCATAGACGTCCCCAAAAATGGTCAAACGAGTGCTCTGCATAGGTGAGGAAGGTTGCAAGTTTTATAAAAATGGTAGTGGTAGTAGCTCAGCATTAATAAATACTTAGGGTAATACATGTACTGGGATGGATTGGCCTGGTGTCAGGTTAATGTGACTGGATGTGATACAATGTCACATATCTTAGGCATCTGTCAAGTAGATACCACCTCCAATATTGGCTACATAATGTAAGCTGTAGATGCGCCATAAAACAACACATAAAATATGGTCCTTGTAGACCATTGATTGATTGGAACCATATAAATGATCTCCTATTCGGCTACATTGGTCTAGTTCCAGCCTGTGTCATTATCATCTACACATGCTTAATTATGAATGTTTTAAATATGTAGAAGAAATCGTGATGTTGTTATCACATGATTCCAGTACACTGGAAAGTGAATGCAAAGCTGTAGAAATGTATCAAAATGCCTGTATTTCAATATTGACATTGCTTGCATGCATCGTTTGACATTCTAATACATTAAATATGTCTTATGTATTTACAGAAAAATTCCGATGGGCAGGTGGTTTTTGAGAAAGTGACTAAGCACTTAGATGTTGTAGAGACAGACTACTTTGGACTTACCTATAGGGACAAATCTGGAAAAAAGGTATGTATTATAAAACAGACAACAACTTAATTGCAGTGCTAGACACTGATATGGTACTAATCCTAGCTGAGAAGTCACAGACCTAAGCTTTATACTTGTGCATTATGACACTCTGACAATGGAATTAATTTGATTTCAGTTAAGAGTTGTCATGTTTTCTCCTAGCTTTGCTAGTTGTAAGGATTAAGTCTAACAATAGATGATGAACTGCAGGATGCTTTTATGAAACTTGAGAATTTTTAACATTGCAATAATGCCCCATATTTCTAGAATTTGATTCTTATAGAAATGTATAGTTAATGATGCAAGATTTTGTAGAAAAGGTTGAGAAACAACGACAAGTAATAGCAAAATGATTGTAGAACAAACTTCAACTATTTCAAACCTATGATTTGTATGATTGTCTTCTCTGAAATTGTTGACCCAATTATGATAATTGTTCACCTTTTCCACCTGTAGATACAAACTTATGAAAATTGAATTCACTCAAGTATTATCTAAATATTTATCTGATATTTGTGTATTGACATCTGGGATAACTAAGGTTGATAGAGCTAATCTTTGTCTGACCTTGCTATTGGAGTTATTAACATGCCACATAAATTGCTCACATTCTTCATATTGTATATAGAAGTTAAGATCTTACAGTATGTTTCATACACCAACTGTTACCAATATCCTGTCTATGCTTTAATATCTGAATAAAAAGAAAGTTATGTAGACATTTTATCAATAAACTGCCATAATGGGGACAGCTTGGCTTGTAACTTAATTTAATCTTTTTCAATCTGTTACCTAAAACCTCCATGTAAAAATCTGTATTTCTTCAATTCAACATCCCATGGGGTGAAACATTTGGTAACAAAGCAATTTCTGGTGTGCACTAGCATTCACATTCTTCATAGTTCTCAAAATTTCTCATGCATTTAAACAAATCATTATCTAGGATTTATGATTTATGTTATTCTACCAGCTTGAAACAATCAAAGTTTACACTGTTCCTTTCCTTGAATTATGGGTGTTTTCACATCTTCATTCATAAAACAAATTCATATATCAACTAAATTTGCGTTATAACAATGTATAAAATATAAAACAAAGACTTCACCATATGTTTTTATGTTGTCATATTATTTTTGCGCCTGTATATGTCAGGGCATTGTGATATAGAAGTTATGAATTTAGATATACAGTAATGTGGGGATACTGACATTTGTGTGTATTGTAATATTTATTTTATTGTCTGTATGTTTTCAGTTCTGGCTAGATACTACTAAAAAGATCTCAAAGCAAGTAAAAGGTAAGTGAACCCATATATTGTACCTTGAATATCGTGTGGGCTCCTTGTCTCTGTGTAGTGAAAAAGCACAGTCTATATTACAATCATTATCTTTTCACTATGTATTACAGAATGTTAGAAACTGACATAACTCGTACATTTATCACAGAACTTGACAAACAAGAATGAAAACGAAACCCAAAATGGTAAACGCAACCCCATTTAAATGCTAATTGGATTTAAATTTACCATGTACAATTAACACTCATTTAATTAGGATTGTTTTTACTAAGCATGAAATGTTGAATGTATGCATATATCCTTAACTATTACATTTGAGACTGTACAAAACAACTACATTTGCATATAGTATGACCTGGTTTCGGCCAAGCTTTCTTAGTATGACTGTTACGGTATACCATAAATGTATGGGAAAATCAATTAAGTGTTGCCCTGTATAATAAAGGTAGAGAAATGATGGTCAGTTATCAGCCTTTTATGGTTGGTTACATTGATTGTTGATGGTGATTGTAGGGTTATGAAGTGTTGACCTTGATAGCAAGTGTGTGGTAAAAATACTTTAGTCCTTAGAGCAAAACTGTGGTAATTGCTATCCAATTTACAGTTTTAGTACCCATGTTCTATACTTTTGACTAGACATGTGTAATTCAAAAACCAGATTTTATGAGGTTTTGTGTTAGAAATTGACTTGGAGGTACTATACTGTCTTGTCCTCAGTCATGTCAGTGGCGTGTTCTCTCTTTGGTATTTGGTTTGTCCTTGTGTGACTATATTCCTTCTGAAGTTTGTATAATTATTTATACAAGCAATATCAATACTAAGTACCTTCCATGTTGAAGCATAAGACTGCTTTATCACTCCTGTAAAAAAGCTGTAAAATCACATTTTCTTTTTTTTGACTTGGATTTGTTAAGGTGAAATGACTTTTGTGTGTTAAATGTTAAACTTTGTACAAAGGTCTGATAACAAATGACTGTTTGATGATGTGGGATGGAATTTATAGCATTACTAAACATGTGAGATGGGTCTAACGCTGGTTGGTTATGTTATCAGTCCACGCGGGAAAGCGAGGATATCTGAGCAAACAAAAATGAAGATAAAGACTCTTCATGTAGGCTAATTCAAACATATCGCACATTTTGTACCGAAAATTTAAATTTGAATTATCCGTTGAAGGCTTTGAATTGGTATTGATTCTCTCTTTACAAAAGTGCAAGATTGTAAAATACAGATTTGAATGATAATTTATACAGTTTATATGCAAATCTGGTTGTTATATTTTATCTTACACAAGTAACAATCTCTGAAATATCTTCATGGGAAACCTGTGATCATTGTGATGCAACTGAACACATGTTTTTTTTGTGTGGTACTTGACAACGGTGAAGGTTAATTGTTGAAGTCAAGGTCTCCTCAATCGTCTAGTATAAACTGATGACATAAAATCTTTTCGATGTCTGTTAACAACAAAGTTTTTTTTGACTGCAAGTGCATTAAATAGATCTTATTGAAGCGTGTGATTCTACTCGACATTTATATTTTGTCTAAGTTTGAAAGTAATTAATTCACGTGGGAGACATTGGGAGACATTGCGAGAAAATAAATGAGTAACACTTTAGTCATACTGAACGACTGAATGTGTGGGTGATGATGTGTCTCTGCTTGGTATATATGATTGGGAGTTCTTACTTAAATAAGGTTGTGAAAGATATGATTTTATTTTCGTAACATTTCATTACTCATGTGGGCTTATAATTATGAAGTCTTGGTTGGCAAACATTTGAAATGTGGAAGTTTAAGACCGTTGGTTGAATATTACATACATATACATGTCAGAAACCGACTTGATTTCCTGTCTGGCTGTATTAATCAGTTTCATATTCAAACTTGATATCATTCCTGTTCTGTATGTACTTTTAAACCACCATGTACCTACACCAGGTATATATCATTTTGAATGGCATGCATTCATGCATTGGGCATAAAACATGAAAATGTGTTGTATATGTATATAGATATACATTATGATTGAAATGTACACCTTTCCTATGAAAATTTGCCTCGGTACCCTCGCCGTAACAGTATGAGTTTGGCTAACTGAATCAAGTAATGTTAGTTCAAAAACATGCAGTTTTCATACAGACACAAAGTTCTGTCAAACTTGACTACAGCTATAATGATTTCTCTTTTTTTGTACTATTAATTTACTATGACTGTTTTGGCTCACTCAAGACCACCTCAATAATAAGACCGCCTTGAAATTAAGAACACAATTTTCAAATACATTTTCACTGTTTTGCTCTATATTCAACAACAATATTAAGACCACCTCAGTAAGAAGACCATCTTTCAAGGGTCCTGATGGTGGTCATATGATTGTTGTTTTACTGTATATAAAACTGCATATTATCTTGGTATAATGTGTGAAAATATATAAAAACTTGAACATCTAGGGAGATGATGGGTCATTTCACACATGTTTTATTAGGATAATGGCTGAGGTATAAAACATATAATCAATTGTAAATGTTAGGTGATTGACAGGTTATGCCCATCAGCGTTATTAGCACTTCGTAGCCTTAACAATATGCTGGTAAAACATACTTGTGGTATTTAATGCATCCTTGTCGCTTTGGTGGTTTTCTTCCGATTATAGTTAATTTAATTGAATGATCATTTTGTATATCCAAAGGGCAGAGTGTATTATTCGCTAATTCTATTCATTTTTAATTGCATTATTTTAACAAAACATGAAATTCACCAGTCTGGTAAATAAGGAAGTAAACAATACATTGAATAGTGTGTATTAACTTTGCCAATTTATGAAGAAATCAAACCAACATATGAAAATGATGTAAAATTTGTGATGCTCTTGGAAAATCCATGCATCTCCTACATATTGTATCTAGTAGAATTGACTTTTGTTTGCTATAAACATTGTAACATGTTTATGTAATAAAATGATATAGTATTGTATTGTATACTGATGTACTGATTCAAGCCTCAGAGGTCCATTACTGTGGTGTCCCTAGTTGTACTGATTCAAGCCCCAGAGGTCCATTACTGTGGTGTCCCTAGATGTACTGATTCAAGCCCCAGAGGTCCATTACTGTGGTGTCCCTAGATGTACTGATTCAAGCCCCAGAGGTCCATTACTGTGGTGTCCCTAGTTGAGACTTACCAATATATCTCTTCACAAAGTTCCAATGTAGACGCTTATATGCTGGTGTTATTTATTTACTGGACTGAATATTCATAACATCATGATCTATCAATTCCTGTGGTCTTTAATCGTAAAACATGAAGTTTGATGGTTGTATTATTGTAGTACGATGACCTCGTGTAAAGGGTAAATAGATGACACAGGACATGTCAGACATTGCAGTTCTATGACTCTTTTTATCGTGCATAGTTGTGTATCTTGTTGCCGATGGAAGGACTTTTTCATCTCCTTAGTAGCGGAAATGACCTAATCACTATTTATTTGTTTTAAAGTTCTACAGCTGTAAACATGTAAACAAAACACTGACTGCAAACTTGCTGCTTTAAATATAGATTATTTGTATGATAAATTATTTTTGAATGAAGTGTATGTTGATGTTTGTTGAAACACATGTTTATGTATCTTGGAGACTGATTGACAAGCTTTTGTATTTGAATCTGTGGTCATTGGTTGGTCATCCATCATTAAAGTCAATGATAGTGCAGAATTGTAGCCTGTGGGTGTTAGTGTCCGGAGATGACCTGTTAAGTAGATAATTATCAGGTAAACGGAATCTAATCTGTCAGGACAATCTTTAATTTTAGCCAGATTTTATTTTGAAGGTAGTGAAATGTTGCTACAATTATAAGTCCAGTTGTTGACACTCAAGGAAGTGATTCATGTCAAAGATAAAAGTTTACTCTCAGTCGATGTTTTAATTCAATTTGTCCATCTATAAAGATACTACATATTTGTAGTAAAATTGATATATCCTAGAACCATTTGATATTTGAATTTCTACTATTGTATGGGAGTGATACATGTATCTCCCTGGGTTCTATACTTCTTCCATTTACTCAATTATTGAATTAATTGATTGAATGATCAGATTAACAATTACCAAATGGTTTTTTATCAGGTGTGGTAACTAGTTGTGTGCTTCCTGTATCTGATAGTATTACATGAGTACGCTATGTGTCTGTATGCTTTCGTAGTGTGATGCCAGCGTACATATTATTGTCTAGCTAGCAAAAATTGTTTTGCAATACTCTCATGTGTTAATGCTTTTCCAATGTTACAGGATGTTGCCTGGTTGGTTTCTTGCATGGGTTTACTTTAAAAAAAATCATGTTGGTATATCAATCATTATGTTGACCTGTGTGACATTCTGGTGTAGGTTATGTTCAGTCTGCATTGTATTGTATGAGCAGTATCATTGCTAGTATCAATATCCAGCGAGATAATAGTCTTACTGAGTATCTCTGGTTCATTTAGATGCGAAATAGTGAGAATTTTAGGGATTTCAAAATATCTAGCTAATGGGGAATTGTCGTCTTCTTAGAATGTAGAAGTGTTTGCATTTGATTTATCTGAGTCTAATGCGTCTTACTGATGTCATAAGAATGAAGGTTCACTCCCGTGCTTGATTATTTCGGAAATTTCTTTAGAACTGTGGTTTCTATGATTGCTGATGAAAAAGTGAATGAAGCATTGTCTTTCATTTTGGCCACAATTGAGATTATTAGTTGTCTTTTTTATGTGTGGGGTAATATATAAATGCTGGATGTAAATACTTATGTGACATTTAGAATTTCAGCAATTTAATAAATTGACATAAAATGCTTTTAAAGGTTAAATTATACATAGCTTAACAGTTTTAAAATTATCTGATATTTGCTCAAAATTTCTTTGCTATGAAATTCAGTAGTAAGTTTATCCTGGCTATCTACAATAATTATGATATCCTTTAAACTCAGAGGTGAGTGCCCTGGATCATAAAGTACAATTTTTTTTTCTTCATGATGAAAGACTTACCAGCTATAGTTCATTAGCCTTGGTTAGGTACATAACACATACTTATGATGAACTGATGCATAGCAAACATGTTTACATCTTCACCTTACAGTGTGATTGAGTGATTTTGTATAAAACTATACAAGTAAATGACTATTTATTGGAGCTGAAACTTTGCCTGCAAGCTTCATTTGGTTGACATGAATGTCAGATTTGATTTAATTCATCAAAGTAATCTGTACCATGCATGTAGTTATTATGTATAGTGAGAGTATTGAGCTTTAGATTGATGAGATCTTTAATGGATGGGCCTTTTATACTTTTTAGATACCTGTGACTTCATAACTTGATAGCATGTTGGTGTAACCTTCATATTTGGCCTTGTTATGATAGTTTAAAGGAGCCTCTGTGGTTGAATGGTTTTGGTTCATATGTTGACTTCAAATCACTTGCCCCTCATCGCTGCAGGTTTGAATTCCACCCAGGATATAGAGTTTGTAAGTGATGAAGACATCCAGCTGGCTTACAGAAGAGCAGTGGTTCTACTTAGGTGCCTGCCTGGGGCTAATTCCTCCACCCTCATAGCTGGAATAGTCACTACAAGACTTGCAGGCTGTGTAGAATGTGACTTAAATAAAGCCCCATTGCAAAAACATGTTAGTTTAAAGCAGCATTTTGAGGACTTGGTTACAATCGACTCCAGAATGCTGATACCTGAGAACCAAGCTACAACAGTTCTGTGCATACCCATTGATTTAATGTTCACTTCTATAGATTTTGTTATATTTAAGTTTAGTATTATCTAAATAATTCCAGCTTCAAACTACAGAACATACTCACTGCATTGTTTATTCATTGCTTAAATGTTATGTTAGGAAGCCTTTGTTTTGCACTAGGAGAATGCTTTTTTGTATCAAGCTCAGGTTCACTTGCAGAGAAAATAGAATCATATCACATCCAACAGTCATGCTTATGGCTTTAAGGTCTGTTTGAATCTGAAGACAGCGGAGCAGATTTGTTATATCTTCATTGTTCATTCCAAAGGTAAACATGAGACTAGTCGATGTCTACATATACACAAAGAAGCGAGCTGATAGACTTGTTTTGCTTTTGCCCCTTGAGTCAGGAATGAAACAGTTACAATACTTTGTAGTTCAACATAACAGAAACCTTTGTGTATGAAAGCAGCTATTTGAGTTGCTGTTTTGTAATTACAAGGAGAGTAAAGTCAGGTGCTGAAAGATGGCTTATCCTGGCTGCTGTAACCGCTGGCAGGCTCAGTTTCATTAATACTAATGTACCATTCTTTACATAACAAAATAAAGTCAGAAAATCCACTGAACCTGTGTAGATCTTTGGTTATAATGTTTCAAGATGTGTTAAGCCATCTTTCTTCTACAACAGATAATGTTTTTGTTTGGTTTGAACATAAATCTTTCTTGTCAAAGTATTTGATAAGTTGCTTTCAGATAAAAAGGTCTGCCCAAGGTATAAATTAACTGTTAGTTAATCTGTGTGGGTGTCAAATATTATTACAAAGTTTCTTAAATTCAAGTGTGTGTTACTGATAAAGCTGTAAATGTTAGAATTCAAAACATGTTTATGTAAAAACTACATTATCTCCTTCAGTGCACACCATACTAAGAGATTGAATTGATAGATCTGTTGGGTAGACAGATTTGTTAGTGGAAAGTCTATAAACTGGTCCAACACTAATCATGATGTCATTGGATGACTGTTGGATATGTTATCTTGTTTCATATAAATGTACAGTGATATAATGTCTCTTTCAGTTATGTTATAGTATTAAAGTAATTGTTTGTTGTTTAGCCTTGTGAAAACTCAACTATTTTACATACTGATTGACTATACATCATATGTTACCTATGACTCCGATCACGAGACCAAAGTCCATGAAGGCACTTATAATGAATTTTTTTAAGTAAAGACAATGTATTTTGACCTCACCATTGAAGTACAGCTTCCATGTGGGTATCAATTAGTGAGTCAAGCTGTTTTTTGGTAAAACTGTAAAAACCTGTCGACAAGTAATCTCGATTCACTCCATTAGCTGTTGAAGATATGTTCCTGCACAGAAATGACCATACTATGTCCGTGAGTCATGCTCACTGGTATTATACAGATTCCAGGCAGTAATTGACTATCAGGTTCTGTCATAGCTTCAATACCACCATTTATGACTGACAATGTACTGTAACAAAGAAACATCTCTTCAGTGCTTGACAAATTATAATGAGGTATAGATTGATAGCTTGAACTTTATCCTTGATGTATTAACTCTCGACCAAACCTGACTGTTCATGTATTTGACAGCTCAACTGTGTCCTACTTTCATTGCGTTTTTCATGATTGGTATTGTAGGATTTCTTATCAACCATGCTTTGTTAATTGGAAAAATTAATTGAACATTTGTAAGTGTATGTGGTTTCAGTTGGTCAGTTTGATTTATGACAGTAATTATTCATTCAGAAGTGGTCCAATCACTGTATGATTAAAAAGGCGGTAATTATTGGTTTATAGGAGTGTTGAGAGGTCCCTGATTGGAGATAATTACTTGTGTCTGACTGAGACAACAGTTTTAACTTTGTACTTAAATTATTCTTAAAATTCATAACTTAATGCGAGTCTAATGTAGAGGAATGCTGTTTCTATAAGTTTGTGAAACATAGGCCGCTCTTCAATCCAGACCATGTTGTTGTTTTTCCTTTGAACTGTAAAATATTTCCCGTATAAAATGAATTAAGTATATGTTTTTAAATCATGCTGACTTAAAGCAGAACACTCCAACTGACTTTGATACAGGATTATTGATACTATCATATAACATAGCATAAAAGTAACAGCATTCATCATTTATACAATATCTAATAGTGTATAATTATGGTCCTTAGAAACCCAGTTATTCATTGATCATCCATAGCTTTAAGTTATTTATCCAACCAGAGAGGAAACTATTAAATATTGGATTACCAACTCCAGCTAAGATCACTGTGGCTAAAAGCTCACTTAGAATTTCCATAATTGTATTGTTATTCATAAAGGCAGAGTATGACTTGAAGTTTGATTAGTGGTTCATTGTTCATTTTGTATTGAAATTGTTTTCTTTTTATCATAGTTGTATTGCATAATGTTTAAGTACTGAATTGTACAGTCAAAATGATTTTCTATTTTAATTCTACACACTTCGACATGCTAAATTAAACTTGCGGCAATGGTTCAAGGCTATTCAATGGCTGGTTATACAATACTTGGTTATGCAATGGTTAGCTATATATACACAATTTATGCTGTGCAGTATGTATGCGCTATATATATCTTGGACTATAGCAAATTGGTTAGTAAAATGTATTAGCATGGTTTTATCAGTACTTGTTCTGTTCATTTTGATAAAACCATTTGAAACTGTATACATGTACCTAAATAAACAATCCCCCCCCCCCGGAACCAGTCTCCATTGGTCATAGTTTTGACTCCAAACTGCAAAATATTGATTCATTTAAGTTGCATATACTTCATATATTTGCTAACACACTGTAGCAGATATGGAGGTATATCTGACTTTCCTTCAGTTTTATACAGTTGTTGATTATAATTGTACATAAGCATGACAAGTTTTGTATAGATCTACATCATTCTGTTACAATGAAATTTCAACAATGATTTGGTCAATGCTCATTGTGCTTTTGTTTACCAATGTTTATCATTGCCATCAAAATCCCGACACACAAGACGGTATTCTACAATTTTATTGCGGTAAGTTATTTTATTCATTACAGTGAAAGTTGATCTGGGGTCAGTAATGTGCTGTTTATTACACTGATAACAACATGTGATGACTAGGGGGTGGGGAACAATGGGTAACTTGAACCTGGTAACAATGTGAATGGACCATTAATTAGACACTGTAAGTGTCTGTGGTTTGAGTCATGCTAGAATGGGAGGACATCTTTGATAGTACACAGGTTTCCACTTGAAGTGGTTAGCAAGTTGTTTATAGACATTTGAATCACTTGTGAAAGGTGTTTCATTTAAAGTTTTGAGGAAATGGAGTGATGGTAAAGAGCTGAAGTTGAAGGCATGTAGTACATTTGTATTTAATTAATTGAGATTTTGATTTGAAGGTATTAACTTAAGTAGCACTCCATGTTTAAATTATTCAATTAACAAACAGTTCAGATAACCAGTCTAGCTGTGCAGACTAGATTCTCTCCACTGTTTGTTGCTACAAATTTGTTGCTACAAATTAAACAGCACTATATTTTAATTGTGGGGAAAAGATACCAAAAAGTAGCATTTATAGTCTGATTTCTGAACAGGAGACATAATTATCTTCACTGTGGCTCCACTAACTGCAATTTGAGAAGCTTGTGCCCTTATATTCTGAAATTGTAATTTACTTTACTTTCAAGAGGTAGGCTTAGCTGATATGATTTATGCAGATCTTATTGAGGCAAACCGGCCTACAGTGATTCACTGCTTAATGATAATATGTTGAACTATATTAAAATTTTCACTTTAAGTTTAACATGTATTCATGTCATGCAATCGGAACATTTCCTATCAAACTTCCCATAAAATTGTCATTTATGACGTGTATGAAATGCATATATTGATATCTCTGTACAGCTTGTACACTGAAGTGTAGGAGATTTTTGCATTGAACTGTTTTAATGTCTTTACCCTTAGGAAATAAAGTTTCAGACCTAAAATTCCTACGGAAATGAAACCCATGTGTTGATTTAACAATTAGGTATATGAAATATTAATCTGTCAAATCGTTTGAGATTACTTTGTTTACTACAAGTATTTCAATGTTTACATAATCTGCAATGTTATCATTGTGACTCATTCTACAAACACGATAAAATGATAAGCTTACTTTATCACATATAATTCAAAATACACCATGTGCATGCATGCTTCAAAAACTGAGAACGCCTTTTTTATACCCTGTTGAAAAGCGAATGTGATATACCCCATTAGTAATAGTTGGCATGCGTGTGCATGCGTGTGTTTATTGGCCCGTCAATTGCTCTTTTTTGTCTTGAGCATAGCTGGTGAAGGAATGAATCGAAACTTCATACAAAGTTTGGTGGTTTTAAGGAGAAGTGCTGAGTACTGTAGGAATCATTATAACTCTGGGTCAAGTAACGACTGGTGTGGATTATAGTTGGTTTAGGTGTCAAACCTCCCACCACATTATCCTGGTGCTCCTTTCAGTTACAGGGGTTATCAGGCTGCTTCTTCTTGTCATTTTGTTGTAAAAAACCTTGCACCCAGAAATGTTTAAACATTGTTAAGATTCAATTTTGTCAATGGGGAGGTCATGATATATCAGACTTGTTGAAACAGACTTACTGTTACATACTAGCCTGAAGCTTTAATTTCGGACTGGCCCATTCAATGTGGTTACTTAAGTGACAAGATTTTGTTTGGAAACAGAAAAAATAATTTCATTCACGATCTTTACTAAATGTGGTGATGTGTAATTCAACGCCTGCTTGTTGTTAGGCTTGTTGTAAGATTACCTGTCAAGTTTGTTTAACATTGGTCATCTTTAGTGATAGCAGAGTTGGTCTGATTAGATTTTGTTTGGTAAATATGTCAATTAACCTGAGGTTTGTTGGGTCTATTCTCCACTCCAGATGTGATAGTGCAGTGGCTATTTTGTGGAAGACATGAACAACTTTACCTGAGGGGTCAACAATGCTCATGTATGCTGTTGCCATAGTATCTGCTGCTTAATGTCATTTTAATGAAGTGTTGACTTTTGTTTGAACGGAATGCATGTAAAACTATGCTGTAGAACATCCAAGGTCCAACATTGCCCATGCACATGTTTTGGTCTTCATGTGAATCCATTTTTCACCTGGCAAGAATTAGTAGCTTTTGAAACAAAGCTATATAGTATCTTGTCTGTTAATGAAATCAACGATACAGTGCTACCACTTCTTGGTGGTCCTCTTTTGAGCAACTTACACTCCTCTACAACAGTTTCAGTTGATCTTGTAACAAAAATTATAACTTAAATTCATCAGCTAAATTTGTAATTTAACCTTTCTAGAGCAACAACCTTTCAACAAGAGGCAAGAGGTGTGTTGCACAGAGTGTGTGCTCTGGAGAGGTTGCACTGTATTTTATAGTGACAAGTTGTATTTGTTATATAGACTATTATGTCACTTGTAGTATTCGTTTATATTCTGGGATCATTTGCTATTTATTTTGTTTAATGATGATGCAGCTGTATTAGTTGTATACTGTCTATTTGCTGTAATAAAACTAATAATACATAATTGAGTATAGAGGACATCAAAAGAATACATTCCATTGATCTCAAAGTGTTACATTGTTTCATTTAGATTGGTTTGCCGTTTATGTATTTCCAATGTCAACAGATTAAATGGATAGACAAACAAATGAATGGTTGCAAACATTTCTCTGTATGTGATACAGCCATATTGTCTCCATATAGTTGTGGTTGTATCATACCAGTATATATACCATCCTTTAATCTTCATATAGTGGATGTATATCATAGTTGTAGCTGCATACTCCATTCCCATTGAATAATTCTGTAAGAAGGCATATTGTAACATGTGTAGATCCTACAATTTACATCAAGGGTGGGACCAGCTCCTGTTAAGGCAGCAAATCATGAATTTGTGACCCCCCCCCCCCCCCTCTTGATCAAGGATTAGATTAGGACAACCTTATTCTGCTAAATAAAATCTGAGGGGGGTCGGTTCAGCCCGTCCCCCCCCCCCCCCCAAGTATAAAGTATAAATATCATTGAAGTTGTCTCTTTTAGTGGAAATCTTTAAGATGTAAAGAGTTGCTTCTATAAATCATGTATTATATCATTTACCCTGACACTGATAATGATTGTGTTGTGGATACGGTGACTGCCTGGACCTTAGATCCATGTATAATTACTACTTAGTTGATCAGTCATTTTGGAATTCTTGCTGCTTAGAATCACATCAATGATGATCACATTGAAATTTGAAGTTAAGAGGGAATTTCACAAAATACTGTATTACACTATATTATAGAGGGCAAATGTTCCTGAATTTGCTTGTTTTACAAAAGGACTGACTTTGTAAATGATGAGTACTTTTATACATACAAGTACCATATTAAAATACATGTTCTTAACTTGACTGTTATTAAGAGTCTTCAGACAGAAGCCTCATTGCTACAACATTGAGATATTTGACAGAATAAAATCGTGCAATGTTTTTAAATTCCTAAACATGATAAAAGATGTAACAGAATCCCCTATAAACTGAAATATGCTCATCTTTCAAATATTCCACAAATAATCTGCCTGTGTTTTATTATGTTTTGCTGACTGTTTTATTATCTGTCATTTATTGCACTGGCACTCCATTATATGCTATCAAAGTATGACATGTTGCTGTAGAACCTCTTATGACAGAACATTGTTTTCATTGAGGGGGGTTGCAGCTCCACTTTCTCACCACATGTTCAAGTGTTTTCTCCTTGGAATACCTCTATGTGTTAGTATCTAAGCTGTTCGTAGATCTGGTTGGATTTGTCAAATGCTTGGTTCTTTGATGCAGAATTTGAAGGAATACATATTTGTTGCAGATTAAAACCAGAAATAATCACTGCCTTCTCGCAGAATATTATCAATATGAGCATTGTTTTAAACTCCCATGATGATAAATCCTATTAATGTTCTTGGAAGCTTATATTTGATGTAGAAGATTATGAACTGGTAACAAAGAAAACAGCTTGAAGTCAATTTTCAATGTAAGATGTACTTGTTCAGATTTTATGGGGTAAAATTTCATATTTAACTTCACCTGCCTGGTTGCATTGTTGGAGCACCTAATCTGAGTGTTGTTACACCTTTGACCCCTGCCCCACCCGGCGCCTTTGGGGGTGAACATTTGACTGACGATAATGTCATTTCTCGACAACCCTCAATTCATGTGGGAACGTTCTATGTTGCTTATTGTTTTAGAAGAATGGGTAAGTGCTGCCTTGCGTTAAATTACGGCTAACAGTCGCAAACGTTGCAATACTGTTTTGTTTTGTATTCCTGACCCACTGTATCGATATACTGCACACGGGAACCAAATTGAGAACCAAATTGCAAGCGTTACTAATGTTACCTGCAAACACCTTTACTGAACGCAGGGCTGGTTGGTATTTGTGAATCACTAGTTTAGTCACCTGACATAAATGATCTGTTGAGAAAACAGCATGAAACACCTACACGATATGTAACTGTGAGAATCATATTTTAATTGAAAACTGCCATTTTGCACACTGTATTTTTTCTTTATTCAGGCTGCATTCAGTTAGTGGATACATTGGCAACTTGAGAATTAAAATCATTGAGTGTCAAAATATTTTGAGAGTTTGTGTATACAATTATAGTATAATCTATAATTATTTAATCTCCCATGGCTTCTTAGTATGAGCTATGAATATTTAGCCTGTATCTAGGTCAAAGTTACCAAATTGTAATGTGAACATAATACTTCTCTTCTGAATGTAACTGATAGCCATGTGTTTGTTCTGTGGCCGGAATGTGATGAGAAAATATTCATACAAAAAAGATTATCTCTCTCCTGACCCATTTATATAGTTATTTGACAGGTACTTGTTGAGTAATTTTTAATTGTATGGCTGTACAGGATCTACAGGCCTGATGAGGAAAATCACCTTACACATAATACATATTATATAGGTGTATGTAACAAATTGGTAAATGATCCAAGATTTCATTGAAACGCTGCAATGTTGTTTATAGATGTTGTAGTACACAGTTTATCTTCATTAATGCTCCTGCCTACTATACTGAATTATTGCATGTATAATGCAAGGGAAATGCCATCTTGTCCATTAATATTCAGGAGCAGATACATATATTTTCCATGTTCCTATTGTTTTGTCTTAGTGACTCATTGTACAATGATATATGTATCTGATCATCTACATATATGTACACTCAATGAAACTATTTAAATGTTGTACTGATCTGCTTTATACAGTGTTGTCGCTCTGACACTATATTGACTTCATGTCACTGTTGATGTAAGACATGTATGACCTTATTGGTAGTATTGGTTACAAAAAAGCAATTTTCTTAACCTTGAAATGTTATCCCAGCTGATATCACTTTGCAATGGCTAAGCTGCATTTTGCAAGCTATTCATTGCCTAGGTTGGGCGTGGCCTAGAATTTTATCAGTAGAATTTACTACTGTGTCACAAACATTCAAAATAATTTATTTTCCACCGTTTGACGGGTGACAAGTCACAATGGAAGTAAAACATCTTGATTTAAGTAAAAGTGGATTTTCATGTGTAATATATGAACATGTTGGGAGTTGTTTTATCTTTGTATCTGCATCGTGGTAAATTTATAGATCACAATGCTAACGTCAAGTGGTCTCCAGAGTCAGTATATTGGTTGTCCAGGTACATACATTACTGTAACATCACCATAAGTGAATACTTGTCATGCTAGAACGTCAAGTGGTCTCCAGAGTCAGTATATTGGTTGTCCAGGTACATACATTACGGAAACATCACCATAAGTGAATACTTGTCATGCTAGAACATAAAGTTAGAGATATCTAGTATTTTGATGAAGCAAACTCAATAAACTGACCTTTGTACATTTTGATTGTTTGTTTATATTTGTGATTTCTGCTCGTATTTAGGAAGCATCCAAACTTAATATTTCATGCTGTATGCTTTAACATTCTGGGACAATGTCATGGTCACCGCTTTCAATCCTTATCCAAAATGTGAATGTTAATTGTATTTCAACAAGTGTCAAAATAGGTTATTTGGTTTCTAGTATTTTTGTGGATCAAGTACTATATGTTGTTACTTTGTTTGTCCCTCTTGCTGGCTTTTGCAATGGTGATCCTAATGATGAGTTGGAGCAAACATTAGTACATGGCAGTCTGTTTATCTAGTTTGTTGTTATTCTAAACTTTGTGTTTGTGTTTTGTAATTTCATTGTTTTTGTCAGTTTATGAATGACTGAATTTATGAATTGGAAGTTTACTCTTGTTACCCTTCACATAAAGCAACATAATGTCTTGTTTAATTAAAGCAAATTATGATGTAAAGCTCAGAATTCTGAGTGCTTGTCAGAAATCTGAATTCTTGCTGTTTCTCAAAACAAACACTGTCGACTGATGAACAATAATTGTTGTTATTGCATTTGATGGATTGGGCATGTTCCTTATGGTTTCACATGTTGATAATATGATGCGATATTATAGTTTTCTTGTTCATTTATATAATTCTGAGAAAGGCCGAGTGAAGATATGCTTTATATGGTTCTCTGAAAGTTGTTAATTTGATAATAATTAATTGTATTATTAATTGTGTTACATTGCCTGGAAGGTTGGTATTTCAGAATGCATCAGCATTAGTGCAAAAAAATACCATCCTGAATTTCAGCAGTTTTCTGATAAGTGTTAATTGTTGTCATTTTGGTATACTCTGTGAATATAACAAGTGCTTTAATGCTGACCCATCTGAGGTATTTAAGGATGGTTTAAGTATTTCATTATATAAAATACAACCAGCTGTTAGTTACTGCACTATGAAAAAGTTGTTATACTAAGATAGAATTGCCCTAAATTCTATATTCCTTGTATGTAAAATTATTTCTTCTCAGTTGCTTAAATATTGAATTCAAAGTTTTGTGACGCATGGCAAGTCGAAGAATGGTGTTAGACTACAATTCGATAAGTCTTCTGTTTATGGTTGTTTGTTCGAAAAGTATCATATTTATTGATAACACTGTGTTTTGTGTACTTTCAGGAGGAACATGGGTTTTCGAGTTCCAAGTAAAGTTTTATCCTCCAGACCCGATGTCGTTGAAGGAGGATGTAACACGTTATCAGCTTTGTTTACAAGTCAGGGTAGATCTCTTCAATGGAAGGTATGTCATTGTCCTGTAGAATACATTGTTATTTCTTTTTCAAAAATTTTGTTCAACTATTTTCGTACAATTTTGACATTTTTCAGCATGTAAAAGTTCAATTTACTGAGAGTAAGGCAAATATCAAATGCTTACTGAAGGTATCAGAATTGTGAAGAAATCCAAGCCCAGGGTTTGTGCTCTTCTTTAATGTCGTTAACTTGCATTCAATACTACGTTGAAAGCATAAAATTATTTTGCCGAACAAATATTCAATAATAATGAGTGCCTGTTTTTGAATGGAGTGTTGTTTAGCAATCAATGGCTGTCTTAATAATACAGATTTAATTTTTGCCCTGAGACAACTTTTGTAAATTTGTTGAATCTGATTTGTTTATCTAGCTTCATTATACTGAGTTGTCACTTGTCAACAACTTGCATGCATGTATTATATTATGAGCCTAGAATTGATTAATTTTCACTATGACTAGTATGGACAGATTCTGATAACTGGGTGGATTTTTTCATTAACATTCCTGGCAGTGAGTGACATAGCTCATTGTTTTCATAGACTTTGGGTAATAAATTAGTTAATTAAATGAGCTGAAAAGGTGTCAGACTTGTGAAGGGCTAAACAAACACAGGCTCGCTAGATTTAAGAGACGGAGTAAGGACACGTGTTAGAGATAATGCCTGCCAGTGTTCAGTCATGTCTACAATAGCCTGGTTACCATGAATAGGATATAAAGTATGGCATTTTATAACTTGAATGTTTGAGCTCAACCTTCATATGGCAGCAGCTATAGCCTTGTTCTGGTAATAATGCTTTGAGGAAAAAAGTGAGGAGCTATGATGTTTTATCAGATGTATTTTTACTTCGCTAATTATATAGACGTGATGATTGCTGTGTGGTTTCCAAGATGGCTTGAATGATATAATATGAATCAGTTAATGTGTTACCTTATTTTCTGTTGTTGATATTCTGTCAGACATCTGTCTACACAACAGCAGCTCAAGCTGAGTAAACTCGGCAGTAATGATATGGCCATTGATTCCCGGAGAAATTGTCCTCAACTTGGCAGATTGCTGGGTTTTATTTTGTATGTGAAGGTTCAGATTTGTTCAGATTTGTTCTCCCAGTAATTTGTGCATGCAGCATACTAAGTTCCATAATTGGACTTGTGGGAATAAATGAAGTGAATTCTCTAAGCTAAGACAATACCAAATAAGGTTAGAGGTCTCTTATTGCACGGATCACACCATGGTCGTCATCATGATGATAATTTTGACAGTGATTGACCAAATCTCAGTTACTATAGTTTTGAGTCAAACCCTCAAAATGGGAGTTTTACCTATTAACTCCATAGTGTAACGAACAAAACTGTGCCCTTTAACATTTAGAGTCACATAAACAGTCAAGGTCGTAGTGACTATTCCAGCAGAGGAAAACCCCAGATAGGCACCTAGGCACAACCATCAACCTTCTGTAAGCCTGCTGGATGGTTTCCCTCACAAATTCTATATCCTCAGCAGGATTTGAACTTGCAGCCCTGAGGAGAAGTAATTTGAAGTCGGCGATCATTACCACTTGTTTGACACATGTTTATTTTGACATTACATGTTTTATTTCAGACTTCCATGTTCCTTTGCAACCTACGCTCTCCTGGGTTCATACACAGTTCAGGCAGAATTAGGTGATTGGGAACATAAAGACTATGGAGATTCTACTACTTACCTTAATGAATTTGACTTTGCTCCAGGACAGAATGCAGAACTTTTGGACAAAATCACAGAACTGCATAGAAACCATAAGTAAATACTGTTTCTACATGTACACTGATTTTGTTTTGATATCAATTCTTCTGATACACATTCCAATGATATGACACAGAAGATAAAACTTTCTACAGAACTCATTTGGGGGCGTATCTTATGTGGTTTCATTTGTGGTTTTGAATCACTTACTTAATAATAAAGAAAGATAAGCATGTTTGCCAAATGTTCTTCTTCTTGGTATTGCTTTTAGAGTTGTTTCCCCTTTCTGTCTGCTGAATAATTTCTGTATGGGCCATTACAAAATAATTGCCAGTTTTTTTTGATTTTTGGTAGCAATTGGGATTTACTATATGGATATGGAATTTTTTGTCTCAATTGTCATTTTTGTCTTTGTTGCTAGGCATCTTCGACATTTTGTTTGTTTCATTGACAACAAAATTACTTCTAGGTTATGGCCTAAAATTGTACCAATGTGTGTTTATTTCATTCAAGTTGATTTACAACTGGTACACTTTTTGTTGATATTATGTTTACTGTTTCAAGATGAATAATTTAATCATTGCTTAGTTTGCTTGTATAAAGTCATACTTTATGTTTGTGTGTTTCAGGGGACAGGCACCTTCAATGGCTGAGGCTCATTTTCTAGAGAACGCAAAGAAGCTTGCTATGTATGGTGTGGACATGCATGATGTAAAGGTACGGTCCGCTTCTATTTAAATGAGAACGGTTGTTAACAAATTGTGAAGTGGTCAGCCAATGAAACATGTTTTGAAATGTGACGACCGCAATAGACATAGACTCAGTTAATGATATTTTTTACTAATTTTGAATTAACTGGAATAATGCTAAGCACCCAACATAAAGAATATTTCATTTAAAAAAAAAATGGGACACATATAAGTCGGTGTTTACAAGGAGTATGGTAACTATCACAATTAATTGAAAATTTTCTTTAATTAAATAGGTTTAGAATAAAAACAAAAACCTTGAATTTGTTTTATTTAGAATGATAATATTTTGTGATTTTCAGGATTTTGAAAACAAGCGACTTACTCTAGGAATATGTGCCAATGGTATTCTTGTATACAAGGATAGACTGCGTGTAAGCAGATTTGTGTGGCCTAAAATTCTCAAACTTTCCTATAAGAGAGATGCTTTCTACGTAAAAATCCGTCCTGGAGAGGTAAGTGGTTCTTATTGCTTGACTTTTCTAGCTCTGATAATAGCTGTCTGAGAAGATGAGGTAACAAAGTGACAAATTTGCTACTCTTGATCACATGCCGCCGAATTCCTTGAACAATTTGTATCTAGAAGATGATATAGATGAGTGCTACTCTTTGTCATTTATTTGGACTCGCGACTGTCATGTGTTCAAATGGGGTTGAAATTGCCTGTCGTTGAAATCAGTCTTCACTGTAACCCACTAGCTCTGAGGCTGGGGTTAGTAACTTTGATTGTGGATTAACAGAAATTACAGAGTAGTGCTTAATCCACTTGCCTAGGAAATGGAGAAAAATATCTACCCGTGATTTTAATCAATTGTACAGATGCGTAATTGTGACTTTCTGCATTTTATGAATTAGTGTTACGTAAGTTCAGACTAGTAAGAATGATTTTGGGCTGTTGGTTTGGCTTAATTGTCTTAATGCTGATTAGGGTGTAAATTATGTTGAAATGCGCTGTAACTTGTAATTCACTGAAATGGCCGATAAATATTCTTAAATATTGACACCTGTTGTGTGTTAGATTGGATTGTTTCTGTTTGTTTATGGTGTATTTGTATTTTATAGTTTGAACCTCATGAGAGGACTATTAGTTTCCGATGTGACAGCCATAAGTTGGCTAAAAGGTTATGGAAAACTTGTGTGGAACATCACGCCTTCTTTAGGTAAGTTTACATCCGTGGTGAACTCAATAGCTAATTAGAACAACACTGTGTTAAGTTGTTTGATTTTTGTTCAGACTTGACATTTCCGTTAAATATGTCAAATACCTGATAAATCAATGTTAAAATTGTTGGTTTTGGTAATTGACTTTGGAATGACGTTATCATTATTCAAATGTCTGTTGCCTTCAGTTTATACATTTATTTTTGTGAATTATCCTCCATATTCACATACACTGTATGTAACAGTCTGGATTATATGTGTATCTTTGTCTTATCTCAGATTAAAGACAGCAGACCCTCCAAATTCTGACACGCTCTTCCCAAGATTCAACACCAGATTCCGTTACTCGGGCAGAACTGCAGCACAGGCAAGAAAAGCAGCAGAAATGACTGATCGCGAAGAACCGCACATTACACGTACTGCCGAGAGACGGTCATTGCACGACAAGACAAAGAGTGTTGATGATAGTAAGTCATGCGATGGAAGAATTTTATACCTAAAAATGCTTTATAGTTTGACTTGCCAGATATTTTATTAGAATTTCTTTTTAGTGATTTGTGTTATACCTTTAATTGGTTCTGTTTTGTTTCAATTACTGGTCATTATGATTTTAAAAGTATTGGATATTATGAAATACAGTCTGAAAATAATAATTGTGTCATTCCAATACTGGAACATGCCTCTTTTTCATCGTCTTTTACACACAATTGTATTGCTTGTGTTGTTTTATATTAATAGAATGTCTAGGATTTGAAATTTTGAATTTTTGTAGATTTATCTTTAGACTGCATGAAATTTGTACAACAAATATAATGATGCTTATCTTTGTGTCGAAGTGATCCATTATATGTACATGTAAAGTACAGTAAAACCTCAATAATAGGACCACCCATGGGTCCCTTGAAAACTGGTCTTATTGTTGAGGTGGTCTTAATATTGAGGTTGAATAATGAGCAAAATAGTGAAAATGGACTTGAACATTGTGTTCTTAATTTTGAGGTGGTCTTATTATTGAGGTGGTCGTTAGATGAGGTTTTACTGTATTGTATTATTTATTTCACAATGTAGTGTCAGCAGAGAAGAAGCCATATGATGAGAATGATCTACATGATAATAAAGCTGGTGACCCTGATGCTACATTGGAGAGAGATGCTCACGCTGCTGGTTTGTATGGACAGAATCAGAAAGCTCCAAATGGTGAAGATGCTGCTGACAGACTGGACACTAGACCTGGTGAAGAGGTTCGTTTATAACTCATGCTTTAACTGTATGCAAATCTGTTATAAATTTTATTTTGTATATATTATATTTCAAGTTGAAACATTGAGTGAGTCTTTGTTTGAAAACTGGAGTCATATCAGCAACTGGGTTTACTTTCCTCAATTTAAACATTTATTCTGCATCAGTTGTTAGTCTTGATGGCTGCTTCCTTGGTAACTTGCACTACTAGTACCATACTCTGTAACTCAGGTATTGGGAGGTCACAGTTTTACCTCATGTAAGGCGGAATTTAAAATCACGACTCAGATCATGACTCAGATCATGAGTCAGGTGCTCTATCAATCAACCACCTCTATGCCTCCTGCTGACCTACTATTTAGTACTAACTTACTTAATTGTTGTCTGAAGAAAACCACTGATGGCCTTTTTCTCCTGGCAAAAGTGTTTATTGTTTTTAAATACCTTTCAGCCCGGCACTGAAGGACCTCCTGGTTACAGTGCTGATGTTTCGGCCTTGTCAGATGGAGGGAAAAAATCAAAGAAGGATAAAGAAGATGAGAAAAAGAGGAAGAAGGAAGAAGAAAAGAGGAGAAAAGAAGAGGAAAAAGAAAGAAAAAGATTAGAGAAGGAATTAGAGAAACAGAAAAAGAAGGTATATACAAATGATTGTCTCTATCGTACGAACATAGGCAGATTGACGTTTGTAGATTTCAAACACATTTCACATCTTCTGTATGACCTTTAAACATTCAAAGTTAATGTACATGTTAATCATAATGAGATGTGTCCTGTGCAAGAGTTAAGGTCTGTACCATCAAGGTTGCAGGTAAGAGCCCATGTCTTCTGGGGACATATGACACTTGCTAGACTGTTGCTGTTGTTTTGTTGAGTTTATAAATATGTTTTGTATAATTGCTAGAATGTAGTATTCGTGCTAGTTACACAAATAGAGAATAAGTGGTTACTGTTAAATTCTAGAAAAAGCCTGTATATGATAAAACGTTCTTGTATCGATCATTTTCAGTTATTTTCTGTAAATTTACTTGTCCACCTGCACTACAAAGACTTATATTTTACCCACATGCATGAATATACTCTCTATCTTGACACCCTTCACTATTCTGGAACGTTGTGATTACAAATATTAGTATCAAGATAAGCGTGAGTGGGGACAAATATCCAAGACTTTTATTGATTCCACCCTCGTTCATCTGTGTGTTAGGATGATGAAAAGTGTGTAGTTTTTTAAAATACAGGGTCAAAACATACTTTTACTATAAAAGGGTATAGATGTTAGAACAATTTATTCTTGGGATATTTATTGGTTATTTTCAAGTGTAGTGGGTGGGGTAACATGGGTGTGATGTACCACTAAGTAAAACAGTTATTTTTAGGCTTCGCATGTGGGTAAGTACATATAAGGTGTACCATCATTTCATTACTGCAAGGTCAACAGAGATATCATGTATATCATACTATGAGTGTGTGTGTTGACATTATTGTAGGACAAAGGAGCGCAAGAAACTGCTATAGATGATGTACAGGATGCTGCATTGCTAGAAAAAGTATGTACATATATCACAGTTCACTATATCTCTCTTCTTCTTCTATACTGTTGTCAAGAGTGCTATTTATATATCACCGACTAATTACAGATACTCCCGTATACATAGTTAGTTAACAGGTTGTGCACTCTGATTCTAACATTTCTGGTGTTGCATTTGTTTTCTTGCAGGCTGTCTATCATAGTGTATTTATATCAAGTAAATGTTTTGTCATCAAAGTCATAGTTTCACTGTTATAACTTGAGAAAATTATGCTGTATATTAGAAGTAAAGATGAGTTTTAAGCAATTCATTGATGCAGATACAGCTTATTTAAGTACATGTAAATGTTACTGTCTGTGTTTTGTAAGTCAGCATGCTATTGAAAACTTCATCAATTGTGAATATTTTGATAGATTTCAAATCTCTCTTTCTTTGTTGAAATGTTCAAAACATAAATAATAAAGTCATGTTCTTTAAGTGAATGTGTAACTTTAGCTTACTGTCCTGTTAAAACAATGTTTTGTTCTTTGTGAGACCTACATGTTGTGTGTGTATACTTATATTTATATACTGTGGATTCATTAATTTTCGTTGGTACCAAATTTCGTGGTTTTGTCAAAATGGGCATTTCGTGGGGTACTTGAATTCGTGGTTTTTTGATTTTTGAAGCATAAATTAAAAAAGTAGTCTATAAGTCCAAAACAAATAAAATATATATGTCAATTAGAAAACAGTGACACGGACCCGAAAGATATACAGGTATTTTCTCACCTTTCATTGTTATCGATGTTACATCGTGTGGCCCCGTTCCCTTAGTTAGCCACACTATGCAAGTGTCAATTAACACATTATATTGAGAATTATCTACCTATTGTTTACATCACATGTCATTTAAATATGTCAATTAAGCACCAGTTAATCTGGCGCTAAACGAATTAACAATCAGTCAATAAAAGTTAATGCAAATCATCTTCGAAATCACTCGCTTTTGAGAAACCAAACTATCGTCTACACACAAGCTAAATATAGAATTATGTTGATGTCGTGGCTAAAGTCCGGTAACGTCGTTACACGGTTACCGTCAACTCCGGGGTTACCGAATCCAGAAGATGCTGCATCACCAAGAGAGGCTCGTACATTTCAAGCAGCCAACGACTACGTAGATATACAATCAGACGGGATTACGCCATTGTTCGTTCCAGCTTGCTGTACGGATCGTCTACAGCCCTTAGATTTGTCACTCAACAAGGAATACAAGGATTGTCTGAAGGACTGCTTTCATGATTGGTATACTTCCAAGATTATCTCAGCATTTGACGAAGATGACGATACCATGGCTAATGTGGATCTGAAGATGTCAACGCTCAAACCCATTCATGCCAATTGGATCATTACTACACATGGGAAATTTGAAGATCGGCGAGATTTAGTTGTGAAGGGGTTTCAGTTAGCCGGACTTTGTTAAAAGTGATTGTTATTGTGTGATGATTACAAGTGACTGTACAGTGTGACTGGAATTGTGTTAATTCAGCGTAAAAATGATACCATCATTCATCATGATTGATCGTTAATGATATTATTATTTTGCTATTATTATTTAATAACATGTGAAAAACAAATTAAATTTCTTATAACTCTCTGTGATTGTTTGTTATTTTTTATCACTTATTTTATAACTGTCACAAACTGTATAATTACGCTATAACGACGATACATTTCACACGTTGAGATTATACTTCCAACACACTGATCACAACGATATGAAAATATTCGTGTACTGTACTTGGAAGTAGAGCTGCTAAATATAGCACACCAGATCAACAACATCATCACAGAACTGACTACTCAACTTAATAATGACGAAGAATATATAACAAACATAAATAGTAAAAGCATTAATAGTTTATTGTTATCAAATATTTACATTATATATACACCAACATGCTTATAAACTGACACAATTCACGGGAGGTAACCGCGTGTTAGCGGCGATGTTTATCTGGAGTGTACTAGTTTTCGGACATAGACTTTTCGGATACGATCGTAAGACAAAATTTTCGTTGGGTACTTGAATTCGTGGATAAGCTCAACCACGAAATCCACGAAATTTAATGTTCAACGAAAATTAATGAATCCACAGTATGTTATACAAGAGTATATATAGTATTTTTACACAAGTCAATACATTATTTTGTTTAGAAGGAGAAAGAGAAGGAGAAAAAGGCTGCCAGTGGTGGAGGCCTCTTCGGTTTACTGCGCCGTTCTCAGAGAGATAAATCTGAGAAAGGGGCCAAAGATAAAAATGAGGCTGAGAAAAAGGCTGATGAAAAGACAGAGCAGGTTCATTACCTAGTTATAATGAATTATTACCTCCTGCTTGGCTTCAAATATCTGTATACTACATTGTATCTAGCTTCTGTACAAGATTTACAGTTAAAGACTTCAATACTGTATGTTTAATGGGTATGTCCACTATGCTATGTTAATGGAATTTCGACCAAGGGGATTTTGACCAATTGGATTTTGTGAGTCTAAGGGGTTGAGGACCGATGATTTGCATTCCCTAACACTTGCTATATGCTTGAAGGGGGCTCAAATTACCTTTAAATGGACTTGGTAACTTTAGGGCTTATACTGTTAAACTTCAATTCTGTGAAATACATCTGCAATGCTTTTGCACACTTGTTATTGGTAACTGCAGTTATGTTTGTAAATTGCTCCCTTAACAAGTTTTTACTATTCAAAAAATTGGGGAACCACTGTTGTCAAAGACCTAAGTGAGATATAAAGTTATTTCTTGTACAGAATATGACTGGATATCAGTTATATGGCATTAAGTTATGTTTACTTCTTTTCAGTACAAAACAATGATCCTGGTCATTTAACTATGTTGGTGTTTTAGCTGAAAAAGGTTTTAGCATATACATTATTCAATACTCCATGTAAAATATGACATATCTTACCGTTCACAGCTTGGTGTTGATACTGTCTCAAACAGTTCTAGACTTCCACTGTACAAATGATATAATGCAGAGTACACCTACTGTGTGACCAGGATTATTGTTATTTTGGTATCATTTCGTGTTGCAGCTTACTTCTGGAATGCACAGTCAAGTTGCCCCGTATTCAGTGGGGGGGGGGGGGGGGGGTCTCTGAGGTTTACTTGCATGGAAGTTTGATTCATGGTTTTTTATCAATGAGTACTTATAAGTCATATTTACCATATAAGTTAATTAATATATCATGGTTGCTATCATCACATTGTGAGTCATGTTCATGATGTCTTAAATTTTGTTCGGACTGTCTTGTACATGGTTATCATACAGTGTTGTCGGTACCTGGCTTTGGATCACAGTTTTATACTTGTTCAGGATATGAGTTTAAATATTGTAATCGGGACAGTTACTAAGTTGGAAACTCCATATGTAACAAGTGTTTGGAAAAAAACTTGTATTGAGAATTTAATGCTGAATATTTCAGCGCTGAATATCATCATGGCTTACATACATCTTGACAAACAGATTTTGCGCTGATTGAACAGTTCATTAATCTACCAATTAATGCTAATCTAATTAATCTTATTAATGCTGTCTAACTTGACTGTGCAGTACATTATGTACTATTTCAGTCTTTGGTTGTTGGTGGCACAATAGAGATGCTTTGAAATACAATAATATATGTTATACAACATTATATATATTTATCATTTATCATTTATTTACCGGTATGTGTAATTATGATCCTGTTTTGTTGCAATATGTATCAAAGTATTTATGTGTATGTGTTTATAAAAAAATAATTGCAAGTATTATTATTACATTTTAGCCAACTTTTTTAATTCATATGTTAATTTATTTACCTGTAACATTTTTCCCATTACAATGCATTTGTATGAATATTTATTCAGTATTGTATTCCATTTTATGATATTTCCTGTAATGCATAGTGATACAATTTATTGTTGATATAATTGTACTAGAGTAGTACTAGACTTGATGAAATAATTTAAAATCCGTTTCCATAGTACATGACTTTTTTTGGTAAAAGAACTGTTCTAAGCTTAGCATTTCTGCTGGCAACTGGAGTTAGTTTAGTTGTTCACTTGTTTGGTGAAGGTGCTTTGGAAATTTCAAATATTCAAGAATCATGGCTCTTACTAAATTCCACTATGGATTAATGATCTCAAAAGGCATTTTTTCTCTGTTTTCAATTGATGATATAATTACATGTTTGTGTTATTGTCAAATACAATACACTTGTTCTTACATTACATCGTCTAGTGAGAGACATGAGCTATATGACCCTTTTTGCAGATATGTGTTGAACCCTGTTTTTTTTCTTTGTTCATACTGTTTGCAGATATATGCAGAACTATGCTTTATTTTACTTGTTGATAATGTTTGCAGATATATGCGGAACTATGCTTTATTTCCTTGTTGATAATTGTTTGCAGATATATGCGGAATTATGCTTTATTTTCCTTGTTGATAACGTTTGCAGATATATGGAATTATGCTTTATTTTCCTTGTTGATAATGTTTGCAGATATGTGGAATTATGCTTTATTTTCCTTGTTGATTTATTTCTCAGCGTGTTTCTTTTCTTACACTAAATGGCATTGTAACATTGAAATTCTGAAAGAAAACATGATTTTGTAAGAAATCTAAAACTCCATTTTGTATTTTCTGCGAAGTGAATAGGGTATTACTAATAAATGTATAATTGTCTGTATCCTTTCAATTGTTTCGTGTGGGTGATACAGCACATCAGAATAAGTACATATATGTTATACACAGAATACTTCCACCAAATCTATGATAGAAGGCAAATTATTAATTACAGTATCATTATAGGTTTACTAGTCAGATTATCATTTAATCTAGTGGCCTTCAGTGAATTTTTTGAAATCTTGAGAAAACTTTAGTCACATTGTCTCATGTTGACCATCGTCTCATGTAGACTTGGTCATTGATAGGACAGTGTTTTGGAACAATTTGTGAAATTGCTATTTTCAGGACCCTGAACCTGAACCCAAACCAAAGCCTATACCAACATGGGCTTTACCTGGTATGCAGGAAATGATGGAGAAAAGAGCTGCAGCCAATCAGGTTGTCTCTTGCATCAGTGCATGAGTTTGAATTGACCAATCATCATGCTTGTTACTTGTTGGCATGATTTCAAATATTTGGCCACCATAATGTTAGTTATTTTAGGGGCAATGCACAGGAATAGTTCAGATTACTGCAACCTCAAATGATCAAAATTCAGTTGGTCTTATGTTTAGAAGAGTAGTTGTTTTTTTGTCAGTTGCAGATACGTGTTGTGTTCACATTCACATTGTTCAAAGCATCACTGAATATAACTTGCATCTACAGTTTGTTTAGTATGTTGTTATAAGATGCGTTGTAGCAGAATTGTAGATCTGTTTATTGTTCCTGTTTTTAATGGTGTTTGATACTGATGGTCACACATGTAAAGTATTCGGTTGATTCATCCATAACTGTTTTAACATGCTAGTTAATGGTTGTACTGGTCTTCCATGGAGCAGAATGTATGCATTTGGTAACTGAAGCGCATGTATATGTCAATAGTTGTAAATGTTCACCTTGGCAACTAGAATCTGTTAAGTAGACAGTAAAATATATACTATTACATTGTGGCATCGGAATGCATTAAATATAATTGTAGTTTTTAATTGGATAAATTAAAGAAAATACTGCTCATATCATTTAAATGCTCAGTTCTGCATGGCCATATCTTTGTATTGGGAATTAATATTGTACAGTGCAGATGGTTTTATATTATTATTTTGTTCTTTTCATTAATATCTATCTGACCAGTATTCCAACTGCAAAGAAATACCAGCATCTAGACATGTTAGATGAACATGCTTTTCAGAATATTACATTTTGATCTCTATTGTTGTAATAGTGTATATTTATGTTTGGTTTTTGTTATAGAAACTTACAAAATGTATTTTTTTTTAATTCATGTTACTTTTCTTGTTAAACAGCTTCATGCTTTTTTTAATGATAAAACTTCTATTTTGTAACCAGGATTCCTCGGATGATAAAGTTTTGGAACTACCTCGAATTGAAGTTGAGGAAGTTAATGATAATGAGGATATTGATCCCGAAACTCAGGAATATGAGACAGATTGCCAGCCTAAAACTAGTTCTCAGTCAGAGAACCGGGGCAGTGTTGTAGTAGAATCAGATAGTCGGTCTGGTGTGGCTGTTGAGGTAGAGATCCAGTCGAATGTAGCTGAAAAATCAGAGAATCAGTCTGATATTGCTGAGAAACCAGAGAATCAGTCTGATATCGAAGCAGAATGTACAGAGCTGTCTGAGAATGAAGTGAACCAATCTGAACCTGAGCCTGTTGTCTGCCAAACTGTTATTGTACCAGAAATTGTGGATCGTTCTGAAACTTCTCCTAGTGAAGCGAATGAAGGCTTGATTGAGATAGAAGTTCAACAAGAAGTTGAATCTGAGAGGGAAATGATTGAGATAGAAGTTCAACAAGAAGTTGAATCTGAGAGGGAAATCGAGTCTGAGACTAAAACAGAGGTTGATGCAGCTGTTGTTGGGGCAGTTACTGTGAAGGAGGAAGAAGCTGTTGCAGCTTTAACAGAAGAACAGGTTGCCAGTTGAATGCATTCCAGCATGGAAGGAATAGTTTGTGTTTCAGTATTTCAGTATTTGTGTACAGTGAGAACCTTGTATTCTAATAACCTCATTTTATCCTCTCACAGGAATGCTTGTACCCGCCTGAATCACATACATGTTGGAATGTTTTAGCCATTGTATGAATCTTCTTCTTATAGTGTTCAACATTGACCACCTCTATTGGCTCGGCTAATGTTGTTTGTCTTTATAGTATATGGATATTTGTGTTTTTTTTAGCTGATTCATTGTTTTATTTATGATAGGTGCAAGTAACTAACCATTCCTGTATACTACATGTTTGCATCCATTACCTTGTCAAAGTATTTTGCTGTATATCTTATCAAAACTTCAATCCTGCTACCTGTGTTTTACTAAAGTTATTTTAGTGTTCAGAATCACTGCCAATGTTGTCAAACACTGACATTGGTCTAGTATTGAGTAAGTAAGAAAAGCACCATTATCAACCCATTTCAAGAAACGAAGTGTATGCATTACATGATAAATGTACTAGTATTTGAAAATGCCTTCAAAATGGTAAAATATTATTAACTAGTCTTTCTTTTTTGAAATACTTAAGCTGTCCTCTTAAAATATTTTCTGCTATTTGGTAACATGGAAAGGAAATTATTTCACTTGCAGACATGACTGTCAGGGAGCCAACAAGTATAATTTGGAGTCATTACCTAATGATACTATGTCTTAGATGCACTTTGTTCTACACAAATATGCCATGTCACACAGATTTATCGTAGAGTTACGTAGACAGAGTATCCTTAGGTCACGCTGCTGGTTGGTTATACATTGTTAGCCCCCCCCCCCCCACCCAGTGGACATGTTTAAAGGTATTGACTAGACCTTGGTGCAGCTGTTTGGTAGAGTTGAAACTAACTCTGAACCGTAATATATCTTTAAAACTAACACAGTAAGTGTGCAAGAAGAAACTGGTTTCTATTCTGTTGAGGTTGATAAGATGTTTAAAACCTTCTATAATTTATGTTACAATTTCTTGAATCAGTCTGAAAAAATAGCGGTAGCATACAATTATTTTGAGCCCTAAGAGCCTTATTGTTTTACATTGAACATTTGACCTGAATGAAAATGTTAGAAACAGATGATATTATCCGATAATGTTGTTTTCTGTATATCCACACACTAACATTCAGTATTTACTTTATTTCAGATATTTTTGTTTTATTCCGGTCCTGTAGTTACCCATAACATAATGAACTACATGTTGTAGATAATAGATTGTTGTAGAATATTATGTGTGGTATGACTGGAAGTATTCTTGCTTAACTTGTATATGTAACAGTCAACTGTTTGCACTATAGTTTGGTTTGTTTCATTTGTCCCAGTTCATTAAGTACTAATGATTTTCGAGTTTCAAGGTCATATATGATTACCTTTTTATCGAGATATTGAATTGGTTTTCTTTACAAGAGTACAGAATACTAGAGGACTTTATGTTTGATTGTCGTAGAGTGTAGATCTAACCTTACAGCTTATAAGCGTTACTATAACAATAAACTGATGTGAAGTATAGATGCTGATTTCATTAAGCTTTGCAACTACATGTAGTTAGTTTTAGACTAACACAATTTATTTAAATAATGAAATTTGTAATCACTGAGTTGAGGCTTAATATACATGAAGTATGACAGAGCAACATCTAAATCATCTTTTTGAAGCTGTAGATTCTTGTTAAATAAATTTAGTAGGATTTAATGTTTGTCAATAATTCAAGGTAAATATTTGATATTTTTTGTTGCAATGTATAAGTACCTATTTTATTTAATGTAGAATAGAGTGTTTTGTCAAGTTGTTGCACTAGCCATTGCTGCAGTGAATAGTGTTACTGTGGCTTTGTGCTTCTATTATAGCCTAAACTTGCTGTTTCTCAGTTGAATAAATGGAACTGTTGAGAATAAGATTGCTTTGAATGATTTAACATGTCTTCCTCGTGTCTGATTTCAGTTAAAGGAAGATTTTATGCAGTTGCTACGAGAGACACCGGATATAACTAGTACATCACGTCTATCTGATGTTGAACATAAAATACAGCATGATCCACGATGCCAAGCTGTTGACGCTGATACGAGACAACGTTGGTTTAACGAATACGTTGATGATATGGTAGATATCTTTCATTTCTTGCTATGGTTCATATTGTTCTTATATATCTTGGTATAGTTATTTATGGATGATTTTTGATGAAGCAGTTGCAGGAATATGGAATATATAATGTTTGGTAAATAACACAGTCTGTACCTTCGGCAGTTGTGAATTTTATGTTCTGTTACCGAATTTACAGTATGAAATTATCTGTTCTCCTTGTGTCGGAAATCATTGTACCTGTCTGTTAATATTTATAAAGTTTGACTTTCAATACAGAATCCTAAAAACTGCTGGGTCTGAGGTCATATTTCTGAGTTTGGAGACAATTCTCAAAATTCTTGCCTGTGATTGGTCGGTTTTGAGTACTGTCATAAAATTGACCAATGGTAAGGCTGCATTATGAGACTGGTCTTCAGGCTGGTACTTGTACATGTATTTAGAGGCAAGGTGTACATTTGTCAGGCAAACATTTACAGTTTGTACTATATAACCTTGTTTTACAGTTGAAGTCAGACTTTATGCGACTGTTACGAGACACACCTTCTATTGATAGTCAATCAACATGGCCCGAGGCCCAACAAGAGATTGACAGAGATCCTAGATTCCAAGCTGTCGTCAGTGACGCTCAGAGAGAACAATGGTTTAATGAATATGTCCAGGGTCTGGTATGTAAATTCTGTTTGGATGAAAGCAATTTAAACAAACATTATGAGTAACGCTAACAAAACATGTTGAGTGCAAATGGAAATACATATAAAATACATGTTACACAAACTATAGATAAAACTAATTTCTTAGTAATGACTTGCATATCTGAAATGTAGACTACAGGTATGTGCCCAAGTTACTGTTAGGTTTATATAAAATATCTTATTTTTGATGAATGGTCTGGATTTGGGGAAATGTTATTTTCTTCTTTTCTGTATTTTGTGTGACCTTTACACACTCCTTATATGCTACTCTTATTTGAAGGGCTGTGTTGATTTTGAGGCTTACAAACTTGATAAAAGAATTGCTAAGGTATGACAAGCAGTTAAATGAAAATTTGTCTTTAGAAGTGGCTAGAATCTCCTGCAAACTGATCCCTTCTTTTATAACAAACCTTTTGGAAACTTGTCACTTACTTGATTATCTTGGCTCAGAATTAGATGCTGATTCCTGCATGCATGCTGAACTGTTTTATAGTCACACCATGGAAAGCAAGCTTAAAATCACAATTTCTGTCTGCATGTCCATGTGTATGTTTACCTAAACGCACTAAAAATGTTTCGCAATAGTGCAAATGCTCACTGCAAATTATATTGTTATTTTATTTTTGAGCGTACATTTGGTCTTATAACATTATTCCTTGTTGTCAATGACTTGCCTCAAAGGCCAAAAACCCAATCTCATACCTGTGAGATGTCCTTAAACTCGTGTTCAAATCTGAACGATGGTTTCATTTTTGTTTTCAAGGTCAAATGAAGCTCAATGCTTCTGAAGAGCTTACTGGAGCAAGTGAGATTGACAATCTGCTGAATAATTCTAGTTTCATAGTTTAGTAGGAACAATTTGTAATTGCCTCTTGCCTTGATAATAACTTTGGCTTTTAGCACAGGATTGGAAATCTTTCATTTTGATTTTTGCTTTATAGGAAAATAATTTGTATTACTTCATTTTGCATCTGTTTCCTTACCCTGTGTGATTTTTATGGCTCACATATATTTTGAATGTCCGCATTAGGAAAAAATTATGAAGACAATAATACATTATTCTTTATGAAAATATGATATTTGCTGTATAAAGCTATAAAGAGCTGTATAACTATCCTCTGGTGAGAGATTGTATAAGATAAATAACATATTGTTCATATTTGTCTTTGGATTTTAGCTAAGCTGGTATGTGAAGATATATGTGTAGTGCTCTATCACTGATTGTTGATTTTTTATTTTCAGTTGAAATCGGAGTTTTTGCAACTTTTACGTGACACCCCAATGGTTACCAGTGACTCACGCTTTGATGAGGTTAAAGTTTACATTGAACATGACCCGCGATTCCAAGCTGTAGCCAGTGATAAACAAAGAGAGGATTGGTTTAATGAATATGTAAATAATTTGGTGAGTTGAGATTTTTCTTATTCATATGCACAAACATGATATGGTTTATATCAGAACTTTCAAGATCTATAAGCTTTCGAAATCACTTGAAACTACTAAATACTGACTTTAGTAATGCATCGAAAAAATAATATAAGTATCCTTACTGATTTATTTCATGAAACAAGTTGTATTCAGGATGTGATAAATGTAAAAGTGACAATGGCTATGTATTTTTGACTAGTCCTGTTTTTTGAAAAACTTGTATACAGTCTGTAGCATCTATATTAATTTACATTGTTAAAGATATTCTCTTTCTCTGGCCGACATATTTTTAAAGTATTTTGCCAGACATTGATGCAGCTTTTTGTTGCTATGCAACTGCTGCCAAACTGGACCAAAATATTTCACTGATTTGTTTGTAGAAAAAAGACGAGTTTATGCAACTGCTATATGATACACCGAGCATAACAACTTATTCCAAATACCCAGATGTACGTGAAGACATCTGTCATGATCCAAGATTTGCAAATGTGGACACAGAGGAACAAAGAGAACAATATTTCAATGAACATGCACAAAATCTGGTATGTATCAATTTAACTTTTCCCATTCACATGTTATACAAGGCTGTTCTACATAAGTTGTTGGTTTATGGAACCCTGGTCTGCTAACCAATAATGACTCTTTTTGGGTTTTCCATGATTTCTTTAGCGTTATTTCCCCCACCATGAAAAATCTAACAAATCCATCTATCGACCTATTTTAAATGTTGTTGGTTCACAAACACAAGAAAATATTTAGCGTGATATATTTTAAAGACATGATTATTTTACTAACAGAATAAGTAACTATGACAGACGTGTTGTAATTTCCAAATTAAAAAAAAAAAATTAAGAAAATTCAGATTTCTAATACTGGATGCAGTTTGGTGCTGATTGTCAGTCATACATATTCAGAAGTTTATGGTATGCTAACATACAACAGATGTTGCACCCTGGGCTATAATGAGGGAAAAAGTATGTTACAAAAATTGTTTATTTCCAGAAAAAAGCAGCATATGTACAGTTGTTGCAAGATACACCAGATATCACATCTTACAGTCGATGGCATGAGGCTAAGCATCTGATCGACACTGATCCACGATACCATGCTGTCGACTCCGATCTGCTACGTGCCAAGTGGTTTAATGAGCATGTCAATAATATGGTAAGCATCTATACATGTCTGATTTGCATTTGATATGTGTCTTCAATTTATATTATTTTTTTAAGAGGCTCACAGAAGCGATTGGGCAATTGCCTAACTGTGTTGTCTCTATAGATGAAGTCTTTATTATTATTATTGTTATCCACCCTATAATGGTTATATAGAAGAATAAATCATAGTTCAGCTACAGCAAAACAACTTCTAGGGAAGAGAAGTAGATCACCGTGATTCTAGTCCAAGTTGTGAGGTTACCCCTTGTGTTACTTTGAGTTTGTCCACAAACTTCACAAGCCCTGAATTTGGTGTGAGTACTGGTTAGTAACCCAGGAATCAGTCTTCCAGAGTGATCAGTATCAGTTTTAAGGCTTGTTTCTCAATCAATGTCAAATAAATATGTTTAAGCTGAACTAACTATAATGAAGTAACTACTTGCACATAATGTTATATTGAATGAGTTCCTTCTTACTTACATCTATAAGGTTGATAATGCTGTGTCTATGTTTCAGGCTGGTCTTGGCTATGGAGATGTGGATTATGGTCTCAAGAGTGGTGGCTATAAGTCAATAGATAGAAAATTGGAATTCATGCCTATCTCTCCTCCCACATCGGTAAAATTGCAATTATTTCATTGTCCCGAATGTGCTCCAGTTTTGACAGATTAAACTGTCACAGTTCTATGGTGTTGTTTTGTACATGAACTGTTGAATATGATTATACATATAATTGAATTTCAAATTAGTATGTAGTGTTTTTTTTCAAATTCATAACTATCTCTCATTAAATATTAATTGTCAAGATGACGTATCCTATATTGTCTTATTCGAACATATTGAGAGTTGGTGAGAAGCCATCATAACTGCTTCTTAATGAGGACAGGGGTGTCGAATCCCCCTGAGTTTTTGGCAAAATAGGTTGTCCATATCTAATCCTAGACCAAGCGGGGGTTCCCGATTCAAGGACCTCACTGTTTATTAGGAGCTGGACCCCCATGACATAAATGCTGGATCTGGGAATGGTTATATTCTAGAACAGATATAATTGAATTATTGATCTTTTATTTGAAGACAGTTACTCAGACGTTTTAGTATATTTCTGTTATCTATATAATCTTAATTTGTATGGCTTTTTGTGTTGCCAGACAACCAAGAAGCCACGTGAGGAACCAATGCCTTTCTTTGAACCACCTGGAGAAACTGATGTCGATTCATTGGGTAGAAAGAAAGTACCTCCACCAGTTGCTAAGAAGCCACGAGGGAGTGTCTACGATGAGGAAGATAGATTGTTGAATAGTCAAACTGGAGTGGTAGGGTTGCTTAGTCTTATATTTATCTCTAACTGATACATCGATATACTGGTTATGTAAACAAGTTATTGTTAATATGGACATCTTGATGATATTATGGAAACTAACATTGTAAAAGTGGTGGAAACTTACTATGTAAGACATGTGGTGCATAAGTAAATATATTACAGTATTTGTATCTCGTTCAGACCCATTTCATTTACTTCAACAGTATCTACACTGTTTGTGACAGTGTCTGTATGAGGCGTTGCATATTGAATCTATTAATTTAGATTTGTATCATGCAACATATCAGTGTCACTGCGTTTTGGGTCACTACGTTTTACAAACACTTGAATATATCAAGGGGGAAAGAGAAGCTGGTCTGTCTGTTTCTGTATTCACTTACTGATAGACTGGTTTCATTGTTGCTCCTTTTGTATCTCTGACCCAAAATACATCACATAGAATGCTAAATTGGTTGATGACATATTATATAGAATAGCATGTTTAGGAAATGAATTATAAATCCGTGTATTTGGAATGTTTGGAAAAGTATACTAGTATTGTATTGAGGTTGACAGTCAGGAAATGTAACAGTTCAATCATAGGTTACCAAATCATAGTTTTCTTGTAACTGCCTATAAAAACTGTACGGAAAGCTACCTGCTGTTGTTTATGTCACTTTATGTGATGTTTTTGTGATTTCTAATAGATTTAATGCTATGTATATTGCTTTCATTAATAAGTTTCATATTTGGACCAATGCTTTAAATTACTAGTGTGCTTGCCATTGTTAAAATTGTAATTGAACTCTTTTAATGGTGGATTAACTTGCTAGCTACCTGTAGGTAGTGAGCTAGTTGGCAACACTATATTACCATTAAAGCAAATAATTGCTGTGATTACAATTGTTTTTATACTGAAGGGAACATAAATTTCACTTACCCAACATAGGTGGGAAGTAACTTCGTTTAAGGCCCTATACTGTATCGATTGATGTCTATGTCTCTGTTCTTGATTGAGGACCTAAAATGTGTTCAATGTGTTATTCTATGATGTGACACTATGAAGGGAGATGTTTGTTTAGTTAGTTTTCACTGGATGATGGTCTATGAATTCTGAGTACTAAATACAGCTGTGAGAACATTCATCACTATTTTTTACCCAGCCTGTTACCGTGAGAACAGAGTCATACAAGTACAGTCCTGACATGAATGATGTTCCCCGACCTACATCAAATATACCCATAGTTGAAACAAAGACGCATAAGGTAACTTACGAGAAGGATGGAGTACCGTATGAAACAGAAGAGAGTATTTTAATCAGCGCTCATTCAGTGACAACTAAATCACAGACCATCGATACTACTACAGTAAGGGTTGCGGTGTCGCAGACATACAACACTAGTTCACTCTAAACACAGTCTTATAGTCTCATAGTTCCTGCATATAACATACTTTATTTGTTTATACATGTACAGGGGGTGAGAATTTTCTCCTGTCATCCATATTTCTTCTATATTGGCTTAAATTATTAACAAAATAGCAAAAATCAATACTTTTCAAAAAATCCAGAGTCAGTATTGTAACTGTCGGACTTAGTAGGAATTTTACATTTTTCTGCCAAGTAATTCTCATCCCTGTGAAGAAAGGTTATTTTGTTATTGGCAGGTAGGATTTCTTGTTATAAAGATTTTTTAAGAGAGCTTTTTAGTTAAACCATTTTAATATATTTTGTATCAATAGTTGCAATTACCATGTAGTTCATTTTTCTGTACATTTATGATATGTTGTTTCAAACCAATATTTGTAGAACACATTGGTGAAATAATTTTCCGACTAGTGGGTGAAATTATTTTTCTTGTGAATTTCATTGCCTTCTTTTATTAAGGTCATAAATTATAAAAGCTATTTGCATATCAAGCTTACGTTGGTACACAGTGGTGGACTTAATACATGTTTTTTTCCATGAACAGTGTGTCATTTTTCATTTGGCATCTCCATTGTTTGGCACAAATCTGTGGCAACTAAGTCTCAGTAGTTTTGTACTGAATCCATTGATTTATGTGCATAGTTACAAAAAGCTGTGTTTAGGGTGGTTCTGTTGCTATACTGGCATGGATAGGCCCTCATGTTTGATGCATGTAATATAATGCTTGATTGATATTGTATGTTCATAGTGCATAATTAAGCATGAATAAAATTATATCGAATGCCTGCTACTAATATTAGCAATTTCTCAATGAATTGTATGATATTGAATCGCATAGATACTGTTTGTTTACTTCAAGACAATTATTTATACAATCACGTTTGATACTTCTACATTATATTCAGAACATTACCCAGTGAAAACTAGCTGTATATTACTCTATCCTTGCTTTCTTTACAACGCTCTTGTTTTCTAATTGAGGTTATTTATCACTACATTGTATTTGAAATTTAATGCTGTGATATTTTTCAAACCTATGAATCTCTGCTCAGTTTCATTACTACTTAATCTGACATTTAAAGGCATATCAAAATATATCACTTTATGAATCATATATCTTAGATCAGTCGGCGTTTCCAATTTGGCAGCTTACTTTTCTTGAACCAAACAATATTTCACTCACTTTTCTCATGGATATCTTACATGTCACCACTTTGCACCGGATAAAGCATTGAACTTGTGATGGTCAAAACTAAGTGTTGTTGGAATATAGAGTGGTTAACTTGCACTTTCATGTTGTTTAGGCATTATAATGTAATTTTGTTTGTTTTGTTTGGAATTATGTTTGCATTTATTTTGGAGTGTAGTTCATCTGCCAAAAAAACCTTGTACTGCCATATGATTAATCACTTGCATTAAGCTTAAGGAACCCTTGAACTATTTAAAAGTTTCAATTGACCATCTATAGGCCATTTTTATTGACTTGTGAATGGTTGTAAACAAATTGAAAAGTGCTCAGCCAATGAAAACATGTTTTGGAAAATACTGACCAATAGACAAAATGAACACAATGATGGTATTCTCAACTCATGTTGAATGCACTATGTGTGAGCAACTGGTGTTAATAATTGTAAATGGTTTAAAGTGTCGACACTGTAAGTGAAGAAAGTTCACTTGACCCATCAGCAAGGTAGTGAGGTGGCGTTATATGGATTGTCCTTCATTTATCAACAATTTTTAAAAGTTGTACCTGACATTTAATGCCAACTTGATTATATCCAATTGAGTGATAAGCTGGTTGGCATGTCAGGTGTGGATATATTGACATTGCTGGTGCATTTGTTTCTCCATATCATTGTTCTACTAATGCTTAATGTATATTGCTTCTTTATAAACAAACATTAAGCATGCAAAGTCGTGTTTTGTTGCTGAATGACCCTGTTCTTAGTTGAGTAAAGTACATAAACAATGTGCACTGATTGTTGTGGGGTGGGGGATAGATTGTTCAGTTTGTAGTCTTATTTGATACACACACAGGGATGTCACTAATTCCTGAATTAGCAGGGAAATTGCCAAAAGTAGACGGGAGTCTGGGGGCTACTGTTCTTAATTATGACGATGATGCTTAAGTTTCCGGGGAATTTTACTGGTGACAGGCCCTTAGTGACACCCCTGCACAAAATTTTGCATTATTACTTCAAAATAGATTTTGTTTGTTAATAGTGATGGAGAATAGTGTGTTTTATGACACATTTGTATGTTGTGAAGTATATGTAACAAGCAGCTACATACACAATAATGGTTAACAAATCATTGTCATTCACCTTTTATGACATATTTTGCTTCATTTTAAAATATTTCTGGATATGCAAAATTATTCTTCCTTAAGTATGTTTATTTCCTCTTATTTTAATAAAATGTAATACTTCTTTCTCAAAATGGTTCAATGGTAACATACTTTTGCAATTATAGAGTTAGATTACAGTATCAGTTTGGCATTCCCAATTGTCTGCAGTATTAAAGACATTCATTAGTATTAAATTGGTTGATTAGTTTAACATATTGACATGTTTTTCCTGTTACAGTACAAAACAGAGAGAGATGGTGTAATGGAAACAAGAGTAGAAAGAAAGATCACAGTTACCAGTGATGAGAATGATGACATGGACCACGATGCTGTAAGTATACACATGTATAATATGATGTGATCCTGTGTTATATTCTTACGTTATCATTTGACACCTTGGATATCTGTGGGAAGTTGACTTGTGATAGGGCAAACTTGTTTGTACGGGTTGGAATCCCAAGAACACTGGTTTAGTCTGCTGAACGAGTATACCGCTAAAATATTGTTAAAAGTATTAAATGCAAGAACAACAAATATTCACTTGTTTGAATCATTACTGCCTTTATGAAAATGTTAAGTACATAATATTGTAATGAGTACATGCTCTTAATCATGCACAAACAATTCTAATACCCTCTGGTATATATCTTGTTAGTAGATATTTGCTGTATTGGAAAGCACATGCAATGATCAGTTTGTTCTGCAAACATTACTCTGACTACGTTCTACTACAAGTATATACCTTTTAATGTTATCCAAAAGTTAACAGGGGTTCCATTTGACCCTGGAGTTGACCCTTTGACCCCTGGAATTTCCAAAAAAGAGACATTTTGACCCTTGGGATTCTGACTTACGGGTCAATCTACATTATATGTAATTTGGCTGTAAATTGGTAAAATCCAGTCAAAAATTATCAAAATGATCCTTGAGATTCTGCACCTAGTGGAACCCCAGTTTTAAGTAATGTCCATGTTTTATGAAGTTGTTTGCCTCTGATATATTCATATTGCTTCGACAATTTCATATTTTCAGTTATTGAGAGAAGCTATAGAGCAAGTGACAAAAATGAATCCTGATTTGTCTGTAGAAAAAATAGAATGTATGAGACAGATAGAAGAGGTGAATGGAAACTGAAACCAGGTAAGTCCTGACTCGGTCCTACTGGTGTAATTGTTGTGACTCAGTCCTACTGGCGTAATTGTTGTGACTCAGTCCTAGTGGTGTAATTGTTCTGTTCTGGTATTTCTGTGTACCATGCATTTAGATTAATATTTGTTTAAGATGGGATATATAAGTATGTTCAATATTGTAGTAGTAATAACCTTTGGCAGTTATTTGTTTGTGATTTTAGTTTGGCCGAGTGTACTGATCTGCCTTTCCCTAGTTTTGATCAATAATTTTAAATATAACAAGTTGAGGTAATTCTAAAAGTCTTGTGGGTAAATGATTTTGCAGAAAACAAGATCTATTAGAATCCGGTTTAGTAGCTACCATTGAAACTTGACAAATTTACTTACGTTAGGACACTAAATGAATAATTACATAAATGTTACGCCCTCAGTATGTGTGCGAAAGTGTCGTTGTGTGAGTGCAGTACTGTTGTATATAGTATTTATTACAGGCAGCAATATTGTGATTTATAATGTTTCTTTTCTATTTTCAGACTGCAGCAAGTCTTTAGTAAATCAGATGCAATATCGCAAGTTTTCATGTGCTTTCGAACAGTGACAGAATATAAGCCACCAATGAGTGCCTGTACATTCTCATGTTACCATGGGGACAACTAATCATTTTGAATTGTCATTGTGACATCATCTTTATCTTCATAACTTCATAAGCTTTCATTATATAACACTTGTAAATACATAAAAAAAGAGAACACTTATCGTAGGATATTGCTTTTGGATATTAGGGCTTGGAATGTTTTATGGAAAGTGCTCATCTGCTGTGTTTGGATATGCTAACACGAGGAAACCATCGATAAAATGGTGATCGTGACTTATAGCTATGGCGAATGGGTACTTGTATGTGTGTGTTGGGAAAGAAATAGAACGTTGCCGGTCATGCACAGACACACTATGTGTCTCTGTGAATTATATAGTTTATACTTCTGTCAGAAAAGATTGCCGAATTGAATTGAATATAAATAATGGTCATAGTGTGTGTAAAATTGAAGCAATCTGTTAAGAAAATGTTGTCTGTGTTGTAATGAATCTTCCGTACAAAATATTGATGGTTTTCATTTGTAAAATATTTGTTGAAATTTGTTGCCACTATGTATCCCACTTATACACGAAATTGAGTTATGAATAATGCAGTCATCTCAATATAACTTAATTTCTATCTAATACAGGTGTGACCTTAATCATACTGTAAATAAGTCATGGATGTTCTTACATCAAGTATGTCGACATAATATAGGATTGAAACTTGTATTTATATTTTATTATCTTCATTTGAAATGGTTGTGATAGGGTTTATACTATATATATTTTTATTTAGATGAGCTTCGATTTGTGATGTACCGGTAATATGGCAAATAATTTACTGTATAACTTCCGTTAGCTTCTGTTCTGGTAGTGAAAATAATGGCGGTAGTTAGATAAAGCATTGTGGCTAGGTATACTCTGTAATCTTTATTTTTACGCATATTTTATTATTTTAACTATTTTGTTCATTAAAATGTGTTTTTATGTTTTAATTGGCTTTTATAAACAGATCACAGCTTTTTATTTGTTCAAACTTGTAATTTTATCCTTGATAAGTTTCATTGCTTGATATTTTGTGTTTTTCTGGCCAAATGAAATTTGCTACAAATTGTAATGTTACATTATTGCTAGGTAATCTAGTGCCAAGTCAGGTTATTTTAAAGTCATCATGAACAATAACATCTTGATTGGAATTACTATTTCTGTATGGTCATATAGCACTGGATTTTTTTTATAATCTGAAGAAAACTATTAATACTATAAAAGATTGGTCACAATGCATCTACATACATTCAGATGTTATATTAAATGTCTCTGGTGTTTAAATATGTAAAAAGATATTGTATGTTATATTGGTTGTGAAATTGGTCACATGAAACAGTTATCTAATTTCTCTGCTGTTGACAATGTCAATTCTTCGGCTTTAGGATCCATTGAAACCATGTATAAATTGTATGTCCAGTAATGCATTATTTTTTTCCCACACCGTCATATTAATATTACTATTACATGTATTGAATAATGTTATCCATTGTTTGTATTCATTTCCTGTTATCATACACAAGGTGTTGGTAGAGGCACATGGTAACCATGCTGGAAATCAGAGAGCCGTTGTCATGGTTTCGCACTGATGCCTTGGAATGTTATATTGTGTAATGGGACTAGTTTAAGACTATAAAACTTGTTACTAATGTAACCCAAATGTTTGTTTGTTTTTACAAATCTAATTCTGCAGTATAACTGTGTTAGTGTAAGTATAGTGTATAAACCAAGATGTATTTTTCATTATTTTGTAACAGCTATCTCTGAATACCACTAATATATTTAATTCTCTGATTGTATAAGCTACTGGGCATACTGGTTATAATTTATCTCCTTTTATTGGCTGTTATATAGTACTCTGCTTACATGTTTAATGTTGGTGTCTGCCCAGAAAGGGTTTCTATGACCTTGTAATACTTTTCCAAGGTCATTAGAAAAATAGAATTCTGCATATTGTATTTACATCACAATAATCATATTGGCACCACTGGAATTTGATATTGGTAATGTGTATTGTGTACATGAAATGATTTATCTGCTTAGAAAATTCATAGCTATAATTTTAATAAAACACATTGAAATTTTAAAGAAGTCATTGTTTTATTTTATCAAAATATTGAATTGATACAGAATGTACTATATATATACACTTTACTATAGAATTGATAAAGGGAGAGAACTTTAGAAGGTATACAGGGAGAGAACTCATAATCTCCTGTGGACTTTATATACAATTGATATTGCGTCGCAACAGTATACATGGCACACGTTGAACTTCATTCAAAACAGAAAATATTTTCTGTTCAGTTTACCATTTGTCATAAAATCTTGTACAGCCACGATTCCTGCTGTTTGTTTCCCATAAAATTAATGAAGTTTTATTTTTTTCGTGCCATTTCAAATCACAAAATACAGAACCAAGCTATTATCAGCATCCAGACACAGTGCATGAATCGCATACTTCTGGACCTTGTTTTCGTGGAACTGCACCCAATGAGACTCAACAACCACAGAAGTTGGCCAAGTTTGCACATTTATATGTTGTGACATCAATTTATCTTCCCATTGAAGCTTAGTAACACCCAGTATCACAGACTTGCTGTTAAGATCAAAATGTGACAAATACATCATTAATGGTATCAAACAGAAGCTGAAAAGTCGAATCAAATACTTCGATGCTCAATACTTATAATATAATTCAAATAACAAGATAATAGGGCCTGGTACAATAAGACAATATTGAGTGAATGATACTACTTCACTCGATTATCAAATACAAAGAATAACATAACACACAACTGATAAATAATCCAACAAGTCTTAGAGTTATTTTGGATGAGTCTATCAATATAATCACCACAACCTCAACACAGTGAGTTCTATCAACTTCAGCTCATAATGTTATAAGTCATAAATAATACCAAGTTTTCTTCTCGTCTTCTCATAACCATAAAATGTGTCATATTTCTCTAATTTATCTACTTTGCAGCATTCAAAGCAGAGTTACTGTTCTTTGAATGTCATGTTTTTCAGTATGAATATGGCACTTCAATGTATGCATATCAAAGATTTGCTGAAAATTTGCTTTTTTATGTTTTTTTTTCAAATGCACACTGAGGAGTGGAACTGAAACTGTTCTATCTGCATATAAATAAAGAAGCAGATAGATTTGTTTCGCTGTCACCACTGGAGAAGATCCATTCATTACATTGGTGATTATTCTCTAATTTAAGACATGTAGAGAATAGCATTTATGAAGTTTTACGTCTTCACTGAACTATCAGTAGATTTACACCAACAAGATGAATTGTATAATTTCTGTGTTCTGTATATTTCAAGTAATTCTATCAAGTACACAAAGTGTCGCTCCAACAACAACCAATATCATACCCAGAATTGTTCCTGAAATACAAAAACACATATCTCGATATTAAAGTATTAGGTCTCAAGATTTCAGGACAAAATAAATGGAAAACCACTGGGGGCGCACACGGCGCATGTCCCCCTAAAATTCTAATAAGTATAAATACGACAATACACAGATCTTTAATTATATTTTTTTTTAAAACGCGATTCCGATTTATTGTAGAATTATACTTTATAATGATGATGTTTATAAACAAAGAATAAAACATAGTCATTGCTGTTTTATAAGGCTTGAGCAAAAGCCCAAATTCTGGATCAGCCCCTGGTTCTTAACTGGAAATTCAAGAACATGAAAACAACTGTTTCGTAGTACATGCTTGAACATTTTTAAAAACGTACACTTTATGTCTCATGTAGTCATTAATGAATCAGAAATTTATCACTTACTTTGTACGCACACCTTTTAATACCTTACATTTTCAGGGACTGGAAAGTTCATTGAAACCATTTTTAATCTCTGGAACTGAATGAAACATTGAACACAAGAAGAGCAAGTTCTCAAAGACAATGGCATTTAAAAGTACCGTAGCCAAATATGTTTATTTTAATTCTGAAATAACCTACTTGTAGATTTGATTCTTTCACCAAGCAAATGTCCAGATATTGCTGTAAATATGAATGTCAATGAGTTGGTGATTGGTACAGCCAACGATAGATCTGAAACAAAAAATTATACTTTAATTCTGATCAGTCAGATTAAATTTTTTTATGTGGCCAGTAAAGCCCAAACTAAGACAATTATGAGCTAATACGAATCACTGAAAACAATAATTAGAAATTCTTTTGTACTCTTGATTCTTCTTCAGTTTGCTAACAATGTCCAAGTTGTTTTACAGCAAAACAAAACCAAAAGCTAATGCACTACATATAAGTACAGTAAAACCTAGGTCTTAAAGACCACCTCAATATTAAGACCACACTTCGAGTCCTTTTTGACTCCATTTCGACTGTTCCGCTCTTTAATCAACCTCAATATTAAGACCACCTCAATATTATGACCAGATTTCAAGGGTCCTAAAGGTGGTCGGATTATTGAGGTTTCACTGTACACTGAAAACACATAATTCAGGAGAAATATTACCTGTGACAATTATAATAACTATTTAAGAATTAAAGTTATAACAGTAAACACATGGCAGTGGGTCAGGAGATAGCAGACGCAAATATGAGTTTAAACTTGCTGTCATACATGTACCTGGTATATAGACATGTGTTAACCAGTGCTGTTTTACCAAATATCAAATATTCTTGATATTAAATTTACCTGATGAAGCCAGGGTGACATAATAGATCACTGATCCAATCTGGTTAACCACAAATGGAACTAAGTACTGAAATATAATGAAATAGCAATAATCAGATAAAAAAAATAATGATACAGTAGCATTACCCTTAAATAAAATGACATATTTTACTCACAACATCCAAAGGTTAAAAGGAATTTATATGCTGCAAGACAAAACACAGGTAGGTGTATGGATTGTATTTTAAAACCTGGTTACAATTGCCCACAAAATTAATGCCATTTCAATATAACATCCATAGATAGTAATTCTCTTCATATTTATCGTCTTCACATAAAAGGGTTTGTATAGATTATCTTTACCACGGACATATGGTTTATATGTCCGTGTCTTTACAATCTACATTTCTTTTTTATGATATTAAACAAATACATCGATCTACCTGCCAAGTAGTAATCAAGAACCACAACTCTGCAAAGAATTGTTTTATTGGAGATGATGCTTGAATGGATTCTACCCCTTTACTTCCTCGCTTGATAAAAGGGTTGGTAGCACCCCAGAAAAATGCGACAGTGATCAGCCAGATTGCAGAATCTGTAGGTAAATATAGAATTGATAATGTAACCACATATAAACCATGTCCGTGATGTAACTAATCATACAAAAATAAAATATGTATATCAGGCTTTTATAAACAAAGTTGGCTACTTGAAGATTTTCATAAGAAGTTTCATATGATATAAATTTGTAATGCAAGTTCTTTCAATAACTTAATTCATCAATATTACATGTTGCTTAGGGTAGTTAATTTGTATAGATCTATAATTGAATTTCTGATTATATAGTGTACTGCAATATCGTATTATTCAATAAATAATAGATAATACTATCAATAAATATTAGTAGTAAAAAGCTTCTTTTGAACGCAAAGACAAACCCAGTTCAAAAATGACAAAATGTTATTATAAAAAGTAGCGTTGCGAATAGTCTTAGTACGTTATAGTTTGAGTACGAATAACAACCACAAAACAATAATTCTACCGGAAGAAAAGGTTTATCCTTTGCTAAATAATGATTGGTAAATTATCTTAATTAATTATAAACACTAAGTACCTAGAGTCATTCTTCCTAATAGTGGTTTAAGGGGGTGAAAGAACCTTCGGTAATTTCCGGCAAAAAACGATCGACGAAGAATATTATTGTTTTTGCGGAAATTGACATCCGGAAATGAACAGGTGCTCGTAAATTGAGAAATTGACACAATTTGAAGAATTTGTAAGTATTTTTGTGTTAATTAGGCTATTCTTTGTTTCTACATGTTTGTGCATCCAAATTAGATTTTTATTTTAAAAGCATTGTCCAACATAATTGCATTACCATGAAAAGAAAACACGCAATAATTAGAATGAACGATTATAGTTTTGGTTGAGCTGCCCCACCTCTTAATAAAGTAAGTGTTTAAATAATCTATCATGACTCTTCTGTGACAATCTATAATTTCGAGTTATAGAGGACTGAGGTAACTGTCCCTGTGTCGAGAGTGATGGACTGATTGAAATGGTGTGCATTATCCCTGTATTTATTGCTCGAGTCCTTTGAAATGAGGTGTTGAAAACACCTGTTGTGACATCTAGAGCTCAAGTCCTTTCAGGTGTGTCTCATGAGTAATTACTATTTGGAGGATTAATACTGAACGTATAACTGTATATTCAGAAATCCTACTCTGAACCACAGATTTTTGTTATATTATCCATGTAGTTGTTGATTTATTGATATATATTATTGAAAATTAACATTTTATGATTACTTCGACAGACAAGGCTTTCATTTCGTAAATACATGTGACAATATACAAATAAATTTATACACAATATAAGGACAAAATTTACAAATTCCTGTTTATATAAGGAAAACATACAGGTATTTAATGAAAGGCAGTGGCTACGGTTATGCGATTATACAACTGCACATATATAAAGCAAAACATTCAGAAAGGCAGTGGCTATGATTATGCGACTATATTTATGTAATCCTAGCCTTGCATTCTAGTGTGCATTCTACACAATAAATGCTGTATAGGCAACAATTACTGAAGTTCGTATAACAGAAGACTTAATAACACAATTTAAATTATACTCAGGAACAGACCTTTCTACAGTTTGATATTTATTTAAAAATTATATATAGTGCGGATACATGTAGTGTGTACTGCCTTCATGGGTCAATGTCACAGTCACCAATTTTAATCCATAACCAAAATATAAACATTGACACAGGTGTCAATAAGAGCATGTAGCCAGTAAAATTAACCAGTTACTTATGCATCACCCAACTACTTATAATTAAGGGGAGTACCCCCCAGACCTGTCTACTATTGATGAATTTCCTGCAATATAGACAGACATTAGCCCCTAGGACATTAGCCCCTAAGCTTAAATTTGCACATGCGAACATTAGCCCCTTCACGATATTGCACATGCAGACATTAGCCCCTTCATTATTTTGCACATGCAGACTTTAGCCCCTTCTTGATTTTGCACATGTGGACATTAGCCCCTTCAACATAGGACATTAGCCCCTTTATGGTTTTGTTAAGTAGGACATTATCCCCTTCCCCTCAAAGGGGGAAGTTTGGAAGATTGTTGAAGAGCTCCAATATTTATTCCTTTATATTTATTATTATCTTTTCAATTAAATCAAATATTTGTTAGTATTTTATCTAAACAGGTAAAAAAAAAGGGGAAAGTTTACTGCAATATAATTATGCCTTTAACAAGTATTTCATAACAAGGGAACATCAAAGAAGTTTTGATCTAGTGATAATTGGTGATAATTGGTGATAATAAGTGTTAATTGTTAATGACTTAATTGGACAGAACTTTTATAAAATGTGTTCTTTTAATGCAATCTTATATCAAGTATACTTTAATTATGGGCACTGTTTACTCATTTTCCAAACTACTATGTTTTATATTTTAAAGTGTTCTGAAGTTTCATGAATTCATCTTTTTATTTATTCTTATTTTAAAAGGTATTTGTTTAAAAAAAATGAGCAAAACACCCTATACAGAGTGTTTAAATTCATTATTGTTATGGGTCTAATGTCCTGTGAAGGGGCTTTTGTCTGCATATGCAAACTCATGAAGAGGCTTTTGTCCACCTGTGCAAAATCATGAAGGGGCTTATGTCCTATGTTGAAGGGGCTAATGTCCGCATGCGCAAAATAATGAAGGGGCTAATGTCTGCATGTGCAATATCATGAAGGGGCTAATGTCCGCCTATGCAAATTTGAGCTATGGTGCTAATGTCCTACATTCTTTTCCTGCTAGTGCTAGTTCAAATATTAGTGACACTCCTGATTGATCAATAAATTTCAAAGTAGCTTGTAAGGTTTATAGCGTAAATAACCTTCAAATAGTTGGAATAATATTCATGTAATTGTAATCATAGAAGATATTTTTCGTCTCAAAAACGACATATTTGTAAATAAATTATTATCATTGCTGTTATCACAGTTTTGCACTGAACATTTACAAATGGTAAATAAGACTAACAATCGATTAGGCGAGTTTATACTAAAACATTTTGATGATGACAATGATTATCTCGTGCATACGAGGGGTGTCCTAGAATTATTTGGATTTTTGCTTTATTTTTTTTTGAACAAGATTTGATAAAATTTGGCAGACACAAAGCCTTAACTAGTAGCTTACTTGTATATCTTATTTTATGGGAGCGATAGCATCTTAAATATTATCTTTAATGATTACACAATTATTGATGAGTATAGTTGCATTTTTTGGGATTATTTACTATTATTTACACTTACACTATTAAGGGTAGAAGAACTCTAGAAGGGATGAAGGGAGAGAACTCATGACAATCTCCTGTGGTTGATATAATGTCACTTAAACTTCCATGATCATAATTTTCACAATAGGGATTGTCAACCGTTGCAGGTGTCAGTTACCGAACACAGGTTTAGGATTATTTGGGACCTGTAAACGTAGCCATTGTCTTAATTAAAGCTAACTAGTGTTAATAACATTCTCAACTATATAATCAGTAAGTGTCTTCATGTGATACTAGGTGCTCATAAAATCATTTTTATAAAAAATCAGTTTCACATAATATGTTGTCCATCAAATTAGCTGTACATCATGGATTATACATGATAATGAAGAAGGTGATAATTTAATAAGATTTATTACAGTATTTGGTGCATGTATAAAGTATTTGATAAAATGAAAATATATAGAGAGGTCAAGCAGGAAATGTTGAAAAATGCTAAACAGTTTCAAACTGTAGTCTCACTTTGTATAATAGTTTAGTACTTGTTTCAAATTTCCAGTTTTCCTACAATAAAAGTCTCCTCCAAATGGTTAAAAAGAACCAAAACAGTATGTACCATTGTATGGTAATACATGTATGTTTTAAACATTTCAGCCCCCTGTCTAAGGTCTCATTTAAGTCAGCTACACTCCAGGTTTATCATGATGGTAGTTCCAATGAAACTCCGGACAATTAAGAATGATTACCAGTATTTTATTGTATGGATGTATGTGTACTACCTCTGCTGTAACTTATATTCTTTTTGTGTACTCCGTCCTTGTATGGCATTGTAGTTTGCCAATTAGTTTAATACATTGTTACGAGCATTATTCTTGTTGTATTGGTGCATAAGCAGTGACTTGGGGATTAGGGGGTTCGAATTCCATGTGGGGGGATTCTCCTATACATTTCTGTAACTTTTCAATTTTGGTCCATTACATACAGTGTACAGGCATATCCTTTAGAAGTTTTCTTCTGTTATGTTTCACACAGACATCAAAAGTAATATACTTAAATCAAGACGGATACATACTGTAATGCTAAATTATGCAGTATCAATGAATTAAGTATTACCAGTATATTGCATGCCTGGCAATACCTGGCAATACCTGTCTGAGTTCTTTCTCAAATAGGCTACATTCGTCTCGACTCAGAATTCACGTTCTTGTTGAAGGTAAACTGTGATAATCACTTGAAATTTAATGCTGACGTTACCATGTAAACTATTATTGTTATACTCCATCCCCTAGCCCTTTTGTTTATCATGTATTTAAGTTGTTATTGCCATGATCAGTCAACATTTGTTTGTTGATTATACAATCATCCTGGGTATAAACAGTTTCAATTTACTTATTTGTGTGAGCTATTTCTGAATCAATGTCCTGTCTGTTATTATGTTAACTGATATGATAATTGTGATTGTTTGCAATTATCTCCCTTTACTTAAATGCTGAATTTTATGAACTTTTATGTTTTATAGTCAGAGGAGCGGAAAGTGGATGAAATGCTGTCTTTTGTAACAAATATGTCAGAGATTTTCAGCAGAATCTTTTGATTGATACATATTTACGTTTTTTATAATGATACTTATCCAGAATGGGACAGTCTGATGACTTCGAAGAATTTGTAAAGGTTCAATACCGGGTACTTTCACCCAGCAATTATAGATTTTTAATTTGTCAAAACAAACATTCAGTCTGAAAGACCTGTGTGTTAATGAACTATTCTCTAATTTGTGCCCATATATGCCTCTCTAATTACACAAACTGACCCTCAGGATTCTGACTGAAGGGTCATTTTTCTCTGAAGTATAGGTATTTTGGCTATAAAATGGTAAAATCCAGTCCAAAATTATCAAAATGACCCTTGAGTTTCAGCACCTAGTGGAACCCTTGTATTTGTTTACAAATTATCAAAATGTACCTCTAGACATGTCATTAACAGGACTGTTTATCCACTAACCTATTATAGATACCTAATTTTGTCATGTCTTATCTGAAACATTATCCTCTAGGAATTCTTGTTATCTCAGTGTATTAAGAATTTAAGTGTGTCCCACTGATTATCTCCCTTGCACCTCGCTTCAGCCTATTTTAACATCTTTAACAATGAGAGTCTGTTCTTTAGTTGTCTGTATGGCGAGTTACTCCTAAGGTCGGAAATGCTTACATGTATATGACAGCTTTGTCTTTTTTTTGTTGTATTTACTATGAATCTAGATGCTTTGTGTTTTATAAGTTTGAAGCTTGAACCATTCTGTGTGCTTTGATTGAGTTTAATTTGTGATTAATTGCCTCTAATTTCAGAAGTTTTAAATCTGTGTCAGATGAATGCTTGAAAACCCGAGATGTCTCTCATACATGGTAAGTTTTTATGTGGCTTCTATTCTTAGCAGAATATATTATTTAGTTACAGTTTTTGTTTGCTTTATAATACAGGTTGTGCTGGGAATTGCATTTTAAAAGTACAGGCAGACCTTGTTTATTCAACAACGTTCTATCCGATTACTCCATATCATCCAAAATAAATATCAGGTCCCTATAGATGTACCTTCTTATTCACGTCAAATTGAAATGGGCTATTCAAAACCATGAATTATTTGAAAAATACCGGTAAATTCAGACCCGATGAATTCGAATGAACGAGGTCCGACTGTGGTTAACTTATGCCAGCAAATTTTATGATTAGGTCATATATATTCATGTCAGACTGCCCAGACTAGTATGTTCTTGCGATAGACATGTTTATTTGTCACCCCTTGATGTAATCTCAGATTGTATCAGCTTATGATGTTTTTTTCTCTCTTTTTTCATCTAAAAAAGATAAAGCATATTTTGATGAGACTCGCAGATTGGCTATAAATGATTTCAAAATAATTCCTTTAGCTTGTTCAGAAAAGATATGTCTTACTGCTATATGATTGGTGCGTTATTGAACCGTGTCAGATCTAACACTGTCTCTTATGATCTTGGCTTTAACGTCCTGTAGTAAAATATTCTATCTTTATTGATAAGACATCTTTTAGAGAATTGCATCAACACAAAAGTGTCGAGAAAATTGCAAATTCATGCATAAAATTAATGAATAAGCAGTTATACTGCATATTAATGGTTAATTAGTCTGGTTATGACTGTTTATGAGAGAGATACTGTCTCATGTTGGAATAAATCTTGCTCGAGATAAAAGCAAGTTCAGATTATTGAATATTTTTTTATTAAATTTGCATGTTTGGTCATTTTTCTGTTCGGAAGTTAAAAAAAGTCTGGTTAAATGCATGACACTTTTTTTCATATGATATATATTATGCTATTAAGTGAAATGACTAGTCTTTTAACATACCGTACCTTCCTTTTCTTTTTGTACTATATTCTTGGTATTTCATTGACATATTTCTGTTCGCTGAACTCCTTGATTTAATTTTTATGTGTATTGTGACATCCTTTGCTTGGATTGATGCAATTATTTAATGATCAGCCGGTATAATCATCCAAATCTTAGCGTAATGCATTTCTCTGAAATCTGTATTATCAAACAATGCCAACTACTATCATCATTACAAACTTCAGCCAATGAAAATGGTGAATATGAAACATAGCTGAGTGTTACTGTTGTAGTGATTCAAATGCATTTGTCCTCATCCTCTGAATCACTTGTGGAAGTTGTCAGTGCTTAGTGAAAGAACTGATTATTTCTGGTTGGAAAGTCAGGAATACTTGGTGCACTGCCTTGTAAGACCGCGATGAATGCTATCTAATTGTATACTTTCAAACCCATGACAAGCATGTTTCTGTTATAAAGGGGTCATTACCAGGACTTGAAAAGACGCATGGTATTTATTTCTGAAATAAGTAGAACTCTTTCTATGTGATTTAACAAAGTGTGGTAGACATGAGGTGAACCCCAAACAAGATTGAGTGTTCAGGACCCCAGTTTAAGCATTCATGAAAACCCTGTTAAAGCCCTGACAATATTTTGTACTACAGATAGTGACCATGCAGCAGAATGTTTGGACCATCTACAGACAATGTTGTGGGAGTCTGGGGATCATACACAAGATGAAGATGTCAGCTCACTTATCTGTATGCTGCAAAGTCCATTGTTTCGACAACTCTTGGTGCTTCAAGATTCCATACAGGAACTTGAACAGGTAACAATTTTAGGGGCTTTCATACCCTGTCTAGGATTTTATGTCTCTGCCATTCTTCGAATGGTGAAGGGTCATTAAGTGTTACCCCTGTCCGTCCTTCAGCCTGTCCAGGCAAATATTTAGGGTTTATGAGCTTACTGTCATTAGGGTTAGGGGCTTTTTTGTTCTGTTTTCTAAATGAAAAGCTGATAATATCACCTGCTTATGGGCTTTTTTTAAAGAAGGAAAAAGCTCATAAATCATAAATTTTGGTATGTCCGTGCAAAAATTGGTTTCTGATCAATAATTCTTGACAGGTTGGATAGATTCAATTCATACTGGACTCACATGTGTAGGATAATTAAATACAGGTCAAGTTCAATATAGGTCCCAATTGACCTATTTTTTGAGGAGTTATGGCCCTTCTTTGACATAAAAAAATTCTACTGAAGAGCCTCAAGTGGGGCATCACATTGTCCTATGGACACATTTAGTTAATAATTTTGAATCCGCCTGGAACTCTGGAGACTGCCTGACATTTATATGTAAATGGAACCAGAAATAGACTAGTTCTTACTTTCCTGTCTTCTGTGCTGAGTAATATTTAAGGAATGCTGTTATGTAAGTTAATGTCCTACTTATATATTTATTGATTTATTGACTGTTCTAAAATAGTTGTGTGGTGTAACCTAACATAGTTCCTGCATTTATACCAATATGTTGCCTGTCTGACTATTTATGCTGGTAAGCTATTTCTTCTGTGGCTCCATTAACTCAGTCAACTAGCTGTTAAGCTATCTATATAAGTAGTATATTAGACACTAATTGTGTTTGTAATGGTGCATTAATGTAAACAATGATCATTTTATTCTATTCTTGGGTTATTTTTGGCTTTTTTGTTAAGAAACAAGACTTTTTTCAATCAGTTTGAGACAGAACGATGATCCCATCCCTTTCTTGAACTTCTGGGTTTATTAGACTCCGTTTTGTACTGTAAATTATTATAGATCGACTGCTTTAAATTTCCTACACAATCCTACTGTCAATTGAAAACTATTTTGCAAGTATTTATTTTACTCGTCTGAAAAATAATTGGAATGAAGATAAAAGATTCAAAATACTTATAAACAATTATGTATGTAGAAATAACTGAAAAACTTGTATTGCTTATATTGAGCTGTTGGTACCAGAACCCGCTATCCCCATATCAATTTATTAGGGAGATGGTAGATTCTGGCGTTAACCCCTTGATATATATATTGATGTTTTTCTATACATGTATATTCTGGTTGTCACTGGGGATTTCATTCAATATTGTTATCTCTAGTTGTACTCCTAGAGAGAAAATCATATTGTTAAATTGTTAAAAGCATCACGCTTCCAGTTCAGCTCCTACATATGTTTGGCCTCTGTCTCACTGGAGTGTCAAGGTCACATGATGGCAGGTCGTAATATGTGTTTGCATTCTTACTGAGACTACACCATTCTTGTACACTATACTGGGTGTGTTTTATTGTTAGGTGAATGAGAACCAAGGGTTGGAGAGTTACGACTTCAATTTCCTCCCTGAACTACAGTTGGAATCAACTGGTATAAGAAACCAAGCTTTCGAATCTGAATCAGTCCCATCGTCCACCGTACAGTATGAGTCTACCCCGGCATACAAAGATGAATTCCAGAAGGTTATAGAAAACTCAGCTCGCGGACGAGAGATGGAGACGATAAAACTGTTCAAACCTGAGAAACAGTCGCTTGGGTTCAGTGTTGTAGCTAACCCTGGGGATCCTAGTATATATGTACAGGATATACAACCTGCAGGTATTGCTGACAGGTATGTGCTGAGATTTTGATTTAAAATTTGTCTAAGCCTGTTTGTTGTGCTGTATTGCAGTGTTATGAATTACAGACATTGTACGTTATCATCGAAAACTCGATGGCCTGTTCGTTTTATCACTTGAGACCTGTATTAGTCTATCTTATGATTTTGTCATATTTCCAAATGGCTTCAGAAAGACTAGTGAGTTTACTTTGACAATGTCATGATAAACAGTGGCAAAGGTCTTCTATATTTTTTATTATAGCTTCACATGTGTTAAGTAGACCGTCTATCTTATTTATATGTTCTTCCGCTAAGGCCACTGTTAATATAATATTGATCAAGCGAGAACCACAAATGTAGTTGGAACACTTCCGCTCAGATCCATGACACTGACGTGCCTGCTAGTTTGTTACATGTGAATTGTTTCTGTAATATAACTCTTACACTTCGTTCGTCTAGAGTTAACTTAATGTAAGCTAAACATGAACATTCTAATTATTATATTACATGATGAGACCATTTTCTGTCTGCTTTTATTACACTTACGATTTTCTATCATGTCGTTAAAGTTTGTCTACGATTACCTTTGAGAATTATTTCAGTAACATTTCACTGTTTTGTCATCTCTTGTGTTGAAATAGCGGAAAATATTCTTGGTAGACTAATAAGCTTGTTTTGTTCATTTTCTATCTTCATTTAAACTAATGTTGCTTGGCATTTTCTCCATCGAGGAACCAAACTAATGTTGTTCAGCGTTTCTCTGTTGGGGATCCAAACTGAAGTCTTATTTCCCTGAAGTATCAAGGGGTCTGTGCTTAAAATTTTATAATTAAAAAATGAAAATCAATACTCTGTAGTTTTCAGTTTTTGTCAAGTCACTTAATGCATTGGAAGACATATATTTTATTCTTCTGTTTACAAAGATTTTGTTTGCTAATTCCAAATTCTACTTCATGAAGTTAGCTAGGTGGGTAGGTGATTTATTTGTTATTTTCAAAATTTACACTTCTTGTAATTATTTGTACAGCTGTATTTCTCTTGATCAGTGAAAAGGCTGAAAAAATTCCTGCAAGGAGCAGAATGTTCGGAGTGCAGCATTTTTGGGTAGCAGGTAGAGACAAGAAATGAACACATTTAATTTTGGCCTTACCATCATTCCCTTGTGTTCTTGTTGCCATCTAGAAATGTTACAGTCTGGTTTCATGTTATCTTTGTTCAACACAACTTGCACAATGTTCGACAAAAAGTCATAGTTGTTCAGCTTGATAGATGCTGCCATCTAGCTCTTCAATTATAGTCACTTTTCTCACACACATGTTTGTGTTCATTAAGTTTAAGAAGGTAATCAATACGAGGTGTTGCATTGTTGTTTGCTCCTGTTTTTGTTGCGCATGGTGTTAAAGAAACCATACAATAATTACTGGTATATACATGTATGACTCTACTTTGTGACACTATAATAGCTGGTGCAGTAAAATTGCCTCAATGGCTATATGGTTGTGTCTGCTTTGTATTAGGGAGGTTGTAGCTTCAACCATTGGCCTCATCATAACAAATACATAGCAGCTCCCTTACTTTGAACCCCTTGCACAAAGGGTTGTGCAACAGCAGATAAAATCAACCCAGGTAGGTACAGTTAAACCTCACTTAAAAACCACCTCAATATTAAGACCACCTCAATATTAAGACCACCTCAATATTAAGACCATCTCAATATTAAGACCACATCAATATTAAGACCACCTCAATATTAAGACCCTCTCAATATTTAGACCACCTCAATATTAAGACCAACTCAATATTAAGACCAACTCAAAACTTTCAAGTCCATTTTCAATATTTTGCTGTTATATTAAGACCATTTCAATAAGACCAGTTTTCAAGGGTGGTCACATTGTTGAGGTTTTACTGTATTTGATAACTTGTTGGTCGCACAAGAGCTTGGTAGCACATTATCTATTGTTCATACGGATGTTAAATGAAGCTTATTGTTTAGTTTTTATTGTGATTGTCCAATGAGGAAGCGTCATGTGGTTATCTTAATTTAAGAGACTTTTTGGGATGTTTTTATGATTGTTCCTTATCAGAAATATAAAAGGATTATAATTATGCATCATTCTCTTTTTACACAGTTGTATTTAGTGTAATGAATTATGTAGATGTTTCCGTTTCTGAAACCTAACAGAAAATGTAAATTGATAGCTTAGAAATAAATTATTTAATAAAATGTCTGGAGAAAATATGGTGCTTTATTAATTAATGATAGCCAGACAGTAGAATAGTTCTGCACTAATCAAACATACCTTTATTGTGATTAATCTGTACATAAATCAAGTGTAGTCGGTCTCTCATGTACTAGTGATTAGCCTAAAAGTGGTGCAGTTGTCTGCTATACGTCTGCTGTATATTGTAGCAGACTATATTACAGGGAAGTTTGGGTTATTGTCTGATTGGTTGTAGATTCCGGTTTGGAATTTCTCTGAATTATTTATTTATAACTATTGCAATGTTTCTTCATAAAAAATGTATGAAGAGAATTGTTTTGGTCTATATTGTAGACACTTTTCACCCAATGAACAATAAAACAGCACTTACAATTAGTATCAAAGGACTGTGATGCTTGTGAATGATCTAGCCTGTTTAGCGACTTTATTTTGCTGTCTGACTTGACTAGAAGGACAATCCAAATTGTATGCAGAGAATCTAATGCAAGTACATTAACTATACATACCAAAGTATAGGCCCTTTATTATAGGAGATATTCTGAACAGTTTTCACAGAGCCGAGCAAACATAAAAAATGTTCAATATTTTAAATGATTTATTTAATTAAAATGCTATTGTCCGGTTTTGCCCCTCAAAGAAGTGCAACTAACTCATTTTAATGAGAGCTTAAACCCATTATTTAATTTACTGGAAGATGTAAATAAGTAGGCATAGCAGAGCGGCGTTTCGAAAAACAATTCTGAGTCGCCTACCCTGCAGATCTTCAGGTCTAATGCCCTGATACAATTCCGAGAAAATCTTCATTCCATGACAATTGCTTGGGTCGAAAATGGTTGGGGACAAATTTTATTACAAAGAAATGTACATTGTGAAGGTTTTAATAATAATATTGTGTAGATACCATTTTGGAACATCGTGACGTGACTAATTCTCAATCAAATGCCAGATTGTTTTCGAAATTGCAACTGCACTCCTCTGAATTTTAGTGAGTAAAATCTTAACAGATCTTCGAAATGTTGTCTGTGTGACACCATGTGTTTCCGGGTTTTGTGAAATTTCTTGTTTTTATCATTTTTGCAACAGTTTTATGATTTCTGTGGCAAGTTAGTCATAGAATTATTACCCTGGAGGAATCACTCGCCCAGGATGACGAACAAAAGTAAGTTTAATTGTACTTGTATGGCCTTAAAATTGCAATTAACTTTACAAGGGTTACAAGAGTTGTCTTTGTTCGAAATCTGGCTTTATGAAAAGTACAATTGATACAATTTATATCAAATCTATAGACAAATATTGGAAAGATGTTGAAGACTCTATCTTAGAAAAACAAATGGTGTAGTTTCAATCAGAGATATTGGACATTTGGATGGGCCATATCGAAATCTTTGCCGAACTGATCTGGAAATCGCTGGTCAGGTCTGTTGGACAGGGACTTTTAGGAATTAGGAATGTTTGTTACTGGACATTCAGTTTGACAATTTGATTCCATGATACATACGTTAAACTGATTTGGAAGAGAATAAAATGTGATGGCTAATGACATAAGTTGTCTCAGCAAAGTTGACGTATATGTAGGACAGAATTCGGGCAATTTTTGTTTGTTACTGTACAGGTTCTTTATTTATGTTAGACTGTATTAGTAGGAACTATCTTTGAATGTATCTAAATGCTTGAATAATTTCTTCCTGTTAGATATAAATACTAGTGTATGATTTCAGTGATACAGCACTTGTTTGTTAGATACCTGCAGTCAGTTTGGCTGCACATCTTCGTTGATGATAAGTTATAGAATACACAGTATATCATCCATCTATCCCTATGTATAGAATACACAGTATATCATCCATATATCCCTATGTACAGATTTAAGTCCTTTCCTCAGTAGAACAATCAGGATAAGAATTTGTTGATAAAATTTGATAAATGCATTTTTTGATGATATAAAACAGATCGATCTCTACAAATTGTTAATTTCCCACTGGAGGTTATAGTAGCAAAAAAAATTCTTGTTTTTTTTCTCATTTTTGAGATGGTGCAGATATTGTTGTGTATCATAATGTAATTTAATGAGATTTCTGTGTTCACAAAATTAGTCAAACTTCTATAATGAAATTTTCATGTAACTTTTTGTAATGGTTTGTGAATTATTGAACAAAGTCTATGGGTGCTCATTAATTTTCAGGCTTGAACTAGTTAGTGACATGAGACAAATTTCTTTACCAGTAAAACATTTTTTCTGCTTAAAAGAAATGAGTAAGCTGGCATAGTTTTTTCCTTCCTCTTATCCCAATCAAATTACAATCAATATTAAATTCGTGATATGGAATGCTTAGATGCAGAGCATTATGGGAGATTTACAGGCATATTGGGGACTTTTAACAGTGGACAATTTCCTGACATGGTAGATATGAAATATTTGCTCATCTTCTGGAATTAAACATAACATGTCTTACCATATATTCAGATATTTGGAATTATCTGACTGCAACAATTAGCTTGAGCTTTATCTGTGCATGTGTTACTTTTTGAAGCATCCTACGTATACAGCTTTGTCAATGTATTTTTGAACATGCAGTAACTTCCTTCCTAAGTCAATACGTCATGCCCCCTAATTACTTTCATTAGCGCCAAATTAGCACGATCACACGTCATATAAAGAACTATTACTCTAAGCAAATAACATCCAAAACAATTGATTTTTCTGCTGTATAACATTGGTACTCCTTCTCTAAAATTCTGCTTTGATTAGTTTTAAAACCGCAGTAAATTTGCTTCTCACATTTTTGGCAAAAAACGATTTTTTCATGTTTATATGTTGCTAATTCTGAGGCAAATTATTGGTAAGCTAGGCTGCAAGAAGATTGTTCTTGGTTAACATGCATTTGAGTTGAGAAAATTCTTTTTGTAACACATGCAGAAAAGCTTTTACTATGTTTTTGCACAATAGAAGCTTCTTAAGACGTCTTGGATCCTTGTCTTTTTTATGAGAATAATTCAGATTTTGTTTAGAGTTTCCAAATAATAATTAATGTGCATCTTTCACAACGTACTGAGAATCTTCAAAATTTGAAATTATGGCATATAACTAATATTTGTTTCTTAAAATGCAGGAAATACGCTTCTTGGAAATACAGGAATAGATTTGCTTCTGTTTTTGGATTTGTAGAATGACATTTAACGCAACGACAAAACTTATTTCATCTTGTATTAAATTGCTTCTGAAAACTTACATCTAAGCTTTTTCACAAATTAGCTATTTTCAGTAGTGGTAAACTTTCTTCAATTCTGCTTCCTGGAACTTTCTTGGGAGAGAAAGACCTCAAGATCAATGAGAGTATAATGTATATTTACTACTTAGACATTTGGGGAAATGTAGAAACCTACCACTTTAAGAGATACTTAAAAAGTGAGAAGCAAATATTGTCTCAAATTATGATGCAATTATGTCAATGCCATTGACCTGGTATAAAAATAAGCTGCGATACTTTCCGCATTGCGTAGAGAGAGAGGTATGTAAGTTGAATTAGGCATCTGAGCTGAAAATGATCCGACTTTAATGAAATTGCAATCCTTAAGTTTTATGTTGACTATTTACTTTGTATTGACAATGCAGAAATGCATGGTTCACCGTTCGTTTACATAAAAGCCCCTATGGACGAAACTACGACCATAATGTACGCGGTAGTGCCACAGCTGTCCCATTATACTGATACTCCTTGGCTTTTCTGTAAATATTCAATCTCTGGCTTGTAGTTGACATTTAAATTGACATGTCAGTTTTTACTCTTTCTATTTCTGACAATGCATGTTCCTGTTCAGTGTCAAAGTTGAACTGGTGAGGTATTGAATAGAAATTGTTTTGTGAGAAGAATGATGCTCTATTGCTCCAGATTTGGAGTGAAAAGAATCTGATGCAAGAGGGTTTGAGCATTTGTTAAAAAAATAAATGACGATGCTGTAAAAATTGCCATCCATAATATAAGGATTCGCTAAACCATCTAATGTTCCAGAATTGTGTAAATTTGACTGATTATGCTAATTTTGTCACAATTCCACCTTGATGTATCTATATTTTGTATATTGGCATTTATATGTATGTAAGTTTCATTGCAATGGTACTGTTCTGTTTTTCTCCTGATATCCCCTGTGTCATTTATTGATTTACTCTAGTTCACAGTTATTGATCTGCAATATTGCTACTACTACAGCTGTTGTTCTTTGATGTATTAAATCAGTTTCTGCCGACTGCATTTCAATTTTGATAACATCATAAACCAATAGATTTTTTTATGAGCACTGAAATTGTAAGCTTTCAAATGATTGGTCTGTGCGTATTTTCTTGTGATCGGTATGTATATCAATAATTTCATGTCTGCTTCTGACTTCTTTCACAGTCATTTTTTTGCCGTATGTATTTTTTTCTCTGTAGCTGGCAGCACAGGAATGATTGTGGCGTTAGATTCAATGTGTTTTCATTGTTATGCATTTATTAAACTGGAACTCCAGATTATCTTTTGCTTCCTTTACTGCAGACAGACAGTCTGAAAGGCTGAGCTGTTTACAGGACAAAGCCATACACACTCGGTTGTCTTTGATGGCTCTCGCTGTGTTTAGTGGAAATATCACCTTGTACTTATATGGTTTGCTCTTATGTTTTAGTTATTTAATTAAATTGTAAAAAAATGCTCATTCATTATGTGTCCATACTCTCAGTGCTAACGGTGCTCACACTTTGTATCTAGGCTAAAATGAAAAAATACATTAAAAAACAATTTGTTTGTTGTCTTTAGACATTTCCAAAAAAAGATACTGCTCCTTGGAAATATTTTTTTAAAGTGAAATATTGTTAGAAAATAACAAACAAAAATTTAGATTTAAAAATAAATACCTACTACCCCACTTCACAATATAGGATTGAGAATCAGCAAAGAAACACTTTCTTAAAGTGGCACTATCTGTGTCTGTGCTTGGTTGGAACCTGATGGATGAAAGAATTTTACTCTCTGTAATCTAAATTAATGAGTCAACATATTTGATCCGTCCTTAGGGAGGGTAGTAACATCTTCAGCTTGCAACCATCACCATATTGATGTTATTTTTTCCTTGTTGGATACACATGCGATTTCTGTGACAGTGATATCCTTCCATAGTATGACAGCACAGTCACGGTATTGGAGAATACCAAAACATAACACATTTGTTGGTGATATATAAGGACAGGAACCGCAGGGAATATTCCCCATCAAATATGTACATAAAATTGTATGGTTCATGTTCTTTATTGTTGTTTTACGTTCTACTCTGTTGTTGGAAAGTGTCTTTTTAAGAAACAAGTGTTCTGTTGTTTTAAAGAGGCTTGTCAATTGTCTATCATTCTTGCAAGAATGTAATTTCTCTTGTGTCCGTACTTATTAAAATCCTAGTTTTCAAAATTTTGTTTTATTCCAAAGCAGTTAATTTGTATGCTTCTGTCTTAAGATTATTATTCGATTTCGCTGACTACTTTCTCAAAGTCTGTGACACAAATGAAATCTTTGTTTACAGAGATGAGAATGAAATTAAATTGGGCCTCAAATTTGTTTGTTTCGATCTTTGTTTAATCTAATAAAATGTTGTCTTGGAAAAGCATTATCTGCAGGAATGTCTGTACATATTTTACAGACAAGGTTATAGGAGTATATCTATTAGGTTACTTTGATGTTTGTCAGGAATTATTTATGTTTTTGTTTGTATAACAAGTTGACATTCAGAAACAGGGAATTGGCAAACTGAAAAAAAGCAACTGATAATTGAGAAGAAGGGTTTTTGAAACAATAAGGGACATGTGTCTGGTAGAAATTAGTTGTTCACAAGGCATAATTTTTTTGTAACCTCACATAACATTGTTTACTGCATTTATGTCCAATTTAAGTGAGAAATATGTAATCATTTTGGTTGCAAATTTCTTACATAACATTTCTGGCTGGGAATTTGATCTAAAAATATGTGAAAAATTTGTTCACACTTTATGTGCTAAATTGTGCAAAACTTGTTTTAAACTATGATGATATTTGTGTCTGTTTGTTTTGTCTACACTATTAGAATGTAGGATTAAGCCTGGGAGGCAACCAAGCTTGTTGAATGTTTGTGTTGTTGAAATGTTAGGAATTGCATGGTGCTTATGTTTTGGTGGATTAAAGTTTGTGTGAACATAATTGTGATGTTTTGTGCAGGAAAGTTTGTCATGTAGTTCACCTGGTCATGGTGATCTGTTCAGATCGTCGGTTGTGCAACAACTGGATGTACTCCTCAGTTTGTTTGTTTACTCTCTCAACATCCACATTCCTGAAGCAATCTGAATCAAATATGGCGGTAGTGTGTATTGTTGCACAATCTCTACCTTGATTGATTACTGGCCTTATTGGACCATTTATATGGGTCAAGAATTATGACCCCTATATTGCTTGAACATTATTATGGCATATGATATACAACCATGTTTACACTCTTGCATCTAAGGTTTCTTCGATTATAATTAATCCTAATTATCAGAGTAAGTAGTACTGTAAGATAATGTTGCCAAAATGTGAATATATGCTAAATGAGACAAGAAGGTGAGGAGTTATGGAACTTGAATTATAAAAGAAATGCCATATTTCACAATGTTTACACTCTAGCACTATGTAGTTCCTTACCAATCATTTTCATAATGAGCAGCGCTGTACTATTTCCAACCTCTTCTGTAAGTGACATCATTTACAGAAAACGTCACATGTGACGTCACCATTTACTGACAGTAAGCAATGTTTGCCCCATATGGCAATATGAAAACGAAATGACCATATGGAGTAAATATTGTTTCCTGCTTGCAAATAGTGACATCACATGTTGCAATTTCTTGAAATGACGTCACTTATAGAAGAGGTTGGATATCGTACAGCAGCGCTCGTATTCATTTGTATGTTAGTTTCGTACTTTATGCCGTTTGTCATCAGTATTTCAGTGATATAGGACAGTCTGAGTGACATAGCCAACTGTACTCCAGGGTTGCAAACCAGTACTTAAACCTGCTCCTCTGCAAGCAACTGACAACTTCTCCATATACATATGAGTTCAGAGGCGGAGGATGAATGACTTTGGATGTATTGTTTACAGTCAAATTGTCACGGAAGAACACATATTCCATGCCCAGGTTCGAACCCACAACCTCCTAGCAGTCGAGCACTCTAACCTATGAGCTAACTGGACGGCTGTCATGTTCATACAGAATGTGTATACCTGTGTGATCTTGTGCAATTTTATTATGGGCCAGTTTGATGTGGTTGGTCTAGAATTATGTCAGGGGTTCCACTAGGTGCTCAAGCTCAAGGCTCATTTTGATATTCTTTTGCCAGATTTTACCATTTAAGAGCCAAATTACCTACAATTTAGAGAAAAATTGACTCTTCAGCCAGAATCCTGAAGGTCAACATGTGGCTTTTTGGAAATTCCAGGGGTCAAAGGGTCAAAACCAGGGTCAAATGGTACCCTTATCATGTACCATTGATCTTTCAAGAATATCATATTTAATTAGTTTATATACCTTCATTTCTTTTGATGAGATTATTGATACCTGCAGTGAAGATCACAGAAAAAAATGTGATTACAGGATAAATTAGACCTGACCATCTAGAGTTGTCAGCCATTGATTTGTTCAGAGATAATGAATTCTACTATCTATAACCTTAACAACTTTTTTTCTTTACCAAGCATGTCCATATTTGTATGTAATTATTCCTATAAAAACCTTGACCAGGATGTATTAGGGGCAGGGAAGATGACAATATGCAGGGTTATGTTCCTTTGATTCAATGAGCATTGCTCTATTTTATCACACATCCAGTCTACAGACATTATTTCTTCACCAACGTTGATTATAATTCTTTTGAATGCATTTGCCTATGTGTTCTTTGTCAACTTCAAGTATTCATCTATTGCTCAGAATTATGATCTGTTGGATTTGAAATAATTGCTGTCTAACTTAAAGCACAGACAGATGATTCAACTTGTTATGAGTATCATGTCACATATATTTGTGTGTTGTATACACTGATTTAGTCACAATGACCTTGACCTAGTTTATGTCTACTGTAACTCTTGCCCCACTGAAGCATGATGACTTAAGGTGAGCAATATAGGACCATCTTAGTCCTCTTGTTTTATGGTATAAATTAAGCTATTATTAATATTTTTTGCAAATATTTTTGTAAATTGCTTTCTCATTGCATGAATGTGTTACATGTTTCCAGTCCTTTGTTCTTGTTTCATTAATAGGTCAACAGTCATATTCTGGTTAAAGTATGTGGGATAATTTCAGTTGCCTGCTATAAAAATTTATCCAAAAGGTAGACCATTCTTGTAAATCATTAGGTCAGCATTAATGTTAATTTCTTGACTTTTTTTATCTGTATATCAAAATGAAATTTTATGAAAATATGTTGCTTTCTCTCTCTGGCGTGTTGTTTGTGTCATTGAACAGTCAAAATGTGTTATTTTGAGGACGTGCCAAAATACAAACGATCAATTGAGCTATTATAATGACTTAAATGCTAACTAAATACGACAGCACCACTTAAAACGAAGGAATTGCAGCACCGAATGTTCTTTTGTCGAGCCTGTCATTGATTACTATATTTTAGATCTTAAAATTGTGATAGTCCGTTTTTCCAGTTGCACTCTCGATGATGTGCTGGTTTTGAGGAACACACATGTACAAACGCACACACAGACATTAGCACACATACACATAGACTATATGTATCGATGATAGTGAATAGATCACAGTACTGTGACTTGACTGTGGGTTATATTGGTTGCTGGAATCATTGTATTTTGTCAGACTGGGAAACTAGTATGTTATTGGACTTGCTTAGAGTGTTCTGGTACATTGGATCAATATCTAGAGACACTTAGCTATAAAGAACACTCACTCACTGTTATATTCCAACCACATTCACAGACCTGGTATAAAAATACATTAAGCATAGAATAAAATATCTTCTATAATAGCATTTACAATATGTATTGTATTGTAGTTTTCATTCGTGTGTGTGATAGGAACTTATGAAAATGTGAGTGTTGACTCTCAGAATGGAATTGTTATTTCTGGCTGTGTGACAAGGAAAAAATAGTGTGCATTTTTCAGATACGAGATTAGAAAAAGCATGTTGTTGGTGTTACACTGATATTGATGTGCCGTGTGATTTCTTACCCTGTTTAAGTTGTTGTAGTACCAACCTGTTGGATATTAATTACTCAAGATATTATACCAAGTGTTGGAGTTATTGCTGCTGAAGCTACAATCTTATTGATAGGTTGGATTAAAACATGTGCTTATCTGTGGATATTTATTTTGGTTCTGTAGTTAATTATAAAGGTAAGATTGGATTGATGACTGTTTAATTTGCACTTTATCTGATCACTAATAGTGGTGAGGGTGGATCTGGCTTCCTGGTCTTATTTAAGAGACCTTGGTCGGATCTGGGTCTTTATTTTAAGTACTGGATTTTATGCATAGTGACTTGACCTTAAGTTGTTGGTGTTTTTATTGATCTGGGATAATTGATCTAATCAATTACAACGGTTGTCCATTAAGTTCGTGTACAGTGCATGGTCTAATATCACGATTAATGAAATATTCTAATGAAGGCTTGTACACTGATAATACAATTATTGTCAGTTAAAATCAGATTTATTAAGATTCATGAATATATACAACAAATCAGGAACAAAGGCTGCACAGTCATGCTTCTAAAAATATTTCAAAGCCTTTCATCTCGGGGTCCTCTTCCTATCTTATTCAAAATGATTGCTTACTATAGATGAACATTTCTATGACTGTAGATGCATATTTGATAAATGGCATTTTGCTTATTCAAGTGAAATGCTACTATATATAATAGACTAATGAATGACATAAAGGTGCAATGTCTCACATGTTTTTCTAACAATCGTCACCACTGTCATCCAGTAACATATTTTAGCTGATGCTCAATATCTGTTCTGGTTGTTTACTTTGGTCAACTGCTTCTTTTCTGGTCTTTCCTTTAAAAAATTATTTCGCCCTTTTGTTCAATATTCAGTAAAATTCCCTCTTGCTAAGAATGTGAAAGTGTCAAAACGTGTGACATTCCTGGTCTTACACTAACATTATCACCATGGCCAGTACTCTGTATGCTGTTCAATTGTGATGTGTCCATGTCCACTCCATGTACATAACTTACAGCTAAAAGCACCAAATCACCTTATATATGTAATTTACATCAATTAATGGATTTCCAGTAATTTGCGAGAGAAGTTGTGTGTAATAGTGTTACAATCAAACTGTGCATGTCAACAACCTAAAATTTAACTTACTTGATTTCCACTACCATAAATCAATGAACCACAACCATAAAATATATACTATATTGGAATATGTTTAATTTTTCAAAAGGAGCCTGTTATTCTTATCAATTTCTACTTGAACTATACACACACACACACATACCGGTATATATATTTAACTAATCAATTAATTCGACCTACTTTGCTTGCAGAAATAGTATCAATATTGAAACATTAATTAGACATGTGCTGACTCTATAGATGGTTATGTAAATACATGTATATTATACTACATGAAAAATGTGTTGAGTGCTATAGTTTCAGTTATTTATAACAGGTACAAGTTTGTTTTAAACTGTCCTGTAAATGTGTCAGTACTAGCACAAATTGAATTAATATGATATGTTTTAAGATGATGGAACGATAGACTAACAACTGGTAGACCTTAGTTCTGTTCATTAAATCAATATTTACTTTGCCTCGTTAACTTGTAATTAATAATTAACCGGGTTTGTCTTAAGTAGTTGAAGACTAGGTGGATTGAACGAGTGTCTAAATCAATGTTGGATATTGGATTCCCTATCAACATAATTATAAAGTACCCAATACACCTCTAGTCTGTTCTTTTTAAGTGAATGTATTTTTTATGAAGGAATGTAATTAAAATTTTGTTATTGGGCATTATAAATGGGGCCTATCTTTATGTCTGTAATACAATAACAGTGTTTGCTTAATCTGTGCAGTATTTCTGGATGAATATTATATGATTTAGGTATGGATTCTTGATCTGTGCCAACAGCTATTTTCAGATCTGGAAGTATTTGCTTATTGTAAAGGTGATCATTGCACGAATGTTAATCAATTGAAATGTACTGGCATGTTATTTGTTTCATACAACATTGTGTATAGACCATATATGACCTACATAGCGCACCTGGCGTGCCACAGCAATTTGTACTGACCAATTGGTATACTATTGGAGATACAGCTTCTGATGACGAAAAATCAGTCTTGGCCCCGAGGTACATTTTCAAAATTTGCGGGTAGCGTCTAATGGAATGTATGTGTTAAATAGGACATATACGGTATTGTACTAAAGTAAAATCAATGTGTTCTAATAGAAATGGCAAGATATGTAAAATTTACAAATATTACACATGATTAATAAAAAATTGAAGGTCAATGATTTCTGGTACTAGTGCTCACTGCCTCCGCACACAAGTCCCTACGGTACAAAATGAAAAACACTAGGGGTACAAAATAGAACTCAAAATGCCCAAAACAGGGGGGATAGTACAGGACAGCACTACAGTTGCATATATATGTACAACAACACGAAAAGAAACGAACAGCACCACTACAGCCTCGACCGCCTTTGAACTTGGTATGAAGGATATCATAAGCTTTTGTCATTCTGAAATGTTTATTGACCACTAGAGTGGAAAGACCTTAAACCAGTCAGTCACTTCATACAAACCTCACTCTTGACTGTAATTATATTGCAAAATTCCGTAATTTGCTAGAACATTGACTGAGCTGGTACAATCTTGTAGGACAAGCACCCCATAAGTAACTTAATCCATGAAGAAATCTGATTTGCTGACTCATTACAGTAGGACATATACTCTGGGATTGATGACAGAGGTGTTCATGTTTGAAGATACCATTTATGAACATTAGAATTGACCTGATTGATCAGTTGTATGAGAATTTGTGTTTTGTAATAATTTATAAAAAGTAAAATGTTTTTTATAGTGTCACCCCTACTTGAAGGGCCAGCCATTTCTGACCTATGAGACACCTACTTTCTGAGCACATTTACTTCCCGATTCCTATCCTTTAATGCCAGGCACCAGGCAGGTAGGCAGACACGTGGTAACTGGTAACCATTATTTAACTAGCTGGCGGCTCACCAGCCAGCCATTTCAGAACAGACCCCTACCAGGATTTGAACCTTTGACCCTCGCTCCCAAGACGGATGCCTTAACGATAGGAGATATGTTATAAGTAGGATATTTGTATAAACATTAGTCAATATAAAATGATACTTTCAGAACTGACATAGGGGTTGTAGCTTTGTGTTTATATTACATAACACAAT